>VBSM01002608.1:165633363-165707881 GCA_008086735.1 Cheirogaleus medius
CAATGTATGTAACCCTAACAATATTTGTACCCCCATCATATGATGAAATAAAAATAAATAAATAAATAAAACAAATGCAGGAAAATGTGAACCATTCTCAAGAGAAAGTAAATGGAAGGTTTGTGAGTTTATGGATATTTAAGGCTTAAAATAATCTTTAAAGTGCCAATATTCTACAAGGATGAAAATACTGAGACAACCACTTTGACACCAAAAAGGGCAAATCTTCTAGTAGCTACTTCAAATATCACCAAGAAGGAAAATGCTTACAGAGACACAGGACTTTGTGTTTGATACTGTGGTTGGCTAGGAATTTTGAGTTTTCACACTTGTGGAATGACAGGTAGTCTATTTTTATTTAGAAAAAATAAATGAGCTAAGTATATAGTAACCAAAAGGATGAAAGGCCATTTGCTGAATATTTCCAGCTCTTTATTTCCTGGAGACATGACACAATTTCACTTCCTGGAACACCTGTGGGTTGGGTGGGGCCATATGTTAAATTAGTAAATGAGTAGTAGGCAAATTAATAGCATATCACTTATGAGACATATATCAATTATTGGCCAGCTCATTTAAATGCAATGTAAGATCACTCAAGCAGAATTTTATTTTTCTTTCTAGCATAGCACCTGGCAATATTCACAATGACAATACTGTAGTGTATATTTAAAAATCTATTAGGAGGATTATTAAGAGGGTAGATTGTCATGCTAAGTGTTCTTACCACAGTAAAATTATTATAAATGCACCAAATAAAAATAGTATATCAAAAGCAATACTGCCAAGGGTTTAAAAGTATGCATTGGATCTCACAACTGAGAAATATTTTTTTATCAGACTGGATCATCTCTTCCCCCGGGGCAATAATGGACTGTTTTGCTGGGTGAGAGACAATGGAAAAAGAAGGATAAATGTAAACAAGTTAATTTTTAGTTTAAAAACTTCAGATTATGGTTGCAACACTAATAATAGTAATAAAGCTTTTTTGGCTAGAGAAAACATTCAATAATCTAAATCAACACATTGTATTCGGCATTGCTAATTGGAAAAACTATATGCTGACAAAATGTCAGCTATAGGTTAAAGTATTTGTAACCACTCATGGACTCCTTCCCCTGTATTTCATCTCCTTTCTCAGAAAGAGAAAGGAAATGCAATCCTACAGCTTCAGTTTTTTGGTGTTGGTTTTGTCTCACTTTGCCTTATTTTTTAAGTGACTACTAACATACTATCTGATCATGACAAACAATATTTCTCATTTCTGTTTTGTTTTCCCATACCAATTCATGATTATTCCTTTTTCTAGTTATTAACTATATTTTAAATGTAATTAACTTTATGTATCTTAAATCTCATATTAAACTCAGTAACTTATTCATAGAGCTCTTTGATTTTGCATCCTTGAATGAAGAGCTGGTGTCACGTTTGTTGAGACCCCAGAAAGTGCCCAGATCCTTCGGTTGACATAAAAATGGTTAAAAATACTTATTATAAGAATTTTCTAATCACCTTTAGTGAAAACATTTAGAATGTATTACATACTAACATATTAAAAAGCTACCATCAAGAACACTTCATTTTTCTCCTGCCTCACAGTGTTATATGCATATGTTTAAAAAATGTATTTAAAAATTAAACCTTTTGTGATTACCCTTTTGACAATTTACTGTTCTCATATTATGGGTTTTCAAATTTCTGGATTCCTTCCAGGCAGGCTTCATATAAGAATGGTGGATTTCCATAGATAGCTCCTGTTACAACTGATGACAGTTATATAAGTTAATCTGAACACTGCCTCTGTTGGCATATATATTATTAGCCTGCCTTCCTAATGATAAATCAAAATTTTTCTTCCCTAATTGGAGATGTGACAACAAAAGGGCTTTAATAATATAACTGCAAATTTTCCTCTCAAATGGTAATTTGTATAGTTTTTAAGATTATGGGAAGAGGTAGGAAAAAAATAGCATGCCAATGTCTCAGTGCCTTTTTATTTCACAAAATGAATTGTGTGTGCTTCAATGTACATCAAAATAATTGCTCCACTGTTATTTGCATACATTTCAAAAATGCTGACAGAAAGTTTTAAAAATGTGAAATTACCTGAGAGTTAAAGACAATCCTGTGAATTGACAATAACTAACAAAGAGTATTTGGCAGTCTTCCTATGGTTTGTGACATCCGTTTAACAAAGATTGAAAAAGCAGATCTTTTATGGGAACAAATACTAGTTGATGAAAAGAGCTTGAGTATGTTATTTTTGCTAATAAACTGTGCATTGCTTTAAGGAAAGGGTGATCTATTTCTTTCCTTTGAGATAGACATTCCAGAAAAGGGAGTGTTCTCTATCTACAAATGATGCTCTTTGATTAGTCTCATCTAAAGAGCTCTCACTGAGCTCTCAGCAGGCCACAGACGTGGGGACATGTTCTCATGTCTCTCCATCTGAACAGAGAAGCCACCTTTATGAATCTTTTGTTTAGACATCACTATGAAACCCTCAATTCCACACCCATCAGATATTCAGTAAAGCTCTCCACCAGAAAGTCACATGTCAAGTATAGGATTTAAGAAACTAAGCTCTGAATTTAATCAAACTTGGGTTCCAATCCCAGATCTGCTGCCATTTATGTGTTATTCTGAAAAAAAAACTGTGTGCCCTCTCTGAGCATCAGTTTCTTCCACTAGAAAATGGGGAAAATCATATGTCCTAACTAAGTCATTGTTAATATTAAAATAATAGAAATAAAGTGCATAATATAGCATCTGACACACAATAAATAATAAGTATTAGAGTTAATTATGATACATGAGGCTCTACGTTTTTGTTAAGGTTTGAGGGGGATGTTGGGTATTGTGATGAATGGTAACAGAGTACTTGATGCCAAAGTACTAAAAGAAATACTAATCATTCAGGAAAGTTCCTAAACTAGCTCCCTTCATCAATAATCATATTCAAATGAAACAAGAAAACTATTCTATGAAAGGATGTAAGAAGATACTTTAAAGTTAAAAATAATTTTATCACATGTCCAAAGTATAGATTGCAGCCTTTGAACTGAGAGTGAAACCAACACCCCTAGAATCATACCCTCACATATTATTCAGCTTATTTCTAAAATAATTAAAAGTTAAAGGAATTACAGAAATATAATTAAATCACACTATGGGTATAAAGACACATTTTTAAAATCTAAATTTTAGTTCTGATATACAATTGATGGGTTGTTATTTTCTGATTTTTATATTCATTGGTAAATTATCAGAGATTATTAAAAATTTGTTACCCACAATTTCACATTTAGCAAATGCATTTTATTGTAGAGATATTTTCTTCAACTGTCACTGTTTTAAAGAACTGTATCAGACATTCACCATAACTGTAGCTAAACTGTACAACTGTGATGAACAACACTCAGCCTGCAGTTGCTATGGCCTTCTAAATAAGGACTGCTCTATAACTTTAGTTTGAAAGACAAGAAACTTCTCTGTATGTTGTGACTTTTCAAATATGTTGTATGTGAACATTTTAGAGGACATAATGCAATACTAGTTACCTTACTGACATTAGTTTACATATCTCATTGACATTGTATCTCCATAACTATGTACTCTAAATTGGAAACATATGTATTTTATTTGTTTAATAAAGTTATTAGTATTTTAATGCACAAAATGTTATGCTAATGTTATTGGCCTTTGTTTGGAAAAGTTTGTTCTGAACTGGGAAAAGCAAATTTTGTCAGCATTTTCGGATACTTTATGAACTTTGTGATTTCCAATTAGTTGTCATTGGAGTTATTACTGTTAATTCATTTTCAGTAGGTAGGTAATATTTTGTTGGCACAAAAGTAATTGCAGTTTTAGCATCATTGAAATTTGACGTTTGCTATTGGAATACATTCTTAAATAAATATGAGTATGTTCTATGTCACTTTAATGCACATTTCTTGCTTTATGATTTTTGCTAATGATTTATTACTTGCTGTTTATTTTATATTTATTTTAGACTATGGAAATGATGTTAGACACAAAGCAAATTCGAGCGATTTTCTTATTGGAGTTCAAAATGGGTCCCAAAGCAGCAGAGACAACTCGCAACATCAACAACACATTTGGCCAAGGAACTGCTAACGAACATGCAGTGCAGTGGTGGTTCAAGAAGTTTTGCTAAGGAGACGATAGCCTTGAAGATGAGTGCAGTGGCCTGCCGTCGTTGGAAGTTGACAATGAATTGAGAGCAATCATCGAAGCTTATCCTTTACAACCACACAAGAAGTTGACACAGAACTAAATGTTGACCATTCTATGGTCGTTGGGCATTTGAAGCAAATTGGAAAGGTGAAAAAACTCAACCAGTGAGTGTCTCATGAGCTAATAGAAAATTTAAAAAAAATCTTCATTTTGAAATGTCATCTTCTCTTCTTGTACACTGAACCAACGAACAATGTCTTGATCAGATTGTGACCTGCGATGAAAAATGGATGTGATATGACAACCTGTGATGACCAGCTTAGTGGTTGGACCAAGAAGAAGCTCCAAAGCACTTCCCAAAACCAACCTTGCACCAAAAAAAGGTCATGGACACTGTTTGGTGGTCCACTGCCAGTCTGATCCACTACAGCTTTCTGAATCCCGGCGAAACCATTCCATCTGAGAAGTTGCTCAGCAAATCGATGAGATGCAACAAAAACCACAAGACCTGCAGCTGGCATTGATCAACACAAAGGATCCAATTCTTCTCCACAACAATGACCGGCCGCACTTTGCACAACCAATGCTTCAAAAGTTGAAGAATTGGGCTACGAAGTTTTGCCTCATCAGCCACATTCACCTGACCTCTCGCTAATTGACTACCACTTCTTCAAGCACCCCCACAACTTTTTACAGGGAAAATGCTTCCACAACCAGCAGGATGCAGAAAATGCTTTCCCAGAGTTCATCAAACCCTGAAGCAGGGATTTTTTATGTTACAGAAATAAACAAACTTATTTTTCTTTGGCAAAAATGTGTTGATTGCAATGGTTCCTATTTTGATGAATAAAGGTGTGTTTGAGCCTAGTTATAATTATTTAAAATTCATGGTCCAAAACTGCAATTACTTTGCAACAAACTAAAATAGTTATCGCTCAATTCATTAATAAATAAAAACAAAAACTTGCTTTGCTTCATTGTTTTCAGAGTCTTTATTTGCACTTTCCATATTTATTCTCTGTCTCTTCTTCTTACCATGTGCATTATAAGTGTATCTATATCTGTACAGGTATGGCACACATATTTATATACTCAAATGCACTTAAATATTATATGCACACATACACATTCATCAGCAACAACATCATCATCGTCACATGGGGCTTGCCAAATTGCTTAATGTGTAGAGCTTTGTTACCTTCAATGGAAGGTATTCCCTTGAACATTTTTACTGTTATGCTTAGTCTCTGAGCTACATATCATATACTTCAGCTTTGCATGAATTCAGACAAATTTCTTAATCTTTCATGGCCTCAGTTTGATCATCTGTAAAAGTCAGTAATTAAAATTTGTGCCACACATTCATGTGAAAATTAAGGTAATTATCCTATTAAACTACTTAATCCTTTATTTTCTCCTTGCTTGGCAAACAGCATGTGCTCAATAAATACTATTAATCATTTCTAAATTCTAAACTTCATAAATTAGATGATAGCAGATTCTTCATTTTCCCTCTGATTTCTGTATCAATTTTCAATTATATTTTCCACATAGATAGTAGCCTCGTAATAACAGTCCCCTGCCACCGCATCCACTAAGGTTACCAGTAGGTATCATACTGGATTCCATAAACAGTAAATTAAAAATGGGCACTGCTGTTTATTTTCCATATTTATAACTTTTCCAATTAAGGTAGTTTCCATGTGCGCATACAAATTTAAACTCCTACTTCATCTCTGAGGTTCAAAAAGAGAATTGAGAAGTAGTGGAGAGTCAATTTAATTTCTGTCAATGTTAGCAGTATGTGCAATAAGTATATATAAAATGTTTGGTGTTTACAAGTCTCAGGAAAAAAATTATCACTTGTAAAAATATAACAATGGATTCAATGCAAAACAGATAGTGGATGTTCTATCATAGACTACAGTGTGCTCAGATTAATTGGAAAAAATAACAAATTAATGATAGCCATTCTTGCTGAAGATTATCTGTCATAGTCAAGATTAATCAAGTTTTATCCAGAAAAATTGCATTGAAATCCAGATGATAGCATTCTTGTGGGAAAAAAAGGCACACAAATACTGCATATGTGCCATTCTATTTTTTCTATTTTACAAAATTAAATTCAAAGCCTAATTAGGAAACCTCATAATGGAAAGTTAAAAAAAAGAGAGAGAGAAAAAGAATAAAATAGCACCCAAAATCCTAATAAATGAATTAAATCATTTCCTTTTTCAGTGTGGATATACCGCAAACTGAAAAAGAAATCAACATCACTTTCTCAGTGAAAGAACGTATCTGAAAATACCTTGACAATTCATTAAGAACTTTTATTGTTAAAGAAGTCTATTAATACTGGTAAAATAATATTAAAAGCACTCCTAAAGATTGAATTCTGGCAAGACACCACAAGGAGCTCTGCATACCCATTCCCCAGTGAAACTGGCAAAAATTATGAATAAAGCAAAATCAAAAATAACAAGTAACCATTTAAAGCCTCTGAAAATACTCCTATGGTAAAGTATCCAATGAAACAATACCTATTCAATGAAATATGCAAAAATATATTAATAGTAACAAAAGCAGGAGTCTATAGTATTTGAGCTAAGACAGCGCTCTCTCTCCTCTCTCCCAGATATTTTGCTTTTTGTCTCTTTAGATTTGTTTGCATTTTCTAGAAATTTATACAAATAGAATCATGCAGCATATATACTTTTGTGACTGGCTTCTATCACTCAATCTATTAATTTGAGGATATACTCATGGATGTATTAGTAGTTCATATCTTTTCACCGTTGTGTAGTATTCCAATATAAAGATGTAAAGATATTCCACATTTTGTTTAACATTTAGGTTTTTTCTAGTCTTTGGTGACCAGGATAAAGTTCCTATTAACACTTGTGTACAAATATTTATGTGGACATATATTTTCATTTCACTTAGGTAAATTTCTAGGATTGAAATGACTGAGCCATAATGCAGGTATAAGTGTATGTTCAATTTTAAAAGAAATTTCCAAAATTTTTCCAAATGATTGTATCATTTTACATTTTCACAATTAATGATGAAAGTTCCAGTTACTCCACACATCCTCATGAACATTTATTTTGTTTTTGTTTTCAAAATTAAAAAGAAAATTAGCCATTCTCAAAGATATATATTGCATTATAGTCTTAATTGATTTTTCCTGATAACCAAGTGTGTTTCTCTTTTTTTTTTTTTTTTTTTTTATATATATAATTTTTTTTTAATTTTTTTTTTATTTTATTTTTTTTTATTTTTTTTTATTTTTTTTTTTATTTTTTTTTATTTTTTTATTTCAGCATATTATGGGGGTACAAATATCACGGTTGTGTTTCTCTTTATGTGCTTATTGTTCACTCATAGCTCTTCTTTATAAGGAATCTATTAAAATTTTTTGCCCAATTTGTAAATTGGGATTTTGTCATCATATTAAGGTATAAGAGTTGTTTATATATTCAATATACGAGTCCTTTACATATGTGTTGCAAATATTTTATCCAAGTCTCTGGTTTGCCTTTTCATTTTCAATGATGACTTTCAAAAAGCAAATCTTTTTAGTTGAGAAAATTCAATGTATCTATTTTTCTTATTTCAATACATGCTTACTTGTCCAAAACTATTTTTCTATCTTACAGTTTCAATGACTTTCATTGAACTTTCTTCTAGATGTCTTTTAGGTTTCTTTTTTTCTTTTGTATTTGTTAACATGATCATAGTCTAGCCAGTAAATATAAAATAATAATTATTTTTATTTCCTAGTTGTGTAAGTACAAGGCACTGTGCTAGAGAAAAATAGAAAAGAAACTTCAATGATCATCATAGAATCCTTCCTGAGTAGGTAATATCTATGCTGAGTAATTAAAGAAAAGTGAAATTTAATCAGATAAAGATGAATAGGAGATTAAATATTTGACATAGTGAACAGCAAATGCATTAGCCGAGAGATAAGAGAACATAATAACTGTTGGGAAAAGCAGGTTAAACTTGATTGAAACTTCACATGTGAAGGAATACAAGCTGAGAGACAGGGCTGAAATAATTAGGAAAAGCTAGATCATAATGTCTTACATCCTATGCTATAGAGTAGACTTTACTCTAGGGACAATGGGAAACTCTTGAAATATTTTAGTCAAGAAAGGGATGTAACACATTCTATATTCAGAGTAAACACACACACACACACACACACACACACACACACAGGTTGTTATATGCCAAATGGATTTAAAACAGAATAATATTTTAGGAGTTGTTCTAATAAGCAATAAAGAAGATGGAAGTATATAGATAATTTTGAAAGATGGGATACTGAAATGATTCTGAGAGATATTAAGGATACCAAATTAACTGGCATTGGTCATTGACTCAATGGGCAAAGGAGTGAATAAATGTTGATGTTTAGATTTCTGGTCTGAGCAAATGTGTGAATATTCCTGAACTTCAGCAATATAAAACTACAGAACAAAATATAGATTCTAGAGGGAAAATTTCATTGATTTATCTTGTTTTGAATCACAATGAAATATCTTAGTGTATCTATTCATCAGGCAGCTTATAGCATACATAAGAGTCATAGGGCAATTCACTTATATGTACATGTAGATTTAGGAAGTCTTAAACATATCAATGGGGTTTCATTCAATAAGAAGCATAAGATTATTTTGAGAAGGACTAAGAGTAACCCATTGCTAGAGAGCCAGAAAAACAAGAACTTACATGTATTACACTAATTTGGTGATAAGTATTTACATGTCTGTTCATACTGGCTTTACTAGACTGTGGTTGAGAGTCAGAATTCTGACTCTTTTAAACATTGTGCCCCAGATCATGGAATATAACTGACATTCATTTTGTTTATTGTACAAATAAACAAATGAGTGAATGAATTAATACATAAGTAAATATATAAATAAATGAGAGATGAAACTCAAAATGCCCTTCCTATGATATAGCCTCAAACGTTTCAGAGCATCACTTCTACTGCAATCTGTAGGTCAAATTGCTAAGGCCAGTGCAGATTCAAGGGAGGGACAGTTATTCTACACTTTTCCATTTGAAAAGCAGCATGTACATGGAAAGATAGCTGATGTCAGACAACTATGATATAACATTCACCATTTTATGTGGGCCCAACAAAATATAGGTCTTGAATATATAGAAAAAGGAAACTACACTCTCTTGGTGATAATAGTTGCAATGATTGCTGGAAAGTGACTTCCTGGCCTCCTTGCAGCTGCGTGTGAAAGAAAAGTAGGTTTGGCCATTATTCAACAATGCACACTTCAATGAGCGATTACTTCAACTGAAGAGAAATACTACAACGCACTTTTAAAATTCACTGTACCTTTGCTCATTGATTTGATGTTACATGATACATATACAATGTGGAGAGGTTTAAGTTAATTGTTTTAGAATTAAATTTATATGCTTTAAAAAGTCTGCAACAAAACATACTTCATTCATAATTGGTGCCTTAGAAAATGATTAGTATGTGAATATATTATATTTAGAGGTCAATAAATATCTCTAAAATTAATCAATGAAAAATAATTAATTGCAAGAATGAAGAAATCATACACACACACACACACATATGTATATAAAATAGTTGGAACAGACCAGATCATATCAATCACAAGTGCATACCTCTCCTTGAGATATATATGAGAAATAAATAAATATATGTTAATCTTACAGATTTTTAATAATCTTTTACCATGTATCCTTTCTCACTACCAATCTTGTCTAAAATGACCTTCAATAATATGTGGTAAATCTTAATCCATGCTATTCAAAATGTTGTTGATGCACTATGCCAGCCCACAAAAGGTTGGTTTCCTGTCTGCAGAAGTGTTTAGAAACTTTTACAGCAATTTGATTTTCTCAGGATAACCAAAGATGTGATCTGTTATTCATTTTTATTGTATTTTCTAAAATGATTTGTCTGAAAAAATTTTGAAATTAAAAATTAAAATGTTTATCACAGACTAATTGAAAAGTTTCATATCTAGTCCAGCTTTTATACATTAGATACACTCATATCTTTTATTTTTACATTAGTGGAACTTAGTGTATTTATTGTTCTGAAACATCTCTAACACTCAACTATTCACCTTTACGATCTGTCAATGTTAATATAGTGAAATTTCACTTCCATTCTTTATAATTGATGCATAATATCCCATTGCATAAGTACATTATAATGTATGTAATATAATTACTCAATTGAAAATACATATAGATTTTTCCAATTTTTTATTTTGGAAAAATATAATAAAACCTTTCCCCATATATCTTTACACATATACGTGAGTTGTATTTAAGATAAAATTGTAGAAGGGTAATTATCAGCTCAATATATGCACATAATTAAAAGTCAACTAATTTCCCTTCAAAAATAATTTGTCTTTCAATTCTGTCTATAATAAATTAGTTTGCAGCGTAGCAAACTTCCCATCAGGAAGAACTAGAAAACTAGATATGATTTTTAACATTTTTTCAAAGTCATTAAGAGGAATCAAGGCAGCCAGAGAACTGCGGCAGTCACTTCATCTCTCTGGGAGCACCCAAAGGATAAAACATTAATTGAGGTGATTCCCTGCATTCCACAATTGTTTTTTCTCTTGAAGCATTATCTAATACATAAATAAAAACAATTATAACATATACTTCATCATTGCCTATTGATCACTGTCCATGTATAGCCCATTAGAGAATAGGATGTAGTATGGCCCCAGGATCTGCCACTCATTAGGTCTAGAAGAAATGGTCAATTTCTTTCAACCCTTGGAGCCTCACCTTTTTCACTTGTAAAATGAGGATAATAACATGTAACTCACAAAATTGTTGGGAGGAAATAGTGTATAAGATATAAAGTTATAAAAGTTCTAGCAAGAATAGGGATCACTCAGATAACATTAATCTACTTCCTTGTTAATTTTCTAATTTCCTTTAACTTTGTTTAAACTGATTTAATGTCTTCTTTCTCTCTGCTGGGCAGTGAGCTGGACATGATTGTTTTATTATTTCAGTGCTTCCAAAGGAGGTAAGTTAAAAGCCTTCCAGGCTTGGTTGCTTTCTCTACAAGGAGCCTGCTTACTCATTCTTAGTTGGAAGTTTGTTTCATGGGTCAATAATGGATTCTGTTTCTCTGGAGTTTACTAAATTGCCTCAGGTCAGACACAGTTTGGGCCTTGATGTTAGTGGTTGCATTCAGTGCTTTCATGCCCTGATTCCAACTGGTGAGTTTGCCTGTTGCTTATTTTGTAATCTGAGATTAGGAGATATACATATCTCTGGGAGGCATGTAAAAACACTCATGCTCACCTGTGTGCAGTTGGTAATACATGACAGGTATTTCTCCAACCCCTGCAACTATTAAGGACGCCAGGGAGCTGCATGGATCCTTGCAAACCCTGTGAACTCATCCCTACCCAGGAAAGTGTGTTGTTTACTTGTCTTGCAAACCTCCATCTTTTGCTAAAACTTCCTGACTTCGTGGTAGCTAGCTGTTTGCTGGGAACCTGAGGCAGTGTTCCTCTGTTTCTAAGTAATCTGAGAGTCTATAATCACTGTCAGTAGCCCATCCCTGATGTCTTTTGACTTCCTAGTTGATTATAAAGCAATGTGTGTATAATTGCCCTTTGTTCAGAGCCTTGTTGAAGAGTGCTGGAATGATTCAACTTCATTGGCTCAAAAAATGAAATTGCTTTGGGTCATTTTTAGTTGCTGCATTTCTGAAAGCGTATTATCACCTTATTTAATATATCCTCAATAATATAATTTCTCCCACCCTTAATTCTGCACTGGCAATTGAACTTCTATTCCTTCCAATACCAATTTCCATCTCTACCTTCTTCCAGTGAATCACAATACTTACCATTCTGACCTGACAAGTCTCAACCAAAATCTCCATGTTCTATTACAAGATTGGAAATAAAAGTTCTTTTTTCATTTGAAGATGTTCACTACACAGGAATGTAAGATCATTCTGCTGAATTCCTTATAATTCTGCTATAGGGCAAAAAAAGGTAGAAGTGGAAATGCCATTTTCTTTCCTTGGTCTGTCTGTCTTTTTTCTCCCAAGTAGCTTTATATTTTTGCATTTGTTTAAATAAGATTATATAAGTAGCTAAAACATATAGGTCTGTTTGTGCAGATAAAATGAGGGATACAGGTAAAGCACATAAAACAGTGCCTAGCACATAGTGTGGGCTCATTAAATGCCAGATAAAATTCATGAAAAAATGTGATATTAAAAATTTTACTTATGATTAAAATATTATCCAGTATATGGATATTGGACATTAAATATGATTTACATTGTAAAATATTTTGAGATTCTTTTTCAAAATGATATAATGTACAAGAAAGGAAAATAGCTATGGGAAGCAATTAAGATAAATAACTGTATTGTTATTTTATGTTTCTCAATGTCACAGACTATTATTATTAGATTTACCGTTACTTTTATCTCCACCATTGGCCTAACATTGTGCTTTTTCATTTGAAAATCTGCACTACACAGATATGTGTAATAATATGGATGACATCTAAACATAAAATTCTAATGGCAAAGTTTCTATTTCCTTGGCCCTTTTTCCTTCAGAAATAACTATGAAACTTTATTATGCAAAAAAGTGTTCTGCAGGGCTTTAGATTTGAGGCGTATCTCCATGCAACCTTTTGACAATATCCGTGCTTCTGCAACTTCTTTCAAAATTCATGTTTCCGTTGGCAATGCCAGAGAAGCCGTACTCACTACTGACAGGCTTATTGTTACACATTTTATTTATCATAATCCTCTGATTCATGTTCACTTTTATAAGATGGCATATCACTTAGTAACAGATTTTAATACATGAACTTATGTGCAAATTTAAGCTGATGATGGCAGTGACTTCTTAAATTTGGTACTTTTATTAACATCGAACCAATTTGAACTAAGTCAATAGTGAATATAGTCAATAGTGAATATCCTGCTCCTTTATTTCTTAGACTCTAAATATTCCATATTATTTTAGCAATTTTGAACATAAAGAAGAAAAAACATAACCTCATGAAAGAGTAATAACAGAAATACTTGCATGTATATGCTTAAGCAATCTATATGTGTGCATATATGTGTGTCTCTATACTTGAAACAGAATTCAGAAAGTTAAACAAATAATAGCATAGCATGATGAGTTTCCACAAAGTGAATATATCTTGTTAAAAAGCACCCAGATGGAGGAACAGAAGCTTACTGGTAATGCACGTGCCACCTCAACCTCTCTTCTTGTCACTGACCTAAACAGGTAGCCACGATCCCAGCTTCTAACATCACAGATAAATCTTAGTTTTTTTCAGTAGGGTTTCTGTGCCTTTCTACACTGTGAAGTGCCACCATCTTGGGGTGGGTAACACTATGCTCGAGACCCCTCAACTCTCTCCATTTTTGTCTCTCCAACCCCTTGAGACCACAATGGCTCTGCTGGTATAAACCTCCAGCAGCATGGTTCTGCTGGGGCAAAGCACAGATGCATGGATTCCAGCCCTGCACTCAGCATCAGCAAACGCCACCTGAGAAATGCCCCTGCAGAGTCAGTAACCTCTCCCCTGCCCCCGCCCTGCCCACTCTCTTCAGCAGCTCTCTGATGCCATCAACAGTTGATGAATTGTGTTTATCCATCTTTTCTAGTTGTTTTTGATGGAAGCGTTGTGCCCTTACAAGCTACTGTGTCTTACCCTGAAGCAGAAAGTTAAACGTAATATATGTAATACCGTTTTGAGACCTACATTCTATAGCATGCTCTTAACATTTATTTATGGTTGTGATCAGAACCTATAGTAATACTGAAGACAAAACTGACTTAAAGAGTAAGTGATTAATTCAGCCTAGTCTGAAATAATTAACTAAAAGATTAAGATAGCCAAAGAAAGGCTGTTGGTAAAATAATGATTGTGCTTGATTCTTGGTTAAAGTAAAATTCCCATTCTCCTTATTCCATGGCAAGCAAACTATAGATGTATCATCATATTGTGCTAATAAGTGTTTCTGCTCAGGTATTTCTCTCTGGAGTTGAGGAAGTACTCCTTGAAGTTAAAGTGCAGCTGTCAGCCATAATTTTAGCCCATGCACCTATTTTTCTAATCAGATAGCATTATCTAAACAGAAGAATATAAAAGATCAAGAATTATGCATTAATTTTTTTTCTATCTTGTGCTATGGTGATAAAATTTTTGTTGAGAGTCTGAAACAATAAAATATCCTGTCTGGATACATTGGGGAATAAAAGCTTTAAAAAAATCTAAAGTTGACTTAATACTTTGAGAGATAAAATGAAGTATAAGTTTCTTAATTGTTAAACTTTATAGCCTTCAGGGAGTAGACCAGGTTCACAGGAGCTAAAATGGAACCTGACATTAACAAAGCTTAAGGCATAAGTTTAGAACCTATAGCATCATCAGAGTGAATCACATCACAGCAGTCAGGATGAGAAGTACTCTAACAGCTAAAGTTTCAGGATTAGAATATTGTCACAGAAGTAGGTCATGCTGTTCAAGGAATGATTTGCTTCATAGAGGAAACAGTAACTCCTTTACACTTGTAACTGCTCTCACATTCCTTAACAAGAAATACACTGATACGTCCTCAGCGTTCATGAGAGATGACACCCTATTTTTTTGAGACATTGCAAAAGTCTGCTTATTTGGGGAACCTCTTTTGACTTATAGTTGTATTCATGTTCTCTCTTCTTGTTTTTTAGTTTCTGGCTCTTTTCTCATGGTTTATTTCCTGTCTTTTATTGCCTAGTGTCTTGAAAACTGTTGTTTTATAAGTTTTATCCACTTTTTTGTTGTATCAGGTGTGAAGGTAAATTTGATCTTTGTTCTTTAATCTTATCTAGAAGCTACTTAGACTTTTGCCTATTTTTATATTATTGAGAGAACTGAACTAGGGTTGTAATTTTAAATTTATTAAAATTTATAAATTTTAAGCTATGTTCCCACAGAAATGGAGCATTGCAGTGTAACCACCTGGCTAGTTATCCTGAGTACAAATGAGGTTATAAGGTTTGGTTAGTGAAACTCTTTTCCCAGCAAGTTTTAAAAGATTGTATTTGAAGCTGATGCTAGCTAGCCATGTGTGTAAATAAATAAATATGCATTAAAGTTTCTAAACTACAGCTCAAGAAGGACTTGCATTCCTCAACAAGTAGATGAATAATCTCAGCTGAACTTGGAGCCTTGTGAAGCTCAACATCACATGTTTCAGAAGTTTTTTCGTTGCTGTGATTCAGATTTTCTTATCCTATATTAGAAATCAAAGAAAAAGGGGGGAGAAAAAACCTGGCTGCCTTCCTTGTTCTTTATTTCTCAAGATGTGTATGGACGGTGCAATGTTGATACAAGATTAGTTGTGATGACAGTTCTGAGATAAGACCGAAGAGCTAAAAAACAGTGAGATCTTCAGTGGCTTGCAAGAGTTAGAGAAATTTTGCTTTATTATTCATACTTAGGTATTGAGGGCTCCTGGACTCATCTGAAGAGAGGAATTTAAACATCAGACTCGTGTTTTGATAGATAAATTTGCCAACAATCTTTTTAAGTTTATGGCTTTTCCAGAGCAAATGAAACATGTTAAAGTTACTTTTGTTCTGGGGGCGGTGGGGCGGTGGAATTGTTTCATAAGTCTTAGTAAACCAATCTCTGAAAAGACAGGCATTTAATAAATATTTCTGCTTATGTGTTTAGCAATTTTTCCATGGTACAGGTGTGTTATTTTGCTACATATTGAAAGTGAATATTCTCTTTTAGGCACTGAACTTCCTCAAGTCCTTAGCTGTAGTGTGTCATTTCATTTATAAGGTTCTCAAATGTGCTGTCCCAATGGTGGTCGAGTTTCACATGGCAAGCAAGCATAAGGGAAGCAACATCGACACCAGATTTTTGAGACTTCACCGTTGTATTTTTTTAAGTTCGCTATCTAAAAATGAATTGATAGAAGGTTATTGTTAGGAAATGAGTACTAAGAAATACATTATTGAGTCCTGAGTTATTTTAGTTTACAATATTGTACTTTCTAAGAGACAAGACATTTTTGAGAAACAATTTCTACTTATGTAAACAGTGTTGAACGCACTTACAAATCATATGGCTTTATTTTCAGTTGATGGAATATGACTGAATGCTTGGTCTGCTTGGTGTATGGATGTGTTTACTCTATCCATATGTTTGGGGAACATTCTGTATTCATTCCATCATATATTACTACATGTAGGATTCTGCCACGGAAGATTGAACCATGCATATAAAATAATGCCATATCTCTTCCCATAGGGGAGAGGAAAATTGGACAAACTAGACCAGGATCTGACATTCAGATTTATATTGTTTATAATTAACTTTGAGAAGGAAAATTTTATTCTTTTACTTTTGGGGCTTTACCTATTGGATCTCCTTAGGGGAGATAAAATTGAACTTTCAGGACTTAGCATCAGATGATTTAGAATTAGATTTCTATTCTATAACCTTGGCAAGTCATTCAATCTAATTTTAAATGATTATTTTTCTACAAAAAAAATTATAATCCTTAGCCATAGCTATTTTGTGAAGTTAATCAGATAAGATAACAATTGTCGAGCATGTCTTATAATAGGTTTTAAAACATATTAGTTGGATCAGATTCAATTTGAATCCTAGGCATGATTGGGTCTAAAAATTTAGTTTTACAAACTGGTATTTTTGTCTCATTTTGATGACAAATTATTTGGATTTCTAGACCATGTTGTTCTACAGTGACACAGTAGGGGAGAATAATGGGAATGAACATGATCTGAGGAAACCTAAACATATCACACATAGTGCATATCACATTACACTAGGTACACTAGAAACTTCTCACTTATAATTCCTAAAATAAAATTAAAAAAACAAGAATAATTATAATAATATGATAACAATTATATTAATAATATAAAAGTTAGGGAGACAGGGGATGAATGCAAACATCTTCAATGCCAGTTTTCCTAGGTGAATATATGGGATGGTTTTTGGTAAATTATAATACTAATAGTTTATATTCTTATAGCTGCCTATATCCCAAAAGCTTCCTGCACTATGCCATAGAAAGATCAAGGGATGCCATCTGAGGTGAGGTTTTTGAAGGAAGAATGATTTTTCAATTATAAAAGAGAACAGCTGCCAAAGGTCAGGTAACACACTGAACAATGAAAGATATAAAGCTGTGAGAGCTAGTGGCATTTTTGGAAAATCATAATCCAATCTTACAGCATCCAAAAAAATACTCATTGAACTCTTTCATAAACTAGGCACTTCAATAGGCAACATTAGATAATTTCATGGGCAATGTATGGATAAGAAATAAAGAATCAAAATGGTTACTTCCCCTCAAACAAACTGAAGTTTGTATTTGTATCTATATCTGTGGACATATTTTAAAAATAATTTTAATTCTTGTTACCTTCCCTAGTAATTACATTCATTTGTAAAAATTGCTACTTTTATAAAGGATGTGACCACAGATTTCTTTTTCTTATTAATGAGAGAGGTTTTTTGAGTCAGTTCTTAACATGCAAGTAGATTGAAAGTATAATCCACAAGTTTTCATGTCATTTTCATTATCATTATCATTCAGTTCAAGACATTTTCCAATTTACATTATTGTTTCTCCTTTGACCAATTAAGAAGTTTATTGCTTTATGTTCAAGCAGTCAGATATTTTCTAGATATATTTTTATTATTAATGCCTATCTTATCTTTACTGAAGTCAGAAAATACATTTTGTGTTGATAGCTATCCTAAAAAATAAGTTAAGCCTTTATAACCTAGCACATGGTCAATTTTGGTAAGTGTTGAAGAATACCTTTAAATAACATGCATTCTACAGTTACTGAGTACAGTGTTATATAAAGTACAAACAAAAACAAATGCAATGAATTATATTTTAAGACACTCACCATAATTTATGGAAAACAGTATGGAGATTCCTCAAAGAACAAAAAGTAGATGCACCATTCGATCCAGCAGTCCCACTACTGGGTATCTACTCAAAAGAAAAGAAGTCATTTTATCAAAAAGACACCTGCACTCAATGTTTATTGCAGCACAATTCACAATTGTAAAAATGTGCAATCAATCCAAGTGTCCATCAATTCATGAGTGGATTAACAAAATGTGATATATATATATATATATATATATACTATGGAGTACTACTCAGCCATAAAAAGATGAATTAAAGTCTTTTGCAACAATTTGGATAGAACTGGAGACCATTATTCTAAGTGAAGTATCCCAAGAATGGAAAAACAAAAACCACATGTATTCACGATTAAACTGGAACAAAAACAATGAGCACACATACACACAGAGGGAAGTAAAACTAAGTGAAAATCAAGATGGGAGTGGAGGGAGGAGGGGGGCGAAAACATACCTAATGGATATAATGAACACTATTTGGGTGACAGGCACACTTATAGCCATGACTCATGCATTACAAAAGTGATCCATGTAACCAAAAACATTTGTATCCCCTTAATATTTTGAAATTAATAAAAAAAGCAATCTATGAATTAGATTACAAATTCATGGTCCTAATGTGAAATCTGGCCAGCCGATATGCAATATTGGCCTACACAGTTTTGTATTCTTACTTGTGTTTTGCTAATATTTTAAAATAAATGAAAAAGTATTCATAAAAATCAAAATGCCTTTATCCGTACTAGAAAAATAAAATAAGATCTGATAATAGTGCAACAAATCTTTAACAAAAGCCGATTGATATTGTCTGCATAGAAAATAAAACCTCTCCAGTTCTCTCTAGTTCCCACTGATACTTCTTTTCTAAACACCAAGATTTACTCCTATGTAGAGGTGTCGTCTAATATTTGCTCTAGAAAGCAATTTATTAATAATTAAAGTGTAACACAAATAGAGACTTATGCACACATCAGAAATGTAAGTTCAATGACGCTTCACAAGGTAACGCTGTGTGGCAACTGGCACCAAGTTCATGGAATAAGACATTACCTGTACTCAGAAGTCATTTGTACTGCCTTATCATTACTTCTCTCCCCCAAGTAAACGCTGTCTTGACATCTAACACCAGAGATAAGTTTATTCTGAGTTTGAACTTCATATAATTTTAACCAAACAATATTTTCATCGAGTAAATTCTCATAGGGATAAATTCTTTCACTCAATTGGATGTGAGTGAGATTAATGTTTGCTGATCTTTCATTTATGTATCCATTCTACAGTTGATGGACATTTGCGGTGTTTCTAGTTCAGGACTAAGGACAGACTCCTATAAACATTGTGCTTGTCTTTTTTGTGAGCATATATATGAATTTCTCTTAATCCTATGAGTTAAATTGCTGAGTAATTGGAGAGGTATGTGTTCCATATGTTAAGCTTTAGCAAGACTGTCTGACAGTTTTCCAAGTGGTTACATCAATTTATACTCTCAGAGACTGACATTTTCAGTGGCTCCAAATCCTCACTAGCTCTTATGTTATTTATATGTGTATATATAATACACATTAATTAGTCATTCTGTAGTATCTTATGAATTTAATTTACATTTCCCTGAAATCCAATGAAGTAGAAAACTTTTCATAAATTTATCATCTATTTGCAGAGATTACTTTATTGAGTACTTTTTAAAATTTTCTTCCTTTTTGCCCATTTTACTATTTGATTTTCTGTTGTTTTTATTTATAGGGGTTATAAATTTTAGAAGTAAGACATGTAGTTATCTTCTCAAATCTTTATCTGAAAATAAAACTAAACAATGATTTCATCACCAATTTATTTTTCTGTTTGACATGCTACACTGTGTACATGCTACTCTGTATGAACAATTATTAAATTGGCTTTGAGTAACATTTCATTTGAATCAGAAAATAATTCCTAATCTATTTATTATAATTCCAACCCCCTCCTGATTAAACAAATAATAAACATCTCTTGCAATATGAGGTATTGGTGATATGGTATCTGATAAAGGAAACTTGTATACTAAATAGCTAGAAGGCTAGTATCCACATTCCTCCATATTATTCATGGTGAAAGTATGGATAAACTTATTTTACTTACAAGAAGGGTAGACTTGGAATATGCCAATGAATGTTCTTAAATGTCAATTGAGATAAATCCAGTAAGAACATGTTTTGTAGACTTCAAAATAGTTGTCATTGATAACTAATAATAATTAGTAATTTCAATAATTATCATAAGTTATAATAGTAATAATAAAATATTAGTTTACAGCAAACTTGATAGAATCTATCACCACCTAATATACTATGTAGTTCTTTGTTTATTATATGCCTTCTCCTTCTAATTTGTAAGATCCATAAAGATAGGGTTATTATCCCTTTCATTGCACTGCTGTAGGACCTGAGCATAGAAAATTTGTTACCACAGAGTATGAACTTAATACGTATTTGTTAGGTAAATAAATGTGAACATCAAGACACATATGCAGTGATGTCAGATAAATGTTTTGAAACTTACTCTTGGTCTCCCACAGTAGAAAACATTTTTTTCCCACAGTAGGAAGCAATAATGTTTAGATCCCTACCACTCTATATTAATCCTAGAAGTAAGTAAGCTAATAAGAATTAAGCTGCCATGTCTAATTTAATACCATTGAGACAGATGACCAGAAATAGCGTACCTCTTCAAATCTGGAGTGACGGAACACAACACCATAATAGGTTTTACACCATCAGAAGTTTGGGTTGCCATGATTGCTGTTACAGTTTGATAAACTTCAGAAATTCAAATATTCTCCTTTGTATGTCATTCTCAGGTGAGTCATGTTCTAGAGGTATCTTGTATACCACATATAATGAAAATCATATTCTTGAATAAAATGAGAATTAGTCATTGTTGGTGCCAGAAGTAGAATGGACACTGCAATCATTTCCTTTATTTGAGTTATAAAGTTCAAATAAATCAGCTTATTTTTCGTGTGTTTAGAGAGTGTAAATCCATACAAAATAAGAAACCAATTGAGGTTACTAGTAACATGGGAAGGTTTGATACCCAGAATGAAGGTACAAACTACCGAAAATAACACCCACAGAAAGACGTACCAAAAAAAACCCCAAAAAAACAAAAAAACAAAATCCCTCACTTGTGTGTCTCTTAATAGAACTAGAAGAAAAAATTCTCCCATGAGGATTCTAAACTAACAACTGATACTAACCTGCATTTGAGAAAAGAGTCTATAAGGTCTGCCTTGCATGAATAATCATAGAATAATCTGGAGGAATCTAGCTAAACTCATGTTAAAGAATTTTAGCAAGTAAGTCTCTGAAGATTAAAAATTCTAAATGAATGAACAATAGAATCAAAATCTACAAAAAATGAAAGTCAATCCCACCCATATCATAGATATGGAAATTATTAAATAAAAATGTATATGCATTAGGTTGCTTTATTTGATAACATAAAATAGGGTATTAAAAATACAGACAAGGAATAAGAGACCACTAAGAAAGACCAGAATGATTGTAAAATAATTTAACTAACAAATAACACTCCTAGAAATGAAAATATACATGTGGATGTATGTGTATGTGTGTATGTACATACAAATTTAGTCACTGATGTAACTTTAAGAAAATTATTCAGAATGGAAAACAGAGGGAAAGCAGATGGATAATAATAATAAGCAACACAAGGAATAGAGTGAGTTGAGTCTACATATATCTAATTAAAATAATAGATGAACATAGTGCAGAAAAATTGGAGTGGAAAATATTTAAATATATATTGGCATAATATATTCTATAATTAAAAGATAATAAACATCTTCAGATTCCAAAATTATGAGAAGCCACAAACCACATGATTAGTAAGCAAGCTAATACCCCTGAATGCTTAATAGTGAAGAATGCAAAATACTAAAGTCAAAGCAATTTTAAAAATAGAGATAAAGAACAATGAGCTTACTACAAAAAGAAGCAATAATAATTACACTGACAGCAGAGGTCTCATAAGCAACAATATAATGCCATTTATGCAGTAGTAATATAATCAAGGGGCTGATAAAAAATGTATCATCCTAAAATTACACACTGCATGAGAGTAAAAACAAATCAATATCAAAAATTTGAGAGACTATTTTATAATAGACAATCATTGAACTAACTCCTAAAGGATA
The DNA here is from genome assembly GCA_008086735.1 of Cheirogaleus medius. NCBI lineage: Eukaryota > Metazoa > Chordata > Mammalia > Primates > Cheirogaleidae > Cheirogaleus > Cheirogaleus medius. Next base: position 165,655,763 of record VBSM01002608.1, read on the forward strand.
TAATTCAGAAAGAAGTAAACAATTCCAAAAGTAATAATAATAATAAATAATATTTAATTTGTAAGTAATAAAAATAGATCCCAGTTATAATAAGGGTAATTAAGATTAAATATGTTTAATCTGCTTAAATTGAAATGCAAAGGATTTATAACATTGATTTATTTAGGTTTTTTTTTTAATTTTAAGTGTTATGTGAACACATGATCTGTTAAAATTTCTGTAGTAACCACTAAAATAATAGATACCAATTTATCATTTTCTAATTAGAAGAGAAAAAATATAATTACACTAAAAAGTTGAAAGTAAAAGGATAAAAAACCTAAAAGGCAAGAGCTAACCAATTATTAAATCACAAAATTATTCTTGAGTAGCACCTACCTATATTAGAGGAAGAGTAGTAATATTGACTTCATTAAATTCATTTGCTGAATTTATTGAATTTCGAAAACTATTAGAGATAGTCTTAGTAGTGCAGAAAATTATTTGTCTTTAAAATTCCATGCTTTAGTTAAAATTTTTACTCTTTTGCTTGGTAATTATGCATGCACACAATTATTGCTCCAAATCTGCTCAGGGCATCTGTCTTGTTTTGTATATTTTAAGCATTTATTACATAACAGGAAATAGATACTCTCTCAGATTTCCTTTTCCATAAAATCTTCGCTAAAACAGACATTTTTTTCATAGGGTTTTTCAGTTCTGATTTTTAACCCAGTTATTTTTTTTTCTTTTATATTTCTCCTTTTATTTTGAGGAAGAGATATCTTGATATTGCTTGTTTTCAATCTGTATTAACAAGGCGAAGGCCATATAAAATGCATGAGACAGTACTTAGAGCCTTGAATTTATAGTAAAATCTAACAGGAATCTATCACCTAAAGCCTAAGAGAGTGACAGAATTTATTATCACTCTCTCTCAAACTCCAGCTTTATTTATTTTGTGAGCAGTCTAAAGAAAATAGCACAGTTAATGGGCAATTCAGTGAAGAATCACTTTTCAATTATGTAGGATGTAATTTGTTAGTGTCAGAATATGAAAGTAGAACAAGTGCATCTTGTTCTAAACAATCATTTTTTAAAAATTATCAGACATGAGGAATTATTGTGGTTGCTGGTTTAAAAAGTTTAGCTTACCATATCCCCAGTGAAGCTACACTAGTTTCCAGATCCAGGGTTTCTGTCTGGTTCATGTAACGCAACATGGTCATGAAGAAACATGGTGTACCAGGCAGTACCATCATTTGCTAACAGTTACTCCACATACATTCTGTCATTTGATCTTCATTTTGAAGTGAAAATATTAATAATTACAATCATTTTTATATATACAAACTAGGAGCACAAATCAACTAATTTTAAAAGTCTTGAAAAACTCAAGAGTGATGGAGCTAGATATCAGAAGAGCTTTACTGACTGACAGCAAATACTGATAGTTAATCTGTCTTGGTCTCCAACTTCAAGGAAGTTGCAATTTAATAGAGAAGATAAAAAACAGAAAGCATTGCCTAGTAGCACAATTTTAAACAAATTCCAAAAATATTTTAAAATAACTTGAATTCATTGGTGAATTATTACACAAACTCATGTGAATATGGTATATTAATTTTCTATTGTTGCCATAAAAAATCTTCACAGATTTATTAGTCTAAGACAACACAAACTTACCATTTAGCTTAAAATTTGAATGCAGAGCACACCAGGTTAAAATCAAGGTGTTGATAGAGCTGTTTTCTTATGGGATGCTCTGGGGAATAATCTGCTTCCAAGGTAATTCAGACACTTCTCATTTGTAGGATTGGGGTCCCCATTTTCTCTCTAGCTGTCAACTGGAGATCCTTCTTTGCTTCTAAAATGTGCATATGTTCCTTTCAATTTTCCATTGCCTCCTACAGGCTTCCCTCTGATCCTTGAACATAGGACCCTACAACTAAAAGCCAGTAACAGCGAGTCAAATCTACTACATGCTTGGAATCACTCTGACTTCTCCTTCTGCACCATCTCTCTTGCCTTTTTCTTCTGCAGCATTTTTATTTCATCAGCCTGAGAACACTGTGCACTTGTAATGGCTCCTGTGATTAGGTAGGGTGCACCTGGATAATCCAGGATTATCTTATTTTAAGGTCTATAAAGCTAATCACACCCAGAAACATCCCTTTTGCCATGTAACATAAAATATTCACATGCTCTAGAGCAGGGGTCCTCAAACTTTTTAAACAGGTGGCCAGTTCACTGTGCCTCAGACCGTTGGAGAGTGCGCACTGTGGGCCCGGGACGAGTCGGCTGCTAAGCAGGACAGGCAGCAGCGGCAAAAACACCCGGCGGGCGGGATAAATGTTCTCGGTGGGCCGCATGTGGCCCATGGAGGGCAGTTTGAGGATGCCTGCTCTAGGGATTGGGGCATGGATATCACTGGGGTAGAGGTGTGGGAAAAGATTCAGCCACATGTGCTCAAGAGAAAAGAAAATACACTTTCTGAAGGAACCAAGCATTGCAAGGTGTAGATTGGTTAAAGACAATTTTTCAGAGAGAATGGCCATTACATGACAGGATTTTGGAATTCAGCCAATGGACTCATCACCCTCTTTTGTTCATCAATCTTCCTCTTGTTAAAGAGATATTTTATGAGGTAGTAGGCTGAACATACCTTAGGATTTACCTGGTTTAATATTTTTGTTTTATAAAAGAATAAAAAATTTTTTTCCTTTGGGTAAATACCTACTGGTGGGATTGCTGGATCAAATAGAAAAAAAAACAAAACACATTTTATAAAAAAGACATTTGCACTCAAATGTTTATAGTAGCTAAATTCACAATGACAAAGATGTGGAAACAGCCCAAGTGTCTGTCAATGCATGAGTAGATAAATAAAATGTGGTATATGTATTTCATGGAGTATTACTCAGCCATAAAAAAGGTGAACTAATACCTTTTGTAGCAACCTGGATGGAATTGGAGACCATTCTTCTATGTAAAGTATCACAAGGATGGAAAAACAAACACTACATGTACTCACTATTAAATTGGGACTAATTGATCAACATTCATGTGCACATATGGTCATAAAAGCCAACAGAATTCACGCAAGTTGGGCAAGGGAGGAGGAGATGGATAAATTCACTAATTAATATAATGCACACTATCTGGGTCATGGACACACTTATAACTTTGGCTCAAACTGTGCAAAAGCAATTTCTGTAATCAAAACATTTGTAACCTCGTAATATTCTGAAATTTAAAAAGGAGAAAACTTTTCACAGAAGTTTAATGGGTTATCCAAGTTTATACAAACACTGCTTTGCAGAGCAACAACTTAAATAGTTAAGGAGATATAAATAATGTAAAAATAGGGTGGGCATAACCTTAAAGGAAGAACTGCCGAGCTTCTCTTTGCTCTAGTGTGCTCTAGGAAGCGGCAGGGTTCCTACATTTTCCCTGCCTCCCCCTCTTTCTCCATATTAAGGAAGCCTGAGGCTTTACAAATTCTTACTGTTTAATCTCTTCTCTTTCCATTTCTCCAAGCTTTAGACTTTCCATAGTTGAGTCCGAAATTGCCAACTGACTAATCTGGTACTGTAGTATCTTTCACTTGGTTACTTCATGGTGACCTTGATTTTTGTTTTAAAAAATTGTACCACTTCTTTCAAATAGAAGGGCAAATACTCTCAGGGTAGGGGAAGGGTCTCTCTATATTTTGTCATCTGTTTCCTTTACAAAAAGTAAATACCACCTAATTCCTGCAAACTAAAATTAGCTTACTTTCTTCAGTGAGATTCCTGGCCCATCAGATGAGAAGGTATTTATTTTGAATTTTTCATTTTGAATTTTATGTTCCATGATTATTATTTTAATTACACTTTATTATGTCAAGTAGAATTTTATATTCTAATATTGAATATGATTTTCACAAATTACTCACAAAGTCCCGTTCTGTGCTTGCCTCTTATTGAGAATGATGAACTGTGGGAGTCATAGACTACACGCTAGGAGAAGGAGCTAATTCTTGCTTTGTTCATTTAGTAGATAAGTGACCTTGGTTAAGTTATTTAACATTGCTGACCCTCAAATTCCTCATCTGTGAAATGAGAACAATGTGTTCACCCCACTGCACTGTCATGTGAATTAAATAAAATCATATCTGTAGAAGCATCTGGCACAAACCACTTGCTCATGGTTTTGGTTCTGTCTCTGATGCTTCCACTTTAATTCTGTTATGTGTTTTCTAGGGATGTCTGTTTCTGAGTTAAAAAGACAAAATGTAGGAGAATGCAGGAGAAACCTACATTCCATTTCACAGAGAATGTATTAAGAACCATTCATTAATGAACCTTTGAAAACAATGGTATAAAGAAAATATTAGGGTACATTTCAAAACCTTCTTGCAATTCCCCATGTTGTCTTTATAATTAGATGTGTTCTCAGAATGCAGTTATATATTTTGTAAATGACTGGTGAATGTCAGCTAATCTTGTTTTAATTAGAGCAAGTAAGACTGATGTGAGGGAAAGTTTCAAACTTTAATGTTGAATTCCTTTCAAGTGGAAAGCGCAGTGGAAAAAAAATTACTTTTTTAAGTGAGAATGAACACAACTATAATGAATTGTGTATCTCATGAGAGGAGAGGCATTTCTTTTTTAAAGCAGAAGAAAGATAAATATTTTTAAACAGTAAACAATTTCCCTTTGAGAAAGTGTATAAAGCCAAATTCCAAATTTAAAAGCTTGAAGGGCAAATAATGATGATTATATGAATTATAAGAGCTAAGCTGTATTGAGGATGTTCTATGTTCTAGACATTGACTAAGATGGCCTCAGTATTTCCCTCAGCTTGACCAGACTTCAGACAGGATTGTACGTTCTACCCTTCTTACCTTAGAGCATTTGCTTTAGAAAACTTACAGTTGAAAATTCATTTTCTGCTCCTTTGAAATATAAATCACTTTAAAATCTCTTGCCAGTTATAATTTAGGACTTTCTCAAGGACCTTGGAGCCATCCCTTTGAAATGTAACCATGGAGGAAGATAGAGTCCCTCCCCATAAGTGTCTGGGGGCAGGGTGTAGGAGCCCAATTTCAGTAGGTACCTGGCTTCAAGTTGTAAAATCACCTTCTGTCACGAAGACCTGAACAAAGTTGACTTTTCCTTTGAGTAATGACAATTAATGAACACAGATGGCTTGTGATTCTCCAATCCCAGCTCTTAAAACTCTACCACCCTTTGTTTGAGCAGAGACAAGCTCAGACGGAGCTTTGGAGTCTCCTTCCTGTTACAGTAACCTTGAATAATATCTTTCTTACATGTGCTGTCTTGCAAGTCTTACACGTTTCTTACAAGTCTATCCAGTGCAATGTTTGCTTTGAAAATATCTATACTTGCCATTTTCTAAGGGGCCATGTAACACATCCACCCTTCAAAAATTAAAAAAAAAACCTATAGATATATATAATAATAAATATACCTGGTGCAAGGCAGCATTATATGGAGGAACCACTTTGGACTCTGATCACCAGAATCCTGGCTCATAAAATGAAGTGGTATCATGTGATCCATCAATTTAGCTTTAACAATCTGAGGGAGCCTTAGACTCGGTATTTTCTGATATTGAGAAATGTGTTGACAATGACTGAAACCTCATCTTGAAAAAAAAATATACATTCGTATCAAGTAAATGTTAAAGATTTGTAGCAGGTAACAATAAGACCTACGTCTCTGAATCTAAATCATACTTTCCTTCCACTTAAATTTGTTCTCTTTCATCGCAGTATGAGACATCAAGTTACCCAGAGCACATAAGTTACAGATAAGGAAACTGAGAACCAAAACGGTTGAGTGATTTTTGCCCAAGGTCTTCCTGTCACTGAGTGGCAGAGCTTAAATAAGAACCAGATCTTCTAAGTGTCCATATAATAATTGATAGAAGGATTAAAATTTATCAAAATATGGATCTTTCTAGTGAGGACAGGGGTGGGAGATACTTCAGAGTTAATTGCTTTTTCTTTTTTGCAAAAGTAATTTCTAATAAAAAAATCACCCTATATAATCATCAGAGCATCTATAAGTTCTGAAGCTTAATAATATGTACGTGTTATTCATTATATACAGACATAAAAAGGCAGCTTTTGATAAAGAACAAGCTATCATTTTTTAAAAATAAGTTTCTATTTACTATTTTCTTAGTCTCAGTTCTTCAGAGGAAAAAAAGACAATATACGCACATATACATGTATATGTAGAGAGAGAGTAAGACAGACACAGACAGAGGGAGAGGAGAGAAAGAGAGAGAGTGAGGAAGAGAGAGTGAAAGAGAGATTCTAAGAAATCGGCTTAAGCAACTGTGGCAGCTGACAAGTCCAAAATTTGCAGGGCATGCCATCAAGCTGGAGGCTGATGGAAAGTTGATGTTTCAGTTTGGGTCTAAAAGGAATCTGCTGGCAGAATTCTTTTTTCCTCAAGGCAGATTAATATATTTTTTCTATGAGAGTCTTCAACTGACTGGATGAGGCTCACCCACATTTTGGAGGATTATCTGCTTTATTGAAAGTCTATTGATCTAAATGATAACATTAGCAGCACTACTCACAATTGCAAAGATGTGGAAAAAACCCAAGTGCCTGTCAATACATGAGTGGATTAATAAAATGTGCTATATGTATACAATGGAGTTCTACTCAGACACAAAGCACAATGGTGATCTAGCACCTCTTGTAGTATCCTGGATAGAGCTGGAGCCCATTCTACTAAGTGAAGTATCACAAGAATGGAAAAACAAACACCACATGTACTCACCATCAAATTGGTATCAACTGATCAGCACTTAAGTGCACATATAGTAGTAACGTCCACTGGCTGTCAGGTAGGTGGGAAGGGGAGGAGGGGATGGCTATTTACACACATAATGAGTGCGGTGTGCACCATCTGGGGGATGGACATGCTTGAAGCTCTGACTTGGATGGGGCAAAGTTAATATATGTAGCCTAAACATTTGTACTGTTGTCATATGTTGAAATAAACAAGAAATAAAAATAAATGTTAACCTCATCTAAAAATTACTTTCACAGAAACATGTAGAATAATGTTTGGCAAAATATGTGAGTACAGTGGCCCAGTCAAGTTGACACATAAAATTAACTATCACAAGCATATATCATAAGTCACTCATTGCATTGTTGCTAAACATTTAACGATGAAAAGAAAACAAAACATAGGCTTACATAGTCTAGTGCAGAAGCAAACGATCAAATGGTTTCAATTTCATTAGATACTTGTGCAAATGGAGACATTTCCAAGGTAGAGAGTAGCAAAGGAATTCACATGACTGATGCTAAGGTGACAATCAGGGGAGCTTTCCTAATAGGGGATGAATTTAGGAACTTCAAGGATGGGTGCATATTTTAAAAGCAAACAAACAAGAAGACCTCCCAGTCAGAGGAAACATTTGTGGAGAGATACAGATGTGACAGAATATTTCATATTGGAGAAACTACAAGTAATTATATATGTAAAGAACTATAAAGCTGCGGTCCCCAATCCCATGGCTGTGGCCAAGTACATAGGTTGTTGACCTGATAGGAACTGGGCCACACATCACTGCCTGAACTCATCCCCACTGCTCCCTGCCTCCTGTCCATGGAAAAATTGCCTTTTATGAAATTTAGGGACCAGGCCCCACAGCAGGAGGAAAGCAGCAAGTGAGCGAAGCTTCATCTGTGTTTACAGCCGCTCCCATCACTGGTATCACTGCATAAGCGCCAACTTCCCACCCACCGTGGAAAAATTGTCTGTCATGAAAATCGTCCCTGGTGCCAAAATGTTTGGGGACTGCTGCTTTAATAGCACAGGGGGCAAGAGACAAGAGATGGAGACAAAGCATGGGTAGGAGTTAGGTTGTGGAGGGCTTCATGAGTCATGCAAAGGCTTCTTCTGCGCCATACTCTGGAGCACCTGGGGAAAATGAAAACATTTGACGAGAGTGTTCTCTTGGCCAGATTTTTGTTCTAGAATTTATAAGATAAGAAAAAATGAAGGCATGAAGGAAAATCCAGATATACAAAGCCACTGGAGTCAGACCAGGATGATAGGTTTATTACAAACATAGCAGAATTTTCTTAATTAATTGTCCAACATTCACCGAGCACAAATGTTTTCTAGTATTAAAGATCCCAATGGTAGACTGGTTGCAAAACCTTCTTCTCTTCTTCCTTTCAAGCCAGTGCTGTTCAGACTGTTGCTTTTTCCTTTGGAGCTGCCTGTTTTCCCAAGAGTTCTTGTGAACTGTTATCGAGTGACCAAAAGTAATAGTGCTGAGGCATTCAAATGACCACATGAGGCTGGTGGGGTGAGATCAGACAGCTACTCACGTCAATGTGGTGCAGTTCCTCTCAGTGCCAGGAAAATTCAGGAATCCTATGGAACTGCATAGATTTGAGCATTACTCAAGCTTCAACACTTCAGAATCTTGAGCAAGTCACTTTACATTTCTGGGTTTTAGTTTCCTCACCTTTAACATCGAAACAGAAAGCTCTACCTAGTAGAGTACTGTGGAGGATTAAAAAAAATTATGAAAAAATTCTTAACGCAGTGATTGTTGAATTATTCTGGTCCTGTAAGATCATCCTGCTTCATCACATCTTTGACAGCCTGTTTATGCTTATCCCGTTTCCCACCTGAGAGAGTGTTTGCTCTTTAAAACCACTTCGGTACCAGTGTCGACTATAGTCAACAGCCACAGATGAACGTGCACAGCCGAGTGTCGACTTTAGTCGACAGCCACAGATGAACGTGCACAACCGAGCGTCGACTTTAGTCAACAGCCAAAAGCTTTTACTTTTACAGCTTTTATCTCTGCAGTTGCAGTGTGTCCATTCAGCTAAGTCACTACGAAAATTGTGAACATTTAAAAATAACGTAATAAAAACATATATGTATATGTTACCTATTCTGATTTACAAGTAAAGCTGCCTGTAATGTAAAACAAGCTTTCAGTGCTTTAAAGCTTCCCTCATCACACAAGAGCAAAATGGATTCGTCGTCAATGCACAGCACGAACTATCGTGCAGACTATGAGTGCTGGCTGTGGGCAAGGTTTCGCGGCCGGTGAGCGCCGGACATAAGTGGTTAAATATTGAACTTTTTGCTACTCTAAGTCTGGCTTGACATTTCATCCTTCAGTACCGATCCTTCTGCCTGGAATATCTACAGCCCGGATGGCTAACTTTTCTTATAATTGCACTCTTAGGGGAAGTGCTACCTCTGCCAGGAAGTCTTTGGTGTTACCAGCCCTGGAGGCTTCCCAGAGCTGCTTCCTCACTTAATGACACTGATTATCTCTGCACCATTGGGGGCAGTGGGCTATAGCGCTATGTATTTACTTTTATTTCTCTAGAAATTTAGGAAAATTAGGACATGTAGTGGGCAATAAATACTTATATAAGAATAAACATAAGACAAAGTCAAAATAGCAAATCAAATATCTATGCATTGCATGAGGTAAATGATATCTTCCACAAATATATTTTTATATTGATTTAAATAGGTTGTCTCCTTTCAAATTTTTTAACAAATTTGTGCATGATATTTCTCCTTCTTGGTATTCATTTCTTTGCCTGTAGCAAAAAACTGAAGTCTCTGAATTACTGTATATTGCTGCCTGTAGTTCTGAATTTATGTTTTTTTCCAAACAATCCAATATCAAAAGGTAAATATTTTCTTAAGAAAAACAAATGTCTGGCATTTGAAAAGAGTCAGAAAACAATTGCACACTTTTTGAAACCCAAGCCCTGTCTAGATCACACCCACATGTAGCTGTGCCTCAGGCTGTGACAATTTTACAGAACATCTCTTTCTTCAAAGTTGTCAGGCTCTGCCTCCCTCTCTTGTGTACCCGTGTGAATCAGTGCTCATGTTCCATTCACGCATTCTCACAAAGTGGCAGCAATTTGGCTGTTTTCCTTCCACCATCCTCCTAGTCAGAGAAGTGCTTTATATTCTTCGAGGTCAACAAAGTACTTCACATTCTCAAAGAAAAACAGTTATTAAAATGCAACATGCTATTTTCTTTCAATGTAGAAGTAATCTCTGATTTTAAAAAATGTCCCTAATATGTGATCTGCACACGTAGACCACATATAAATGCATACCATTATGTATTGTATACCAATTGTTAATAACTGAACATTTAATAATTCTTTATCACACTATTGTGTTATACCATCTCCAACTAAAAATGACTAATATAGTTTGTTTGAACCATTCAGGTCTTATGTATTCCATACACAACTGTATCCATATCCATATAGGCATCAATTCATTTGGTTGTGATTATGGTAAACATACTTTTGCATATTTTTTCCATGTATATCAATCACCTGGTAAGGCATATTTTGTTTTTAAATTTGAGAAATCAATTTCTTTCTCATAGCTTTTCCAAATCATTTATATTTTAATCAATTGCATTAATGGTCTTGTAAACACTTTTGTGATTCAGCGTAAAAAGCAGTGTTTGAAATCACACAGATGGGAATTAGAATTTAAGCTCTGATATCAGCACGTTGGTTTGGAAGAATTATTAATAATGCTAAAGCATGGTTTTCTCCTTTATAAAATAGAGAAAATATTAGGGTGCTTAAGAAAATTAGATGTGTTAACATACTCGACAATGTCAAGTGTGTTGTTGAATACATACTAAATGTTCGAGAAATTATTTTCTTCCCTTCTTTGATAAAGTTGAAATTATTTCTTCTTTTTGTTAGTATACATAATGTTACAGATAATGCTATAATATAAAGTTAAACTCTATTCTTATATAGATATGTGTATAGAAAATTTCGCATAAAATTTTCCTAATGACAATATGTTCGTAGGTAAATTGATACATATATTTAGAGCAAGTGTTGTCTAATTAACCCCTGTAGACCTTAAGCCAGTGATTCCCAACTTGGGTAATTTTGTACCCCAGAGGACATGTGACAATGTCTACAAATAGTTATGGTTGTCACAATTAGAAGGTGGGGTAAAAGTGGTATCTTTTGGTTAGAGACCATGAACAATGACAGCCATTCTACAATGCATAGGACAACCACACATAACCTGGAATTACCTGGCTCAAAATTCCATAGTGCTGAGGTTGAAAAGCTGTGTCCTAAATCAATCACAGCACCTGGCATATCATATGTGATCAATAAATATTTTATGACTGTCTAGGAAAGTCTTAGGTCCCCATTGAAAGTTAACAGGTGTATGTGTAAATTCACAATGTCTAGTATTCTCATTTTCATATTAAGAGGAAAGAGCAAGTAATGCCAAAAATTATTAGCATATTAAGGGGATTTATTCCAAAAACATCTTTACTTATTTGGAAATAAACTAATTTCTCCAAATAACACTTAGTCCTCATGAAGATACTTTTTTTTTCAGATACAAAATAGATTAGCATCCACTCTTGCCCACTTTATCAAAAACCATAAAGCAGTTAAAGTTAATAGAAGAGAATGACCTGCATTATAATTGTTGCCCATTACCTGTCAGATCAATGAGTATTTAGAGAGACTGAGCAAAATAACACTTTCAGATCAAAAGCCTACTAAGAGTGAAATATACTTCAGATTAAGTTAATTGCAACCCAGGAGGAATGACGTTAGCCAATATTGTTCTGCACAATCTAATTAAAGAAAGCCAGGTAAAATCAAGAGCCTTTGGGGAGCTTTATCAGGTTTTACCAAGTCACAGTTCAACATATTTGATGAAATAGAATGTGTTTACATAGAATAATGGCACTAACCAAGGAACCAGGAAGGAAAAAATGAAGGAAGCATCTATTTTGGTCAAGAGGTATTAGATTAAGACATGAACTGGAATACTACATTTACCAATTTTTTCCTCAATGAAACTATTAATTTATTTGTGCTTTATTTTCTACACCTATAAAATAAAACTGTTGAAAGGCTTTATTATCATTGTTATTATTTCTTTAAAAAGTCTAATAAAGAAAATGAAGTGAAATGAATAAAAGAGGCAACAATAAAGATAAGGAAGTTCTATTCTAATAAATAACATCTATAGGTAAGCTTTCATATACCAAGGACAGATTGTGTTAAAACTCTATTTGCATCATCTCATCCAACTCTTGGACCATATAATGAGTGACATATTATTGGTAGCACTTTATAAATAAAGAAATCAAGGCACATATGGTTTAAATGGATTGGCCAAGATGATTCAGGTAGTAAATGACAAAAGTGAGATGCCGCCGTCCAAACATCACATCATACAACCTCTCAAAGTTGGTAAGGAGAATAATCGTGTTTCACACCAAGTCTCCCAATACCAAAGCTCTTTTATTGGTACACCAATTTTCAGGAGACTAGAGATTAAATAATAAAAACAAATTCAAAAACTGACTAAAAAGGGAAATACTGGCTGAGTGCGGTGGCTCACGCCTGTTATCCTAATACTCTGGGAGAATGAGGCGGGTAGATAGCTTGAGCTCAGGAGTTTGAGACCAGCCTGAGCAAGAGAGACCCCATATTTACCAGAAATAGAAAAAATTAGCCGGGCATGGTGGCACATGCCTGTAATCACAGCTACTCAGGACGCTGAGGCAGGTGGATCGCTTGAGCTAGGAGTTTGAGGTTGCTGTGAGCTGGGCTGAACCATGGTACTCTAGCCTGGACAACAGAGTGAGAGTTTTGTCTCAAATAAATAAATAAATAAAAATAAAAAGTGAAATACTGCTAAACTTTAGTAGGAATCTGGTATTAGCACCTATATCTTCTGTCAAATTTCCTTGAAATATTATGAGATAGTGGTGTGTAGAAAAAGTTCATTATGTAAATTTGCATAATGGAAATATGGCAATTAGAATTTTGGTGCTTGTAGAGAGTAAAGACACTGTGGCGAATCATTAAAAACAATGCTTTTGGGTGGGATCCTTGCTTTATTGGCTCTAAGAAGACAGGTAGGCTATTCCCATGGCTATTTGGAGTCAAATGGCAAAATAAACCTGAATTGATATATAACTTCAAGATGGCATCTTCACTCTCTCAGCCATAGTCGTATTCGCAGAATAAATCTTCCTTTTTTATTTATTCAATAAGTATGTATTGGTCTATTTCTGTGTTCCAAGGAACTAGATGCTAATGGGTGGAGATAAAGATTAAACTTTCAGGTAAGATCTTTGACTCTCATTAAGCTTCCATTCAAGGCAGAGAGACATAAAATGGACAAGCAGTGAGTAGAAAGCATAACTTGAGATAGTGGCAGATGCAACTTGGAGAGTAAACTAGGATAATGAGAGAATGAACTGGAAGAATCTGCTTTCACGCAGAAAGGCCCCTCTGTGGAGGTCAGGATTAAATTTAATTAAATTATGTTAAATTAGTATATCTTCTATAATTCCTGACACATTGTGGGGTTTTAGTACAGGGAATAAATCATTAACATTTGCTTTAATATCCTGTCATTAGGAAACCTTCCTTTAACTTTAGAAGAGATTAACCATCTGAAATAATTAAACCACAAATTCAAAGGTGATTGTGATCTACACAATCACTTAACTCTATTCCCTAGTGTAATTAGCTGTATAAGAATGTGAGAAGAGTTAAAATTTGAGAACTGGACAGAACTGAGTTGGACTCTAGCAGGTTACTTACTGGCTATACGGTCATGGGTGATTTAAAGAAATTCTGAGTTTCTGCTTCCTCTTTGTTGAAATGATTGGCAAGTGCTAAATGTCCATCAATTCTCTCTCCTTTCAAATATGAAGAAATTGACTCTAGGACACTGGAAGGGACTGGCCCAAGATGACATTAGTTACTGGGTAAACCTCAACAAACATTTACTCTCTATTTTATAGTCTTTCCTGAACTCCACTTGTCATTCCTGTGATGTGATGAATTCAATTGGTAATCCTTGTGGAAAAAGTAGGTTTGAGCCTTTATGGGCCTTGAGTCATACAACTGGCAACATGATCATCTCTTGTGAACTTGTTAGAAATGAAAATTCTTGGACCACATCCCAGACCTACCGAGTCATAAACTCTGAGGAAGGTCCCAGCAATCTGCGCTTTAACAAATTCTCTAGGTGATTGTTATATACATCAGAGTTTGAGAACCATTGTTTTAGATCAACGGTTAGGAAGAAGAAGGGTCTCCACCAGAAAAGAAGCAGACTTAGTGTGCAACATCATATTGCAAGAATTAAATTTCCACCTTAAAGGATGTTTTGTGAATGGAAATTTGAATATAAATAGATACTTGATCGATTGATAGATAGATAATAGATACATTACATACAAATACAGATTTTATTCATCCTACCTATAGCACCCATCATGTTCACATTCTTCCTGTATCTAAACTCATTTGGCAATATGCCATCTAGTGATGAATGGGTAATACTAATCATATCATTTTTGCTCATCTTAAATTTACCTAACTGCAGGAAAAAATGACAAACAGGTTCTTTTCTGTAGAATAATTTAATGGATATTGATATAATGTCCTCGGACTTTACTCAGGATTATTGTACAATGCTGAGTGATGTTATCCAAGGTCTAAAGATTCCACACTGGATGGTACTTTAGTCTTAGCTCAGCGATCATAATTCTCACTCTTCCTGATTGTCTGTAAACTGTAAAATACTACTAAAATATTAATTATTGATCTCCCTGCAAGTGAATCTTATATGTACTCAGGTAATGTCAAATGGGTTCTCAGGTCTAATTTACATCACAATGATTTTTTGCTATATTTGCACATAAATGCACAGAGCTGGAGTAGTTCCTGGAGATTCAGCATTACAGGTCAATGAGACAAAGGATAGAATGTGCCTCGAGTGGTGAGCATGTCAATAATAAAATCCACCATTTATGAGGACCATATGTGGATATTGTTGCTGTGCATTTACATTATGTGCACCTTTATGACTTCACTTTTAGGCTAGTATCATTATGCCATTTTAGGTTGAAGAAATTGAGGCTTGAACGTAGATTAAGTTTAACCCCTTAAAATTGAGAGTTGTGATTGAGACCAATCTCTGGTTGACTAAAAGCCCTTGATTTTCTACTCTGTGGAGTCACATCCCTAGTGCCATGAAAATAATTTGTCATTCGTTTATCGAGCACTTACTGTGCACCTACCATGCCATGCAGCGCTCTGTAGAGGGTTGGCACATGCATTACACATCTCTAGCATACTCCCCAGCCAGCTTCAGCTCCAAGGTCACCGTAAAGAAGTCTGAGCTTACAAACTTCTACGTGTCACTTTTCTCATCTATAAAACAAAGTGAATAATGCATAACTTATAGAGGGGGTAAAAATGAAAAAGCACTTAAATATGTAATTAGTAAAACAATAGGTAATTTTTTTAAGTTCTGTAGATTTATAATGCTTTGTAATGAGCATATATTACTTATATATTAGTAAGTAAATTTATTTTCTAAATAAAGAGATTGCCCACCAATGTTATGGAAAATATATACAGTATGTATGGTTCCAAAAAATTCCTATTAAATATTTTGCTCTCCTCTGAAGTTGTATATTGGTGACCTATATCAGATGAGACAAAGACAAGAAATGAACCAGCAGGGGATAAGCAAAGACTTCATTTCTGGAGTCTTAAATTAATTAGAATATTAGAAAGAAAAAAAAAAAAAGCATATAGGAAAAAAGAACCTTCTCTATCAAGTTTAGAATCTGAATCCTTTGGCATATTTTCTTGACACGTTTTTACAGAATATTGATTTGGAATTTTGGATATAGCCACATTGTCATTCCCTGTAGAGATATTCTCAAACTACCAACATCTATTCATATGCAAATCCCATTCTTCCTTCAAACTACAGCATAAAAGCCATTAAGCCTCACCTGTTTCTTTCAAGCTGGAAATTCTACATAACTTGTCTGAACTGAGTGGGTTCTTTATCTGTGTGTCTCCTAGGAACACAGGCCTAAGAAAATATTGGTAAGGAGGACAGAGCTATTATTACACTGTTAAAAAAGATGTATGGAGAAGAAAGAGAAAATTACCTATTCTCCCATTAGCTACATTATTTTGGTTCTATTCTGTTTACTATATTTTCAATGTTTAATTGATGTGGGTTTTTTTACATAATTAAAATCAACTTGTAAAAATATAAAATTAAATTGTAAAAATCACCAAATTTTTCATATTAAATGTGACAGTACAATATCAGAATGTGCCAGGTTAGTAAAAATCCTTCAAGATAGATTGCTTTCTAACAGGAAGCCCAGGTTTTCCTTGATCGTTACCTACTATACGAGACTGCACACTGGATGAAGCCATAAATTTATCTGAATTGTTCATTTCCCCGAGGGCCTCCCTCATAGTAGATACTCAGAAAATATTTGTGTACTGAATAGTTTTCACTTTATTGCATTTTGGAATCTTTGAAATGTATTTTATCATTTAACCATGTTAGGCCCCTAGAAAAAAAGTAGACTTTTTTTTTACTTGTTTCATGGGTAATTTTGCTTCAAGGAATGAGAGGTCACAGAGATGTGACCATTCATCCTGAGCCTTTTGTCTCAGGGCTAGTGTTCTTTCTGCCATAGTCAGCTGCCTTAAATTGAAAGAATGAATGGATTCTAAGGTGATCTTTTAACTTGGATTTATGTTCTTTACAAGATGGCAAACCAACTATTCCCAGTAATATTCTGAATATGACGACTCGAAGAGATACGAGTCTTTCTAATGAATTGGTCTTCAAATCTTCAGAGCACATACAGTGCCAAAAATGTTATTTTGATGAATAATCCCTGAACTTTAAAAAAAAAATGAAGTTGTTATAGTAAGTATCAAATCTTTTAAACAAGATCAAATTCAGGAGTTCAATTTAAAGCTTGGCACAAAGTTTGAGACACATTAAAAGAAAATTAAATCAGTTATAAGAAGAGGAACATTCATATTTTACCTTTATTTTTAAATAACTGTTAAAATCTCCACCTTTTTACTTCTTCATGCCAGAGGAAGTAGGCACCCGAAGAAGCAGTCTCTTGTGTGACCCCCAGACCTTGTAATTGAAATAAATGGAGGAAAAAGAAGTTTTTATTTTAAAAGGTAGTTCAATATTAAAGGCAATGCATCACCATTAGGAAGAAATCAGAACAACTTACAACTGTATTTTTATTACTAGGAAAATTTATTTTCATTTTTGTAAATTTAGATATGCATGATCCTATTCATAAGAGAAATTAAAAAAATAATATGCCTATTATTTTTAAGCACTTACTATGTGACTTCTATTTTTATAGGCTTTTTACTGAATTATATCATCAGTCTTTTAAGGCAGCTATTAGTGTGTCTATTATATAAATTGGAACATAGTCACTGAAATGGCAAGAAATCTTGCCATATCTGCATGCCTATTATCAGATGGATTGAGATTATGGACTTCAAAATCTCTGTTCTCTGCATACTACTCAGCTATAACAAAAATCCATAAGTCATTGTGCTTAAAGATGAATAAAACATTTTTAGCATGCCGAATAGTTTTGTACCCTACACTTTATCTGCCAAGCAAAGCATTAGAGACTTTTGGTGTTGTGGAATCCATACAATTATTAAAAATTTCATGTAGATAGAATTTGTGGACAAAAATTTAATATGAACCAGTAAAAATTCTTTTGATAACTTTACAAAAAGAATTTGAATGGTAGAAGACAGAAAATAATAGCACCTAGCCATAAGAGTTCCGAAAATGTTTGGACTGGGGCCAGGGACAACCCAAGGAAGCCTGGATAGATTGACACAGAAAACCTAACAGTTTTTCCTAAATAGTAAATTTTCAGCTATAGTACACAAATGCCTATTTATTTTAATATAAAGTTAATGTTTTATGTTATCTGCCATCAAAAAACATTCATACTGTAGGAAGAAATGCCATATTTTCTCTGGAGCTCTGTGTACGTACATCTAACACACAGTGTGTACCCTGGGACTACAAGCTCCAAATTTGAGAAGAATAAATAAATGATCTACCATGTATTTTCTGTTTATTGTGAGAAAGGATTAGG
Source organism: Cheirogaleus medius (assembly GCA_008086735.1). Taxonomy (NCBI): domain Eukaryota; kingdom Metazoa; phylum Chordata; class Mammalia; order Primates; family Cheirogaleidae; genus Cheirogaleus; species Cheirogaleus medius. The sequence continues at coordinate 165,673,787 of VBSM01002608.1, forward strand.
CAAAGGACTTTATATATGTGATTTCATTTAATCCTCACCAGAATCACTGAGACATAATCCTTTAAGATCTATTTATATAACATATCCTATGGCTTATCATTTAATAGCAATTTCCCTTAAACTGAGTTGTTTGATAAGCCACACCAAGTTTGAAATGTTCAAAGTGACAGATTGTGTTATTGATTTTTTTTTTGTTTTTCCAAAGTTGAGCAGTAGTGGAAGAGAAAGGAATCAGGAGTCAGTAGGTACAGGCGGTGGGTGGGAACCCAAAACTTTCTGAAGAAGACTGTGCCTATAGGTGAACCTGCAGATAGTGCATTTCTCACATTAACTTACTTTGTGTGGAAATTGAAAACTTCTTTTTAAGTTAAAATTTTGTAAAGCTCATGCTGTAATTTAACAGGCATCTCAACAAAGCAGATTAAATGTATACATGAGAGTACCTGGGAAGTATTTGAAGGACAGAAAATTCATGGGAATACTGTATATCTGATTATATCATCTTAGACAAAATATATTTTTCTATATAGGCCACATTTTTCACTGTCCACACCGTAATATTTCTTTGCAATTATTATATTAAATGCACAGATTCCTTTCAAGTGACACAGAAATAAATACATGGAATGGCCTCTCCTTTCTAATGAGCAATGAATACTCACAGCAAGCCTGGGAGAAAGGGAGGTCAACACCGTGGCCCTGAGGCTAATGGTGTTGGGTACTTGATGACTTTTTTGACCTTCTATATTTGTGACTTGTTTCAGGGAAACTTGATAGTAAATATACACAAGTTACAGTGAATGAAGGTTTTTTGTTCAAAAATGTTCAACATTGGATTGTCTTATGCAGCCAGCTTCCCAGTACCTTTTTCAAATCTATTTTTAAATGACTTAATTAACTTTCATTCATTACTGGATTGAATGAGGACTGTTTTCCAGGTATAGTGGTAAGTGTTGGTTTTATAGGATAATAATACACAGTTTCTTTCCTCCTCAAACAAATATGTTAAGGGAGACAAATGATAGATCAATAAATGTTTGCTTACAAAATGAGTTCCTCTATTGAAGCAGTTAGCAGCATAATCTATGCTTTTCTAAAGAGGTGACTTTTATGGTGACATCTGCACAAGTCCAAGAGTGAGAGAAGAGCATGTGAGATAGGTGGGGAACCTGGGTAAATGCCCTGAGGTAAGCCGAGTAGAGGGACAGAAGGAGAGTAGTAAAAGATGAGGTTTGAAAAGTGAAAAATAAGGCAGAAACCATCAACTATGAAGAATCCCAAGCCTTCGTACAGTATTGGTTTCCAAGGTCTCTTATAATAAAGTACGACACTGGGTAGCCTAAACAACAGAAAGTTATTTTCTTACAATTCTGGAGGCTCCTAGACCAAAATCAAGGTATCATTAGAGTTGGTTCCTTCTGAAGGTTCTGAGGGAGAATCTGTTCCGTGACTTTCTCCTAGCTGGCAATACTGGGTGTTTTTTTGGCCTGTAGATATAGCCAGCCCTCCATATCCACAGGTTCCACATGTGTGGAGTCAACCAGCTGTAGATAGAACATAGCTATTCAGAAAAATTTTAAAAATACACACTATAAAATATAGTATAATAATTATTTACTTAACATTTACATTGTATTAGGTATTATAAGTAAGCTAGAGATGATTTAAAGTATACTGGAGGATGCGTGCAGGTTATATGCAAATCCTATAGCATTTTATATACGACACTTGAGCAGATTTTGGTATCCATGGGGGGTTCTGAAACAAATCCTGTCTCTTTTCAGCCTTCTTTCATGGAGACACTAATGATACAAGACTAGTGGCCCACCCTACTCTAGTATGACTTCAACTTACCTAATTACATCTGTAATAATCCTATTTCTAAATATAGTCCAATTTTGAGGTACTGAGGATTAGGACTTTAATATATCTTTCTCAGGGGGCAAAATTCAACCCATAACAGTCACATTAAGGGCCTTTTGTTTATCATAAGATCAAAGAGAAATCACTGAACAAGGTTGTACGTCCTTCTGGCAATTGTTTGAAAGTAAACAAAGTAAGAAAGCAAAAGAAAGAAAAAAAGCTAGCAAATAAGCAAAGTCCTGCAAGTACATTAGGATGGTAAGAGATAACAGTGGCTTAAACTAAGATGGCAGCACTAAAGATAGAAATGAAAAATGTGACAAAAACATCATAAAAGGAAAAACTGATTTGAGGATAGCAGCAAATCAATAAATCATTATGGACTTGTTAAGTTCGGCTGCTGAGACACCAAGGGAAAAATTAAGCTAAGAAGTTGGCCACATAGGAGTGCCATTCAAAAGGGAGGCTGAAGGTATAATTTGGGGACTGATAAATATATAGATGGCAACTTAAGACATGAGTGTGGAAATCTCAAAAGAAAAACATAAGAAGGAGAATGGAAGATGATCCTGGACTGAGCCCAAGCCAGGTAGAAGATGGTGAGAAAAAAACTGAGCAGTAGACATGAAGGGAAAAACACAGAAACAGATAATAATAAAAGCAGAAGAATGAGTCTCCATAAATCAAGATAATAAAATATTTCCAGGAAGGCGAGTTGAAAAGAATTCAGTGCTGCTGAGGTTAATGAAAGGTAATGATCCAGATGACAAAATGGGATAATATGAACTCCATTTTGTATCTCATAAGACGATGGCACATTTCTCAGAATAATTTCAAATATAAGATGTATTGTACCTTTGCATATACAAGAAAGTTTTATTCTGATTCTATATTTGGCACAGAAAAATTTCAAAATCAAAAGTTGATAAAGTAACAGTCATGTAGACTGGAATAGATCCCAACCTCTCTTTTAAAGACTACTTTGAATGATATCAAACCAATAAGTCCTACAAACCTCCAAACATATTTGCAGGAATAATTGAAGGCAGATACTTTTTATACTTTTGAAAAGAAAATGCCAATATGTATTTGCCAATTTTCAGGTATCATCAAGTAATATTTGAATCTTTGACACCTTTAATTTTTTATAAGGCATCGTCTATATTATAACATTCAAATGACATCACAGGGACATTTTGTTCCTTTTTCTCCCTTACAATTGCCCCTGCTCTGCCTCCCTCCATAGAGGGTCCACAAAGCAATCAAGAAGGCAAAGCATAAAAGAGTAGTCAATGGTATGAGGACAGCCAACAACAAAGAAAACACTGTGCCTGAAATCATTCATATTCATTTCCTAAAACAGTTTGGAGGCCCCCAAAACAAAATAAACCTGCCTTGATGTCTTGAAGTTTTACCCAATATGTCTATAATTTGAAATTACATTTTTATACATTAGGAATATAAAAGGCTAAAGAAGACAAGAAACTTGAATGATCTTTTAAGTAAACCTACAGAGTCTTAATTCTTTCCACACTTCAATTTATTGAATTCATCTGGTAGTGTAATATTTGTCTCTCCTTCCATTGACTTGTCTGCCTGCTGCTAAGAATTGGACAAGATTTACTGATCTGGCTACCTACTGGTGCGGTATCTTTAAGTGGTGGATATAAATCTTTAAATCACACTGCTTAGAATGAATTCACTTCCTCCTAGTACTTCATCCACAAATAAGAAGAAAAAGCAATTGGAGAACATGTTATTCACATTTGCAATGCCAGTTTTTTTTCTGTTTAAATTCAGTTTTAATACTTTTGGAGAACATGTAACATTTTTGTCCTATTAGACTGTAAAGAGTACTTTCTAGAAAAACACCCTTAGAAGAAAGAAAATATCTACTCTGCAACATTGACATAAACGCTAAAGGGAATGTCAGAATACAAGGAGAGGGTGAAAAGTTTGAGACAGGACATCTGGAAACCCGGCATCTCTTTTCTTCTCTAGTGAATAGACATAATTAAAATCAGTAATTATGTCTGATAATACAAACAGACATAAAAGTATGTTTGCCTTACTTCATTTTTCAGGTTTGTTATTGTGTCAAACAAGTCATTAAGGGTTTGGTATTGCTAAAGTTTCTGAGAAACTATTAGAATAGCTGGGCATCCTAAAAACCAACTTTTGGAAATACGACTAATTCTTCTTACCTTAAGAATACAACCTATCTTATCTCTCCCTACTCTTCCACTCCCCAACCACATTCACCCTTTTACTCTTTTATTGCCATTTTTTTGCATGCAGATAATTCATCATAGTAACTTAATTTGTAATTGAACACATATCACTTTTTGCCCTATTATGAAAATAAAGCTGCTGAGTTTTAGTGTTTTCTTCTGAGACTCTACGTTTTCAAATATACTAAGAAAAAATGGACATCATTATCTATTTTATTTTACTTTTATTTATTTTTTAAATTATAAAACATTAAGGGGGTACCTGTATTTTTATTACACGGATGAATTGAATAATACTGAAGTCCGGGCTTTTGGTATGACCGTCACCAGAGCAGTGTACGTTGTACCAAGAGGTAAAGTTTAACCCCCTCCTGCCTTCTTAGTTCCTAATGTCTGTTACACAACTATATGGCCATGCATACCCATTTAGCTCCCACTAATTAGTGAGAACATGTAGTGTTATTTTATTCATTCCTGAGATACTTCACTTAGAATAATGTTCTCCAGTTCCATCAAAGTTGTTGCAAAAGATATTACTTCATTTTTTATGCCTGAGTAGTACTCCATGTTACATATATACTCCTCATTTTCTTTATTCAGTCATCACTTGATAGACACTTAGATTGATTCCATGTCTTTGTGTCATTGTGAATTGTGCTGTGGTAAACATTCAGGTGAAAGTGTCTATTTGATATAGTGACTTATTTTCCTTTAGGTAGATACCCAGTAGTGGGGTTGCTAGATGGAATGGTAGGTCTGCTTTTAGTTATTTGAGGAATCTCCATAATGCTTTCCATAGAAGTTGTACTAATTTACAGCCCCACAAACAGTGTATAAGCATTGAGCTTTATGCACCTAGGAAGGGAGGAGGAATGAGGCCAAGTAGTAAGAGAGGGGGAATTTCAGGTAACCAAACGGTGATGTCTGTGTTGCTTTTAATCTTAGATAACACTTTGAGTAAGCAGACTTCTGGGCATCAGCAGCTAGTCAGAATTTTCTCAAGGGGATTTATTCCTTCTGCAAAACAAACTCACAGATTTTCCTTGTGACCCTGGAGTTATCTCCTCCTGCTCGACAAAGAAACAAGTGCATCAGCAGTTAATAATTACTGTGAAAACAAGGAGTGCTGGGCAAGAAGCAAGAGGTTAAAAAGTGAAAGCAGACAAGCGCCTAGTGCAATTTTACATTATTTCGGTCATTAAAAAAATGCTGGAGTACTAAAACCTCAAGGGGCCTGGCTACACATACACATTACAAAATTTATTTTTTCTCATATATCTGTAATGAAGTCTAAGGAAAGATATGGGGCTTTCATGGTCATTCTCAGATAACTAATAAGAATGGTAACTCATCGGTAACTCCTAACTGCAAATTAGTCTTGGTAATTAATGGCATTACTGCAATGAAATAGTTACCTCTTTCCTATCGGGTCTGTAGTCAGCTCATCAACTACACTATGAAACGGGGCATGATTGCCTTCGCCATATACCAAGCTCTCTAAATGGTCCATGGACGTCACATTCCCAGGTTGCCTCTGCATTGTGGGAGGATCAAGGGTGGCGCTCATTTTTCAATAATAGCTTTTTTAGAAATATTTCTCTAATATATCATTCTTATTCACAACCACTCTCTTCCATAGGCTGGAAGCGAATGATCAATGAGGAATTATCAAACTGTCCTGAGAGGAGGGTAGAGGCTTTATTTTTAAGAGCAGTTTTAGATTTATAGCAAACGTGAGTAAGAAGTCTGGAGAGATTTCACATCTACCTTTTCCCCAACATACGCACCGCCTCCTCAGCATCAACATCCCACACCAGAGTGATACATTTGCTCAACTGCTTATCCTACACTGACATCATTATCACCCAAAGTCCGTAGTTAACATTGGGATTCACTCTTGGTGTTGCACATTCTATGGGTTTTAACAAATGTATAAAGACATGTATCCTCCATAATAGTATCACGCAGAATAGTATCACTACCCTAAAAGTCCCCCACATTCTGTCTATTCATCTCTTCCTCCCCACTGACCCAAGGCAATCCCTGATATCGTTACTGTTCCCTAGTTTTGCCTTTTAAAGAATGTCATTATTGGAATCATTAGTATTAAGTATTTAGACTTTTCAGGTTGGATTCTTTCACTTAGCAATATGTATAATGTAGAATTTTCAGGTTGTCTTCTTTCACTTAGTATTAATAATATGCGTTTTTAAGATTCTTCCATGCCTTTGCAAAGTTCGGTATCTCATTTTTTTTATGCTGAATAATATCCAATTGTCTGGATGTACCATAGTTTATTTATCCATTCACCTCAATGAAGGATACTTTGTTTGTTTCCAAGTACTAAAAATTATGAATAAAGTTATTATAATTTATAAATATCTGCCTGAAAGCATTTGTATGAACATAAATTTTTAACTCATTTGGATAAATACCAATGAGCACAGTTGTATGTATAGTAAGAGTCAGTTTAGTTTTGTAAGAAACCTCCAAACTGTCTGTCTTTCAAAGTGGCTGTACCATTTTGCATTCCTATCAATGGTGAACAACAAGATTTTCTGTCATTCCACATACTCTCCAGTATTTCATGTTGCAAGTGTTTGGGATTCTAGCCATTCTGTTAGATGTATAATGATATCTCATTTTTGTTTTAATTTGTATTCTCCTAATGACATATGATGTGCAGAATCTTTTCATATGCTTATTTGCTATCTGTATATCTTCTTTGGTGAAATATCTGTTCAAGTATTTTGCCTATTTTTAACTGAGTTGTTCATTTTATTCTTTTGAAGTTTAAAAATTCTATGTATATTTTAGATAATAGCCCTGTATCAGAAACATCTTTGGCAAATATTTTCATCCAGTCTGTGGCTTGTTTTCTCATCTCTAGACAGTGTCTTTCATGGTACGAAACTTTTTAATCTTAATAAAGTGCAGTTTATCAATTATTTTTTTCATGGATCATGCTTTTGGTGTTGTATACAAAAGTCATTGCCAAACCTAATATCATCTAGATTTTATTTTATATTATCTTCTAGGAGTTTTATAATTTTGCATTTTCTATTCAGGTATGATCCATTTTGAGTTAATTTTTGTGAAGGGGACAAGATTTGTATCTAGATTAATTTATTATTATTGTTTTCTTGCATATGCATGTCCAGTGCTTCCAGCACAATATCTTGAAAAGACTATTTTCCCCATTGTATTGCTTTTGCTCCTTTGTCAAATATCAGTTGACTATATATGTGTGTATCTATTCGTGGGCTTTCTGTTTAGTTCCATTGATCTACTTGCCAATGCCACACTCTTGATTATTGTAGCTTTATAGTAAGACTTGAAGTTGGATAGTGATGGTCCTCTGACTTTGTTCTTCTCTTTCAATATTGTGCCTGCTATTTATGATCTTTTGCCTCTCCATATAAACTTTAGAATCAGGTTGCTGGGATCCACAAAATAACTTGCCTATTTTTTTGGGTGGGGGCAGTGTCTTGCCCAGGTTAGAGTGCAGTGGCATCATCATAGCTCACTGCAACCTCGAATTCCCTGGGCGCAAGCAATCCTCCTGCCTTAATCTCCGAGGTAGCTAGTACTACAGGCATGTGTCACCACACCTGGCTAATTTTTCTATTTTTTATAGGGATGGGGTGTTGCTATGTTTCTGAAGCTGGTCTTGAACTCATAAAATAACCAATAGCCATTGTTATTTCCTTCTGTCTTTCTATGGCCCTTTGCAATATGACGCTGTTAGCTCTTCCCATCCAGAAGTAAAATCTATTTCTCACCCTGAGAATCTGGAATGGAATTGTTAATTATCTTGGCCAAGTGAGTGCGATAGAAGGGAGGCTGTGCCAGCTCCTGGCCTAGGCCTCAGGAAGGTCTTTTATACTTTGTCCTCTCAGGAACCTTGCCCAGCTTTCAAGGGAATAAGCTCAGGCTAGGATACTAGACAATGAGGTACTAGAGAGACCAGAACCCAGTTGGCTCATTTGTCCCAACCAGAGAGTAAAAATGTTAGAGAGCTCAAAGAAGACCCACAAGACTGCCTATCTGATGTACCAAAGAAAAGTTAGCCAAGAGCAGATGAATTGCCTAGAAGAACCTTCTGAATTGTTGACGTGTAGAATCATTAGGTACTTCAATGGTGGTTATTTTAAGCCAATAAGTTTTAGAGTGGTTTTTATATGTCAAAATGGTAAATAATACATTCATCTTGGTATTCTACATGTAGTACTTACTGCATTCCTTTGCATATGATAGTTCTTAATAAATATGGAAACAGTAAATTTGTTTTAATCAAACCTCAGATAAAATATTTTAAAATTCCTAAAGCTTTAGTTTTAGTTCTCAAAACTAAAAATGTAATGTATTAGCTATCTAATAGACAATAGTTACGTTGCATAATTAACAGCCACAAAAACTCAGTGGCATACAATAACAATAAAAAACATTCATTCATCATTGTCATTATTTGAATTATTGTCATTATCATTTACTGTTCATTACCACAAGCTCTTGGGCATGTGAAGTTCAGCTGATCTGGTCTAGGCTTGGCTAACCTCATCTTGGCTTGTGTCTCCATCTGTGGTCAGCTGCATTGGCTAGGAGACGCTAATCATCTTGAGTGGCTATGTTCCCAAGTGTGGAAACTGGCTGCCACTTGGCTGCTCTAGGACAACTTGGCTAACATGACTGGGTGGACATAGCTTTTATTAGAGAATTCTAAAAGCAATGGAAGGGTACAAATGTGTAAAATGGAAATGCACAAGTACTAATATATCAATTTTTGGTTTTTTCCCATTATAAAATGAGTCAACAGAGAACATTAATGCTCAATTCATTCTGTTAGTGATTGGTACACTAAACATTCAAAGCTAGGCAATTTGCTTCCAAAATCTGCTCTCTCAGCCACTATTAAATGTTATATCTCTTTCTTTTTCGATGCATGAAATTTTAAGGCAGTCATCCTTCAGTATTTCTCTGCATGCATTTATTTATTGAGTAATCATTGATTACATAAGCATCCAATTTTAGGCCTTATAATGCCTTTAAGAACATTGTCCTTGAAGATCTCATACCATTGTATGGAAGAAAGGCACACACACCTTTAACCTTAATGATATTGGTATGTGCTATGATAGAGGCCTGATTTGGTAAAAAAATATGAGACATAACAATATCTCTCTTAAAAGAAAAGCAAGTTTTACAATGGAGGTGTCATATGAGCTGGTCCCAAAGCATGGAAAAGGAAAACAATGCTCCAAACAGAAAGAACAGTTTGTGATAAATAACAAGTATCCAAGAAATGTGGGAGATTTTGGAATGTGTGAGTTGGCTGTGTGACTACGGTCTAACTTCAAATGAAGACAAGAACTAATGATAACGCTGGGAAACAAGCAGGGGCAAAATCACAGAGGGAAACATATTTCAGTATATTAAGAAGCGAGGCTTTCTTGAACACAAGTAGGTAACTACTGATATGTTTCCTGGAGCGATAGGGACCAAGATGCATTTTCAAAGTAGATGCTCTTGGGCCAGTTAGAATATTCTTAAATCTTTTATCCACTCTGAAATATAATACAGGTCATGCTTTGGAAATTCAAAAGGATTTATATTAAAAACTCTTTTGAAACATCTACTTTTAAATCAAATCCTTAGTCAACACAGACAAAACACAGACAAGTTGAAGGATACTACACAGAGGTTAACATAGTGTCTCTGGTGTTGAGGAAGAAAGTGGACGAATGACCTAGTCACACTTCAGGCAACCAAAGGAAAACAGCCTGGTTAAAACAACCTGTGAAAGCAGAGCAGAAGCTGTGGTTCAGAAAATAATGCATGTTTCAATATTGATTGGGAAAAATTTGAATATGAGGGTCAAACTTGCCCCATACAACTAAATGTATGAACTTAGAGTTATAAATCCTCTGCAAGACAACTATTAATATATACAGAAGTTAACACACCTCAGAAGTAGAAAACATGAAAATATATTAATACTTCCTAATGAAAGGGATAAAAAAATATTAATGCCTATTGATCTGACAAAATAAGAATTAACTTATAGTCACAAAAGAACTACATTACAGACAAGTGGTCCCAAATAATAGGTATCTTTTAAAAATCATTGAGAGAAAGTGCTATAAATATTTTTCTGAAACAATGAAATCAATACCACAATAAGTATTGTATAGATGTTCTACTTTTGCCCTTTCCTCTCTTCCCTCTCCCTTTTCAAGACCTACAGATGTTATAAATCATGTTTAGCACAGAGGGAAATAGAAGCACTAGAAGAAGCAGCTGTTTACTCACAACGCTTTCCCAGACAGTAAGCTTTCTGCCTGCAGCAGACCGGACCTGAAAGAAGGATAAAGGAAAAAAAGTCTCAGTTTTAAATAGATAAGTTTTTAATTATTACATGGAATTTGAAATTTGGGGTTTGAGTTGAGACCTTTTGCATTTTAAAGTGCCAATAAGACATTTTATTAACTAAAATTACTTAAAATTATAAAAATGATTTGAATTTGTAGAAAAAGATGAGATTCAATGTACCCGTATCTAAAATGGTAATAGTGTCTGCTTTGTGGTTTTATTTGTTTATATAAAAGAGACCATATATGTGAAGTAAAAAGTATCAAAAATATAGTGCATTTTAATTTTTATTCATTAAGATAGCAGCAGAGGGATGACGATTCCAGGTATTGTCAGTTAAAAAATAATAATTCTTATGTATGGTCAACACAAGACAGAAAAGATTCACTTTTCCCTGCTTCTACCCTCTAAAGACAACTAAAATTACTGGAAATGATCCAACATAAAATCATAAAGTAACTATGAAAGGCAGAAAAATAAAGGCAGACTGTCCAGAAATGTTAAGACCTGAGGAAAGACACAGGAGTAAGTCACCTGTATTTTTTTTAAAGCTGCATGTATGCTAGACTATAAGGCTTAGTTCAACATTTAAAAATCAGTATAATCTAGCATATTAATAGGCTAAAGAGAAAAATCAATTTTATATACACAAAAAAAGGATTCATGACAAATACTCTTAACAAACAAAAATTAGAAAGGAACTTCATAGAACTGATAAAGATCATCTATAAAAAAAAACAGCTAACATCATACTTAATGGTGAAAGACTAAATACTTTTCTCCTAAGATTGGGAATGAGGCAATGATGTTCACTCACACCACTCTTATTCAACCTAGTGCTAGAAGATCATCACATTGAGACAAGAACAACAACAAAAAGTCATGCAGATTGGAAAGGATGCAATAAAACTGTACTTATATAGGGATGATATCGTTGTAGACACAGGAATTCCTGAGGAAGCTACAAAAGGATACTACTAAAAATCAGTTAAGCAAGGTCACAGAATGCAATATCGACACTCAAAAATTAAACACCTTTCTATATGTTAGCAAACAACATGTGAAAAACAAAATTAATCTCTACTCTTAAGAAAGTGAAATACTAAAGTATACAATTCATGAAACATGTACAGGATCTGTATGCTAAAAATTACGCAATGCTGATGAAAGACATCAAAGGTGACCTAAGTATTTGTAGAGACTTAACCATGTTTATGAACTGGAAAGCTCAACATAGGGAAGATGCCAATACTTCTCAAATTAGATTTAATACAATTCCTAACAAAATTTTAGCAGAGATTTTGTAGACATACACATGTTTAGTCTAAAATGTGTATGGAAAGACAATCATGATATCTCTAAGCAAGAATGTCAAGTAGGTAAAACAGTTTTTTAAAAGTAGAATCTTTTTCCCCAATGTTTGAGGTCAAAATGTTTCAATCAGCAGTTGGTTGAATTTGTGGATGCAGAACCTGAACACACAGAGGTTGTACTATAAATGAATCTTCATAGCAGTCCTACAAGTGACAGGAAAAAAACTGGAAACAAAGTAAATGTCCTTCAACAGGTTAAGTAAACTGTGGTATATTCACATCATGAAATGCAACTCAACAATAAAAAGGCACGAGTTGGTATACATAAAAACTTGTACAGATATCAAGGGAATAAAAAAAAAAGCTAATGTCAAAAGGTTACATACTATCTATGAATTATATTCGTATAGCATTCATGACATAACAATATATGAGAGATGGAAAACATATTAGTGGTTGCCAGTGGTTAGAAGTTGGGGTTTGGGCATGGGATGTACATGTGGCCATAGAGGGGTAGCAAGACAGAGCCTTGAAATGATGACCCAGCTCTGTATCTCCATTGTGGTTATGATTACTTGAAGCTGCATATACGAAAGAACTGTATACAATTATACACACACTCAAAAGTGTGCTTGTGAAAATGGCAAAATCTTAATAAACTTTGTGAGTTGTACCTTGTCAGTTTCCTGGCAATAACATTGTACAAATGTTATACAAGATGTCACCATTTGGGGGGGGCAGTTGAAGGGTGAATGGGATCTGCGGTACATTTTGGGTAACTTTTGGCAAACCTTTAATTATCTCAAAATAAGCATAACATGTAATTAATAATATATGTATCATAATAAAATAATCATATATCACACATAAAAATGATTCTTAGTAGTTTTCCCACTACAAGCAGAGCAATTATCTATCTCATTTATTTTTAAATATTGCATGACATCATAAGACTAGCTATTAATATTATCCCCAGGTGTTTAATGGCTACCTCAAAATCACAAATAGATAAGAGTTACTAGTGAACCCTGAGTAGGACATAAGCTAACGCAATTATTTTATGTAGAACTCATGTCATAAACCCTGAAATACAGTAAAATGACTAAAATATTATTTAACTTAAGTTTTCTGATTTCTATTCTGATATTCTATTATGTATTTATTTATTTATTTATAAATTTCAGAATATTATGGGGGTACAAACATTTTGGTTACATATATTGTGTTCGTGTTGCCCAAGCCAGAGCTACAAGTGTGCCCTTCCCCTATATAGTGTGCTGTGTACCCATTAGTTGTGAGTTTACCCACTTCCAACCCCACCAACCCCCTTATGTTGTTGATGATGGCCTTGATTCTATGTACTTAGTCTTGAGAAACCTTCACCCAAGGGGTATTTTTTTTCCATCTGAAGACTTAACTATCACTTAACATAACCTTACTGAAGGAGTATTTTCTTACACAATTTGTTTCGTTAAATATTCCCAACTTTTCTTTTAGGTTCATCTCCCATTATTTTCTGTAAGTTTTAGAAAAAATTTCTTTTCATTTGGTTTCAGGAAAATAAATAGTGCTTTCAAGCTTATTTATAAATAAGCTCTTATCTCTCTTCTTGAATTATTCTAGTATACATGAAAATATTTCTGTGTTGCAAGAATATTATAGTTGCTAAAAGTAAACATGTTGTCATATAATGCATTCACTATGCTTTAGTGAACTTGAAAATGTTATATTGTTAAATGACAAAAATGATGAAAAACATGTAGGGAGTGCATGCTGAAAATCATCTTTCCTGATAAAATAAACATTAAGTAATCTAACATTCTAGGTAAATACCTACCCATGGATCAGTAGGCCTGGCTGCAAAAGTGGACATGCTACAGCAAATTCATTTCATTGATTAGGTGAACACATGTGGGACTGTGCCAAGTGAGAATCACTCTGAGCAGATCTGTGATTGTTTTCCAGGCATGACATACAGGGCATTTTTAATTTTTTCTTTCTGCTTAATCCAGGGGAAAAAAATCACAAAACAAAACAAAAAATATTTTCAAAAAATTTTCATAAAAGCTTTGATAGAAAAAAAGGAGTTTATTTTTAAAAAATTAGAAAAAATTAACTCAAAATTTTACATTTTAGAATATGGAAGTCAAATATCTAGGATCTTAAAGACATGTTGAACTTTTTTGTCTTAAAGGTATCTAAGGAGAATGATAACATGGATTGTGAAAAAAATGTAAGTTTTTGTTATTTCAATGAATATCCCCATGGGTTATGTAGAAAGGAATGTTTAACATGTTATCTCTTTCTTCTATATAATTTTTTTCTTGAGATTTTGTTTTTTGAAAAAGTTAGATAGTATCCAAATAAGTAATTGCACCATGCTTTCCAATTCACATCACGCAAAATTACTCCTTCGTTATTGTCTCAATCTGAGGTAGGCTGTCTATAAGGCCATTACTCTCATCACTTTCATAAGTGATTAAATTAAGACCCAGCAAAAGAGATATATTCTACACCACTCAGCTATCATAGAACAAAGTTAAAGTTCTAATTTTTGTTTTTCTGAAACCATAGCCCATGCTGTTTCCCTTATATTCTGCTGCATAAGAGAATACTGTACTCCCTGAGACTGAAATATCTCTGAGCGCACAAGGGAGAATGTTCTCTCTCTATAGAATCCTAAAAAGTCCTTGGAAGACAGTTTTCCCCTAATCTATAATAATTAATGTGAGTAGTCTAAGGAAGAAGGTTAAATATAAAAAGAAAAATTGAAACTCAAATAAGTCTTTTAAAATCTAGGCATTCAATGTATTGCTGCTTCTTCTCTGCCACCAGTACTTACCTTAATAATGTTTTATGCCATTCTAAGTAGGTGTAAATAAATCACAAGGCTTATTAAAAAGTGAGACTGAGATTTCTGTCATGGATTTTACATGACATAAAGTATCAAAGCATTTGAAGGAAGGATGGAAGCTTAAGATTCAGCTTGCTTAATTTCTTAGTAAATAATTCGCTTTATTAATAATACTGACTTCCAATGACATAGAGATTTTACATTATTTTATTTTATTATTTTCAAGAATAGAAAAACTTTCCTTGGAGGTATTATTATACTTACCTTAAGATAAGGATCCTAAAACTCCAATACCTTAAGCAGCTTAACCAGTGACACCAACTAATAGTTGGCAATTCTTTTTTGTTTTATTAATTTATAAACTTTTTTATTTTTTAAACTTTTTGACTCTTAGCATATTGTACAGATGCACAAAAATATTTTTTCTTTATATTCTCACCTTACCCTATCAGCATTTTTCTATATTAATTTTTATTTTTAAACTTTTTTTGTTGACTACTAAGACACAAACACACACATTAGCCTAGGCCAATGCCGGGTGAGGATCATCACTGTCACTGTCTTCCAATACAGTTAGATAGGCATCAGAATCAGTATCCGATAGCACAACAAAGCGACTATAGGCAACACTAAGTTATGGTATACTTTAACTAAAAGAGTAGAATTCGAACATTCCTAACACAAAGAAATGAGAAATGATGGATACCCCAACTATCCAGATTTTATTTTTACACATCATATGCCTGTATCAAAATATCACATGTACCCTATAAATATATACAACTTCTATGTACTCTTAATAATTAAAAATAATTTCTTTTAAAAAACACCAAGGACAGAAGAACATGTTAAAGAGGGATATGATCAGCAAATACAAAATGTAGTAAATTCTATAGGTAATTAAACTAACATGAGGTTATCTAAGTAAGCCCTAATCCAATACTACTGGTGTCCTCGTAAGAAGCAGAAATTTGGACAGAGATACAAACAGAGGTAAGAAAATGTCACGAAGCAAGGAGAAGAGGACCATTTACAAGCCAAGGTCAGAGGACTGGAACATCCTTCCCTCAAAGTTCTCAGAAGGAACCAACTCTGCAGACAACTGCCAGCATCCAACACCATGACAATAATTCTGTAAGCGCCCAGTGTGTGGTACTTTGTTTCGACAGCCCTAGCAAACTAATACACCGCTCAAAATGATAGTTTTTCTCTGCACCAGATTTCAAGCAGGGCTCATGAGGTTAACAGTAGTCTGAAACACATGAATATCTATCCATTCTGAGAGCATGCAGTTATGTTAGTGTCCTTTTTTGAAGCCAATAAAATGTCAAAGTAACTCTAGTTATATATTTTCTTTTTTCTTTTTTTGCAGTGTCTCTGCAAGTTTAGTGGAAGCAATTATAAATCCATGAATAATATGGATGATAAAAAAAAACTATCTGCCATTCAAGCTGGTGAATCAGAATAATAGGATTTTAGAGCTACCAAAACATTTGAGAATTTTATTCCAACCTGATGTTACACAATGTTTTTGGCTCAAGTCTTTACTTTGGTAACAAGTGAATGTTAATTTTTGCTGTTATAAAATTAAAATACTATTCATAACTTTCTGCCATTTTTTTCACCTTTAAAGACCCTCTTCTTAAATTTCGTTTGAGAGATGCTGATTGTTCATCAATAAGGTAAAAGTAAATCTCTTAAAAATTATAATTGACTAAATATGACCACATCATTATGTAGCTCTTTTGGGTGAAGAACTAGGTAGATACAAAAAAGCTTGTAATTTCTGAACTTTATGAATTGATCAAACCACTTTTTAAGGATTAAACCACTTTATAATAAATTGATTTTTAATTAGTTGGTTATCTTAAGCATAATTATTTATGGTAAATATAAATAAACATAAAGAGAGTTTAAGTTAAAAAAATGCAACTTCCTTCACTAAGGAACTGATAAACATCTTTAGGACGGACAATTAAGAGAACAGTTTCTACAAAGTACAATCTAGATTTGAAATAGAAAAAGTCGCCACTTTTGTGCAGCTCGTCCTATGGGCTCACTTCTTGGGGGTGGAAATGTGTAGGATTACTAACCATATTCTGGCTTGCTCTGCAGCCAGAATCCCCAGTGATATAAAAAATCTGTCATCAGTAAAGAGTGGTCCTGTTTCTATATTGTTTAATTATAGATTCCTCCACATTTTGAGATTTATAAGATTTGTTGCCCCAAGACTGTACCTCTTATGCAGCTATTGGTCTATGCTGCCTACCTTTAAATTTAGAGTGGTTGTCATGAATCTGCTTTCTTTAAAACTCTGCTGCAGCTTCCTCCCTTGGTCTCTGCACCCATATATGCTATAACCCACTGGATATTTCTATTTGAATGTTTAAAATATAGGCCACACTAATGCAATATGTCCAAAATTAAAATTTAGCACCACCTCATATCTCCCATTTCCCCATTAAGAAAAATATTCTGCTTCATATCCTCCAGTGATTTGTACACTAGGAACTATCACTTTTAATTCATTCAGTTTTCTACATTGTAAACATGCATATCACCTTTTTGATTCTATTCCCAAAATTTGAAGAGGAATTACTTCTGTTTTTGTTTTTTGTTTTTTGTTTGTTTGTTTGCTTTTTTTTCCCATCTCAAATTCCACCTCCATAGTTTAGGTCATTATCATCTATTCCTGGAATTACTGAGATATCCTTGAAAATGTGTTTTATAATATCTTTTCATCTGGTTTCGTCCCATCCATTTTCCATAATGAATCTAGATTGGTCTTTCCAAATAGAAATCTGCTTTTTCAAAATGTCTTGACTTCAAGTCCTTGAACTTGCTGTCCCCAGAATGAGTTCCAATGTTCTTAATGAACCCAATGCATTCTTTCGTTAGCTGCCCCATCTTTTCTTTCATTTTTACTACTTCCTATAAAGTAAACTCAAGCTATTAGGCTTATTTACACACTTGTCTATCTCTAAAGACTTCACGTTTTCTCTCTCTTCAATATATATTACTTTTTAGAACGTTTCCCTCCCCTCCCTCATCAGCAGCTTAATTTGAATAATCCTACACCTCCTTTGGAACTTGAATTTGAAGTGTCATTACAAATAATAATTTCCCTGATTCCCTAAAAACAAATTTAGTATTGCTGCAAGGTGCTCTACTAAGTTACTTAAACTATGTAAGTTTACTTAAAGTAAAGTGACTTCAACTATGACTCTTGTGGAATGTACTGCTATGTTCTGTTCACTTCTCTAAGCTCCTGTTGGAAATGAACCAATACCAGCTGCTTAATCACAAGCATCCTCGTCATTTCAAGCAACCAATTGGATGAAATGATGAGAATACTAGTGATTAAGTACCTGGTATTGGTAAACAAATAAAGGCCAATCCTCTTGCAAGACAACGTTCTGCCACACATCACACAAACAATGCTGCTCAAACTATAGAAGCTGGACTTGGAAACTCTCTGCCATGCATGATATTCACTAGACCTTGCACCAACCGACTAACACTTCTTCCAGGCTTTGGACCACTTCCTGCAAGGAAAAATATTCAGTTCTCAACACGCTATGGAAAACGCCTGTCACGATTTCATTGCCACTTGCTCTCCGGGCTTTTTCACTGCTAGCATAAACATGCTACCATTAAAATGGCAAAACTGTGTCGATAGTTTAGGAGCATACTTTTATTAATTGTACACTTCTTGTTTAAGATATAATAAACTACACTTTGATTCAAAACCAGGCATTTCATATTTAATAACCTATATATTTTTTTGAGTTGTAGTGGAAAAATACAAACTCAAATGATGTGCCTAGATGTGTACTTTGTTTTATTCACTCATTAGCTACATTGTTTTAGATAGTAACCTTGAAAGCTTATTTTAAATATTCAATTCACACACATCAACATTCTTAATAGTTGTCATTATATACTCCTTAAATTAGTAATACACATTTGCCCCACTCTTTGCTCAAGTATAGTTAAAACTTTGTAATGAGGGAATTGAATATGCTCCTCACTCCAAATGAATGTGGATAAAATATCTCAGAAATGATTTAAAAATGAATTGCTTTCCTAAATATGATATTCTTTCATAAACTCGATTTTCCATTGTCAGCTGTGATGCTTATTTGGCAGCCACAGATCTCAGACTCTCTCTGATGCCTGTAGCTGACTCCATTTTGCCCTTCTTTATCGCCAGTAACTGGAGAAGCAAATTTCGCACAGATCTGGGCAAGCCAGTAATCAAATGGCAGCCTTCCTGGTCGTCTCTCAACAATAAAATTGACCCAAACAAAGAAGCTGGATTTGCTGTCACGGACTATGGCTCTGGGAAATGTGTCACTATCAGAACACAGAGAAACAGGATACTAGGACTTACACGCCTGTACAATAATCCAAGTGGAAGAGGGGTTTGATGACAGCCAACAATCCACCATGGCTTGCAGACGTTCACAACCTGAAGCCCTTGTATATCCCTATTTTCGCAATTGTCATTTTAATTAAAAGTAGTACAATTTGTTTTGTGGAAGTAATAGTTCAAATTTTCATTACTATTTTTATTGAGCCATTAATGTATAAATGGCTTGAATCCTCAAACATATGCATATGGGAAAAGTCTCTTTAAAAAGCAGATGATTTTTTTTATATTTAAAAAACAGACTACTGGCAGACTAGATAAAACATTTGTTTAAAAAATTAAACAAGTGTTTAATTAAGTGTTTTTATAAGACTGATTGAATAAAATAGTATTTCTTCCCATGTATCACAAAACCTATTTTTATATTCCATTTTACACATAGAAATCTCCCCATATTCCTTGAGAATTCTAACTCCCATCCTAGATATTCTCTTAGTATTAGCTTCATGTATACCAGAACAAGGCTATATTTGAATTAAAACTTTCATTTAAAGAATTTTAAAGAAAATGCATGGGCAGTGCATATGGTTTATGAAGATTTGGCATGTTTAGAAAGGGCATCAAGCTGAATATAGCAAGAGTAGTACGAATTGTATGGAACTAGGAGAAAGAGGTAGGTTTGCAGTGGAAGGCTAGGCAGGACATATGGTTGAAGGTGGAGGCATTTGGTGAGTTTGTCTCTAATGAGCAGGTTAAAATAATTTCTGTGTTCCATTTGAGATCTTTACCTTTGTTTCTATTAATATACAACCAATCAGGGCTAAGGTGTAGTCTGAATCAGGAGAAGAGAAAGGAAAGGTAGGAACTTAAGCTCGCCACTGTGGTTTGACAGGGTAGATGGACAAGTATAGTTTGATCATATACGGAAGGCGTAAAACAAGTCATGTACAGGGCATCTTGAAGACTTTTCAGAATTTGGGGGGAACAAGAAGAAAAGCTGATTGGATTCTAGTCATTAGTCTGCTAGGTTACTTGTCATAGCTCCAGGAGCCTGTGATTCCTTAGATAACACATGATTTCATCAACCGAGTGAGCAGAGTTAAGAGCCCTCCCCAGAATGTGTAAAAACTGGGGCACTTTGAAAGGATCCGTTAAAAAAGAAAATTGTATGAAACCAGTATTACCATACTTGGGTGATTTGAGGCACTTTTTGTTCCTTAAATGTAAACTTCCTTTACCGTTTTCCAGTTTATGCCTAACTTCCAATCCCAAGAGTTAAAATTAGCAGTAAAAAGTGCATTTAAAAAGTGTGGGAACATAGTAGCTTCAAAGCTCATACAAATGCTGTAATATTAGTGTCCATTATGCACTGAGAAATGGAAAGTTGTTAAAATCTTTCCAGTATTTCTACTAACAGCTGGAGAAAACCATTAACTTTTCTCACATCAGGGAATAAACGTACCTATAGTAAGGGCTTTAAAACTTGAATTGCAATAATGACCCTTCATTTTCACCCTGTAGTTTACAATTCAGTTTCAGTTCTAAACCACTCCCCTGGAATCTTTCTATCTATTTATTTATTTAATCTCTACTTATTTATTGTTTTGTTTAATTTTTATTTGTTACAAAAATAAACCACTGCTGAAATTTGTATACTTGGTTTTATTTTTATTTATCTAAGTTAAAGTTAGCCTTAAAAAGGCTACTTCCAGCATAAAAAAAGTGAGGAGGTTGACAAATCCTCTCCCCAGAAAGCAAAACTGGAGCCCACTATGAAAACAGCCATTTCAGCACTCTGAAAATCTACCAAAGACAGGCAGCACAAGGCATACTTGTTCATGAAAAACTACTGAACTTTGGGTTAGAAGATTGGAAATCTGTAAAGTTCTTCCTGGAAGCTGACCCTATCTCTCTTATCCCAGTTCTCACGTTCTGGAAAACCAGCATCTTTACTGCTAGAGGGGGCTGAGTTCATTTGAAAGAGAGGGTGGAAAACATTTTTGAAGTCCAGCGTGTATTTTACTCTTGTATCTATATCAATTTGGAATAGCCACATTTTAAGTGATCAATATCCACATATGACTAATGGATTTCCTAGCCTTATATTAATTAGCTACCAATATATTTGAACTATACAAATTAAATGTTGATATACTCTGACACTTCTACACTCTTTTTTAACAGTTCACTTTGGACTCGCAACACCACTTCTAGGAATGACTCCCACCATGTTCCAGGTGCTTTCCTTTACTCCTGCTGGTTGCTAATCGGAACTTTCTTGCTTTGACTCCATTCTCCCCAGGGTCTCTGTGGCACCATTTAAAAATAGTGGGAATTATCCAGGTTTGTGGGTTTATTATGTGAAAATTCATCAGAGTGTGGTTATTTCCATTTACATATATCAAATAGGAATTAAAAGTTTGCACAAGAGAGACTGGGTCCTTCCATGTTTGAGACTCTTTGATGGCTCCTTAGAGTGGCAACAGTCACTTTCCCATCCAACACGTTTTCACAAACCTTTGACTCCAAAAATAATTACCAAAACTGTAATTAAACTTCACACTTTACTAAACCATCCAATTAAAATGTGCTTTTTGTTGTTTCCATATATTCATATATAATTCAATATATGATATTATTTTCCATTGATATTCTACTTGACCTGAAAGGCTCAGCTTAAAAAAAAAACAAACTGTTTTATAGAGTTTTGTAGAAGTTAGCCACCCAGGCTGAGGTGGCAATTTCTTCCTCTAAATTTTCCTAGAAGTACATATATGCATACAAATGTTATATGCTTTTATTTCAACATACAGTTCCTCATCACTTTCTTTTGTGTGCGTCTGTGATAGTTTTTTGTGTTTGAAAATTTTTAAATCTGTCTTATTCCCACACTATGCTATAGGTTCTTTGATGTAAAAATATTTTTATTTATCCACACTTATTTTATATCTTCAGAACATAGTGTATGGGTGAATGTATTAGCTCAACATATTGTGTTTAATGATTTAAAATTACGAAGACTACAAAACTATAACTAAATTTTCTGGATAAATGCTCAAAAACTGATGATAAAATTATTTTAATCAGAATAGATGACTATAAATGTATATGTCTCATATGTATATGTATATGTCATTATAATAATATTATAATAATATTATAATAATTATATTATAAATATTATAATATTATAATAATATTATAATAATAATGTATATGTCATTATAAATTAGACCATATTTCTACCTTTCTTCTAATTTCACAATAGTCATGCTCATGCATAGACAGATCAAGGTAATACATAAGAGTGTCATATCCACACAAAATGCACATCCCTCTGCAAAGTGCTAAAGGTAAAATAAATGAGCATTTTGTGCCTCAGACATCTTGATCTCATGAAGTGAGAATTTGAAATGTGATTTTTAAAATTAAGATGACATTCATATAATATACAATTAACTGTTTTAAACTGTACACTTTGGTGGCATTCAGTTTATTTACAATGTTGTACAAATATTACCCTGTCTACTTTAAAAATTTTTTCTCACTCAGGAAAAATACCCCATAGCATTAAGTAATCACAACCCATTTCCCATTCCGCCCATCTCCTGGTAACCACTATTCTGTTCTCTGCCTTTATGCATTTATCTACCGTAGATATATCCTGTTAAAGGAATGACACAATACGTGACCTCTTATGCCTGGCTTCTTTCACTTAGCTTAATGATTTTAAGGTTCATCCAAGTTGTAATGTGTATCAGCATTTTGCTTCTTTTTATGGCTAATAATATTTAATTGTATTTAAATCTCCAATTTATAATTTTTGTATTGGTTGTCTGTCTAGATGTTCTATTTGTTATTGAAAGTGAGATAACGAAGTCTCCAAATAATATTGTAGAAGTATCTATTGTTCCCTTCAATTTTGTTAACTTTTACTTTGTATTATCTTCAGACTCTCTTTATGATGCTCATGTTTAGAATTGCTATATCTTCTTGATTAATCAATCATTTTATTAATTTAAAGTGCCTTTTTTATCTCTTGAAACAAATTTTTACTTAAAATGTATATTCTATGATATTGGTATGATCATGTCAGCTGTTTTTAGTTACTATTTTCATAGAATATATTTTTCTATCCTTTCGTTTTCAATTTTTTTAATTTCTTTGGATTGAAAGTGAATCCCTTTTAGGTGGTATACAGTGGGACCATGTTGGTTTTATCTAGTCTGCAAATCTCTGTCACTAATTTGGTGAACTTAACCCATTTACATTTAAAGTGAATACATTAAAAGGAATAATGGAGGACTTCTGACATTATGGATTTGCATTCTGTATGTCATATCTTTCTCTTCCTCGATTCCTCCAATATTGCCTTCTTTTACATTTTGTGATATTGTGACATAATAAAAAATGTAGATAGATAGATATAGATATAGATACAGACACAGATATAGATTGGTCTCTACCCCTTGTAACTGACATAGAGCTCTTGAAACTCTTATAGATAGGGACACCAGGAGAATCTTTTGTTCTAATATTTGGTCTATGATCCCAATTCCTGACATAGAGCTCCTAAGACCTTTGTAACTTCTTGAATAATAGGAGCTAACGCAGAGCTCCTAAATTTCTTGGAATTTCCTGGATGGTAAGAATATCTTTTGTTCTAAAGAGGCAACACTTGGTGGGCTTCTAGATGGTCTAAGGATGCCATGGAACCAACCATGTGATTAGAAGATTGGAACTTTCAGCCCTATCCCCTAACATCCAGGGAGGAGAGATGGTTTGAAGATTGAATTGATCACCAACACCAATGATTTAATCAATTATGCCTATGTAACAGAGACTCCATAAAAAATAACAAAAGAGCATGGCTAGGAGAGTTTCTGGATTGCTGAATATGCCGAAGTGTAGGGAGGGTGGCAACAACCTGAGAGTGCATAAAAGCTCCATTCTCCTTCCCACACTTCTCACCCTATGAATCTCTTCTATCTGGCTGCACATCTGTATCCTTTGTATTATCCTTTATAATAAATGGGTAAACTTAAGTGTTTCCCTGAGTTCTGTGAACCACTTTATCAAATTAATTAAACCCAAGGAGGAGATTATGGGAACCCCCAACTTACAGCCAGTTGGTCAGAAATACAGGCCACAACTTGAGACTTACAAGTGGCACCTGAAGTGAGGGAAGTTTTGTAAACTGACGCCTACAAAAAGAGGGAAGTTTTGTAGGACTGACGCCTACGCCTTTTGTAGGTATGACACTACCTTCAAGTAGATAGTTTCAGAATTGAGTTAAAATGTAGGATATCCACCTGATGTCTGCTGGAGAATTTTTTGATGTGTGGGGAAACACTTCACATACATTTTGATGACCAGAGGTAAAGTATTCTGTGTTGTGTTGACCGTGTGAAAAAAAAAAGTGTTTGGTTTTCTGATAGTTGTATTGATTTTTTTCTAGTGTACTATTTTGATTACCTATTCATTCCCTTTTCTGTGTATTATTTCATTTATTTTTTGTGGTTACCCCGGGAATTATAGTTAACATCGTAAACTTATAACAGCCTGTTATATATTGATGCCAACTTGGCTTCAGTAGCATACATTAGAGTTGTATTAGTTTTATAGAAAAATCAAGCAGAAGGTACAGAATTGCCATATATCTCCTGCTTCCATAAATGCACACCTCCCTCAGTATCGCCATCCCATGCTACAGTGGTACACTGCCCCCAAAATTCTAAGTGTTCCACCCGTTTTTCTTTCCTCTTCCCAAATCCCTGGCAACCACCAATCTTTTTTAATATGACCATAGCATGCCGTGCTCATGGCTTGGTAACTCATTTCATTTTAGTGTTGAGTAATGTTTCATTGTATTGGTGCACCAGAGTTTATTTATCCATTCACTTACTGAAGAACATCTTTATTGTTCCATATTTTGGAAATTATAAATAAAGCTGCAATAAATATCTGTGTGCAGGTTTTAGTGCTGACATAATTTTTGAATTAATTTGGGTAAATACCAATGAGCACAATTGCTATATGTATGGCAATAGTCCATTTAGTTTTGTGAGAAGATAAACTCTCTTCCAAAGCAGGTATACAATTTGCATTCACACCAGCAGTGAATGAGAGCCCTTCGTGCGCCACATGTACACCAACATTTGGTGTTGTCAGTGTTTTGGATTTTGGCCATTCTAATGAGTAGAAAGTATTGTCTCATTGTTGTTTTAATTTGTATTTACCTAGTGACATATGATGTTGAGCATCTTTCCATATGGTTATTTACCATCTATAGATCTTCTGTGATAAGGTTTGCTAATTTTTAATTGGATTGTTAGTGTTTGTGTCAATGGAATTTTAAGATTTCTTTGTATATTTTGGATAACAGGCCTGTATCAGACATGTCTTTTGAAAAATTTTTCTTCTAGTCTGTGGATTTTCTTCCCATTCTTTTGCCAGTGCTTTTCCCAGAGTAGAAGTTTTAATTTCATGAAGCCCTTCTATCAATTATTTTTTCAATGGATTGTGCCTTTGGTATTGTATCTAAAAATGTGATTGCCATACCTAAGGTCAGGTCGATATTCTCCTATGGTATACTCTTAGACTTTTATCATTTTCCATTTTACAGGTAGATCTGTGTTCTATCTTGAGTTAATTTTTGTGAAGGTTGTAAAGTCTTTGTCCTGATTCTGTCTTTCTTTCTTTTTTTTTTTTTTTGTATGCAGATGGGAAGTTTGTCTAGTATCATTTGTTGAAAAGACTATCTTTTCTCCATTGTATTACCTCTACTCCTTTGTCAAAGATCATTTTATTAAATTTATGTAGTTCTATCTCTGGGCTCTTTATTCTGTTCCATTAATCTATGTGTCTGTTCCTTCACCAATACCATACTCTTTTAATTTCTCAAGCTTTATAGTTAGGTCTTGAAGTCACATGTCTTCCAGCTTTGTTCTTCTTTTTCAACATTGTGTTGGCTATACTGGGTCTTTTGCCTCTTGTATAAATTTCTGAATCAGTTTATTGATATACACAAAAATGACTTGATGAAATTTTGATTGGAAATGCATTGAATCTATAGATTCATTTAAGAAAAAAATGTCATCTTGACAATATAAACTCCATAAGTAAAAATTCCGATTATAATATTCTATTCCAAATGTATTCATATTCAAGTTTCCTATGTGCTTTGGTTGATACAACCATTTATCCAGTTATCTAAGCCATAAACTTTTAAATAATATTCATAATCTCAAATTTACAACATTATAATTTCTGTTTGGTCTTTAAACAAAAAACATGTGGTTTGAGTAGGCAAATTCCATCCTTCATTATTTATATTAGCATATAAATTTTCAGGAATGTTGGTAAAATATCAAAAGTAATCTAAAATATCCTAACAGTAAAAAACTTCATCATCCCAAGTTCATTTGAAATTGTGATTGTACTTTCCAGTGTTTTATTTATATTTGGAAATTTCAAACTATTATTTTACTAACCGATATGACCTTTGCTTTATGGTCCAAAATAAATTGATTCATAACCATCATTCATGAGAATATATTGATTTATTGCAACACTTCCATGGGTTGGAGATAAGGAAGAACTGAATTTAAATTGTTTACATTAAAATAGAAAATAGAGGTATAAGAAATTATTAAGATGGCAATTTCTAGGTCTCAGTAATAAGTTGAATGTGTAAATATTTGAATGGGGTGAAAATGGTATTTAAAAGGGGAGTCCAGATAATCTCCAGAATTATAAATAGGTAAGTTTAATAAGGATGGTATCAATATGTGGGTATCACACACACATAGATACATGTGGGGATTAAGGCATGCTTAAAGCAAAGTTGATAAAGTAAGAATTGAAAATTTTGAATATGACAGATTTGTTAGACACCCAGGAAGAAGGATACAGTAAGTCATTGTAACGACACTTTAGTCCTTAAGTGAGAGATCATAGTACCTAGGAAACTATTTTTATAAAGGTACCCAGAAGCATGATAACTTATAAAAGGGTTGATTAATATCTTAAAGACAGAAATCTAAAGGATCTGGATGAAAATTATGGAGACAGTGGCAATTTTAATGAAAAAATAACATCATGCCTAAAGTCTTTGGTTTTCTTGATTTCTTTTTCAGATTTTTCTCAGTATTCAGAGCTTGGGATGTAGAAACACATTCAGCATGTTAAAAAAAATTAAAAGCCTCAACACATGTGCTTCTATTAGTTAATATTTGTTCTAAAAGTGATCGGGGACAGTAGTTCTTACAATTGTGCTCCTTAGAATCTCAAGGGCCACCAAAGGGGTAAGAAAGAGCCAAGATCTGGGAGTTAAGTAACTTTCCTTCCTACCACCAGTGCAAGTTTTTTTCCTATTTCTTTTGCCTCTTGGCATCTTGCATATGTTCTCTTCTATATAAATAAAAAATTGAACTACTAAAGTAGGTTTGAGAGTTTCCCATTTATTCAATTCCACTCCTTTTTCAGATGAGAAAATGGAGTGTGACTAGAAAGTGAATAGAAAGTACAGCAGGATACTTAAAAGTAAGTGACAGAAATAGAAAAAGAGCTAATGTCTCTAATTTCCTAACCAAGAAAGTTTCTTTAAATTTCATACTAAAACAACTTCCCATATATATATATACATTTTTAATGTTATTACAACTATTGTCCTTATCATCATCATTTTATCAGATAAATATGAGCCAACCAATAATGACAGTGTAAACAAAATGCCACAAATTAAAAGTAAAAATTATCTTCAAAAATTATTAAAACATTGATTGACTTCCTTGTTGTCAACCACTTTCCATAATAAACCAATGAATGGCTGATTTATTCATGCCCTAAGAATTAGTTTGCACTGTTCTACCCAGACTAATTACTACAATTTTATCTGATTTCCTCAATTTATTACAAAACTTGTGACACTCCAGCAAACCTGGCTTGCTTACCATCTTCATCTCCATGATACTCATGTTTGCCAGGCTCTTCTAAAAACAACTGGCATATTTTGAGTTGGCATTTACAACTGGCTCTCATCAGTGGAAGCAGGGAATAAATAATAATAGAGATAATTTGTAGGTATAGCCTTACTTGAATTCTGAACACTATTAAATTCCCTGAATGATGTGGGCTGATCAGATTAGATGTCTCACTATCAAAATGCTTGGTTATAATCCTGGTATTTATAGTCACCAGTTGAGCAATCTTAGGTTAGTCAGATAAACTTACTTGTTAGATCCCACATTTTGAGTGCAATGGGATGATCACTCCAAAAAATGATATTTGCTCGAAATAAAGAATCTATGTCTAGATACTTTCGTTCCAAATTCTCTCTTATATTTAGTTTGCATGTTTATTAAGGATCTCTAACATTCCAGGAAAATTTTAATTTATCAAGTATTTATGAACTTCCCATGACTAATACAACTCAACCTGTGTATAATATCTCCAAATTGTGTTATAAACAATGGAATCTTTGGCAAAACAAAACAAGAGAAAAAGCTTATCCCTCCATGATTCAAAACAACATACTGCTGAGGTATGGCACAGGTTTCTGTAGTAAAGTCACAAGACTTTACTTAATCCTATTTATTTAAAAATCAACTTGAATTTTATTATTTATCAAATACCATAGAAATGCATTAATTATTTGAGTTAAAATATTAGATTTTTTCAATATAAAATTTTCAAATTTCTTTTACAACAAAATAAAATTAGATAGCCTAATATATAAGTAGAAAAAATAATACTCACCATATGCCCTATACATAAAGTATTTATAGTTATATATTTGTTATGTCATACTCAATGGGTTACAGGAGATAAAGAGGTGGAAGTCAGTGATATTGATAATCTTAGCTTCATATACGCCTAGGCTAATGTGTGTGTGTCTTAGGTTTTAACAAAAATATTTAAAGAGTAAAAATTTTTTTTAAATTTATAAATAGAAAAAGCTTAAACAATAAGTGTATAAAAAAGAAAATCTTTTTCTACATCTGTACAGTATGTTTATCATTTAAGCTAAGTGTTATAAAAGTCAAAAAGTTAAAAAATTTATAAAGTAAAAAAGTTACAACAAGCTAAGTTTAATTTATTATTGAAGAAAGAACATATATTTTAATATAAATGTAGTGTAGCCTAAGTTTATGGTTTTTAAAAAGTCTACGATAGTGTACAGTAATATCCTAGGTCTTCACACTCACTCACTGACTCACCCAGAGCAAATTCCAGGCCTGCAAGCTCCATTCATGGTATGTGCCAAAGGTGTACCCCTCTTTTATTATTTGTATAATATTTTATTTATTTATTTATTTTATTTCAGCATAGTACGGGTGTACAAATGTTTAGGTTACATATATTGCCTTTGCCCCACCTGAGTCTGAGCTTCAAGCATGTCCATCACCCAGACAGTGCACACCGTATCCATTAGGTGTGACCATTAGGTGTGAATATACCCATCCCCTCTTCCCTCCTCCCACCTGCCCGACACCCAGTGAATGTTACTACTATATGTGCACTTAAGTGCTGATCAGTTAATACCAATATGATGGTGAGTTCATGTGGTGCTTGTTTTTCCATTCTGGTGATACTTCACTTAGTCGAATGGGCTCCAATTCTATCCAGGATAATACAAGAGGTGATAGATCACCATTCTTTTTTGTGGCTGAGTAGAACTCCATGGTATACATATAGGATATTTTATTAATCCACTCATGTATTTATGTGCACTTGGGTTTTTTCCACATTTTTTCAATTGTGAATTGTGCTGCTATAAACATTCTAGTATAGACGTCTTTTTTATAGAATGTCTTTTTTTCCTTTGAGTAGATGCCCAGTAATGGGATTGCATTTTACATCTTTTCTGTTTAGATATGTTTATATATACAATTACTTACCATTATTTTACAATTGCCTGCAGTATTCAGTACAGTGACATGCTGTACAGCTTTGTAGCTTAGGAGCAACACGCTCTACCATAAACCCTAGGTATGTGGTTCACTATACCATCCAGGAATAATGCAATTCTCAGATTGTATCCCCTTTATTAAGTGGTGTGTGACTGTATTCTAAAACCTATAAAACTTAGGATCAACATCTTCCTAAATATCTGAGAAACTCAAGTATTGATTAATTTAATGAGTCTCAAAAATTGTTTCAGCCCAGTAATTATTTCAAACAATTCATCATTTCCTGCTCTAATATTCTAACATGATAGATTTTGACTAACGTGTCTTCTAGAAAGAATATTAGTATAAGAACTGGTTTATTCAGTGAAAGTGTAAAGAATCTCCACAAATCATTATATTGAGACAATACATTGCTCAATGGTTCAAGAACTTACTATCTGCACTTACTAGGTGAATTTTCTCTCCAATTAAATGCATTGTACAATTTATGCAATAAAGTAAAAATAAGAACAACAGCACAAGAAAGAGAGTAGTCATTCAATAAACTAAAATAACAGACCAAATATTAGTAATGGTAATCACTGTTTTATAGAGCATAGTTTGCCCTAGGCTTATTTGGACAAGATTAAAATATTAAGAGCAGCTTGCAACATTATAATCACACCCTCCCTCAAACACAAATAAGCACCCACACATTTCTACTTTCCAGCCCAGATTGGCCCCATTAGAAATACTTTTCAATAGAAGATTTAGAGCTAGGCTTAAATGATAAATTAAAATAGTTCAGGGAATGTGAAATAGATTGTACAGCCAAACATAAAGATACATTTTCTCATTATTTTCTGCCCAATGTACATGTGCATGCATTCTTTTAAGAGTCTGAATAGCTTATAATTTAACATCTATGAACATTTATAAATGTTGTTAGACTAAAATGACACATTTTACTCTGAATTATAGCCAATTTATGTATCTGAAATTAAAGAAACTCAGTATATGAAATTAAAGAAACTCGGTTTAAAAAGAAATCATCTCTCAAGTGTTGCAGAATATATAATAACTTTACCCCCAAAATGAAATAGCACAAAGCAAACACATGCACTATAGAAAAGAATAATCAAGATTCTTACATGACATCCAGAATTTTGATTCCATGGCTATTGATAATTGGAAAACCTGGAATGTGACCTTTTCTATCTCAACACAAATTAACCAATTTGTTTTCCAGAAAAATCACACGTTCTAAGCCTCATGTTAGCGATTTAATTGTGGTATTCATTTGTTTGTTTTTGTTTTATCTCAGGAAAGATAGCCCTCAGGCCATCAGGTGATTTTCAAACAAAATAAATTATTTCTAGGATTTTTATTTCAATTTACATTTCTAGGATTTTTATTTCAATTTACTTCAATATTATTGAGCACATTT
The DNA here is from genome assembly GCA_008086735.1 of Cheirogaleus medius. Lineage (NCBI taxonomy): Eukaryota > Metazoa > Chordata > Mammalia > Primates > Cheirogaleidae > Cheirogaleus > Cheirogaleus medius. The sequence continues at coordinate 165,705,128 of VBSM01002608.1, forward strand.
TTGAATACTCACCAAGTCTAGGAGATTCATAGATGAGTTTGGACTAGACTTTTCCCTTGGTGAAATAAAGTCTAATGAGGGAGACAGACATCTAATCAGAAAATTTTCATAGAATGTAATAAGTGCTGTGATAAATACATACACAAGGAGGAAACACCAGTAGGAGATGCTTCACCAAATTAGATTCTTTAGGAAACACTTTTTGAAGAAGTTACTCAGTTGAATTTTGAGAAATTACTAGGCTTACCCAGGTTTAAAAAGAGACTGAAAAAGTAGAATATTTCAGACAAAGAGAACTGAACACATAAAGGGACAGAACTATGAACTCCCACTGCATTGAGAGGGCCTACCAAATGTTGTGATTTCCTGGAGAATAAAGCTTAAGATGCAGAGAGTTGAGGGGTAAAACTGGACAGAAATGTGAAAGCCAGACCACGAAAGCCCGGCTTGCCATTTTTAAACTTAGGATTTGTCTTGAAGTTAATGGAAGATATAGAAAAAATTAAACTCTGGAGATATTAGGTAGATCATCTTTGCAACAAGGTAGATCCGGGAGAAGGAAGCAGTTTGGAGACAGAGAACAACAGTTAGGAAAATGAGTTTATGTCAAGCCCTGTGATTATAAAAATCTATTAATTCTAATAAATCTACTTATGCCAAAAATAAAAACTCTTAAAAGTAACTTTGGCAGCCACATGAGCTCTTTGTATTTGTTATCTAATGATAAAGTTCCCCTCTGTGGCTTCCATTCATATAGAATGGCATTTTGACTCCACTGTACCCATTTGAATAGTTCATCAATGACAGGCAAGATTTAGCATGGCTAGAACCTGTATAAAGAGGTCCATCATTATAATCTACATACTCTGCAGGTGGGAATGAGAGGCCCTTACTCTAAAATTTACAACTGGTTCATATATTTTAAAGAGTTAGTCTGGCTCAGCCTCATGAAATTGTGGCTGTGTCTGAACATTACAGATCCCAAGCAGTTGTACGATTTTCTGAAAAGTTCAAATTACTGCTAAGCTAGCTATTGCTTCTTGTATGAAAAGAAATCACCAGGACCCATTCTCTAAATGGCAAAGCGTACAGGTGTTTGAGTGCTTTTTGTAATTTTGTTGAAATCTAGAGGCTTAACATGATCATAATAATAACTTTTAATCTATTTAATCATCTATCCATTAACTTATTTGTTTATTTGGCAAACAAATTTAAAGGCTCCTCTCTGTTAGATACTTTTCTAAGTCCCTAGAAAGAAGAGATGAAAACTCAAAACTGCCTTTAAATATCCAATAATTCATTAATAAAATTCTAGACTATCTTCATTATTGTTGATACTCAAAGCAGAAAACACACTTCAAGAATTCCCAAATAAAAACTAGACTTGTCTCTGAGTAAACAAATCATCAAATTCATAGTCTTACATTAATTATTTTTAGTGTTCTTTTCTTTTCCTCTTTTATTGACTCTATCTTCCAATCTCACTAGCCCTGAACAAATGAGTCACTGCCCTGGTATCTAGGTTTAGGCACTTACTAGTTGAAAATATGCATTCCAGTAGACTGGTATCTCATCTTTCATTTATGCTATTGAGACAAGAAGATTGAAAAATATGAATAAGCAGAAGATAGAAAAATACCTGCTATATGCCCTGTATTTGACAAAATATTTTCACCTACAATTTAAACTCCATATTCACAAAGTTATGTGTATGAATTATGATTCAAGCTGAGAGTTGAAAATAATGATAATTATTTTAAGATTTATCTATAATCATCCATATTGAAAATGTCAGACTGAGTAATAAATATGGGTCTTAGTATTATAAAAGTTTGTCTCTGATATCAATGACCTCAATTGTTAATTCAAATTTTTTCCAGTTTCTAACTTTGATTTATACACAAATTCGTGAATCCTGATGTCTCATTCTGTTAATATTATCTCAAAAAGTACTAAAAATGGACACTGACCTGAAGTTTTTCTTATTATGTTCAGCAGTTACCTGAACTCAAACAACAAAAATATAGTTGAGCTCAATAGAACCTCTTGTCAAAACAGCCAAATTACAGTTGGAAAACATAAATTTTTAGATAACAAGTAACAGAGTTATAATGCAAATTACTCTTTTACTAAACACACACATGTAAAGGATTACTATGCATCAAATACTGTGCAACTAGGAATAAAAACAGGTTTTGTATTCTGTTAAAAGTATAAGATTAAGTATATTGATGATTATATATCTGATAAACATTACTCTCAACCTCCAATCCAATGTTCTTTCCAAGATGCCACTGCAATATACATATTATTGTCCAATTTTCAAATATACAGAGACTAAATAGGAAAGAAGTTAAGGAGTTTGCCTTATGTCACAAAAATGTGTAAGTGAAGGAAATCAGATTAGTCTGATTTCAGATGTTTCCTGTCTTACTTTTTTCTTTCCTTTATTTTTTTTTAAATGCCTGTTAGTGTTTGTGGGTGGCTGTCTTTTTCATCTTTAAAGTTGCATATATAAATTTAAAAGAAAATCCAGAGAATTCACCACTGTTTCATTACTTGAGTCCTGCAGTCTCTTGCTGGTCTATTTTCTTCTGTCCAAATTTCACAGTGTTATCTTCATTTTATATATGATTCTCAAGATTTTATTGTGAAATGTATTTGGAAGACATTTCAGATAGATCTAGATTTGCTATTACTTGACTTATAATTAAATATCTAGACATGTTATTACAAAATAAATAACCACTGGAC
>VBSM01002608.1:165707981-165725988 GCA_008086735.1 Cheirogaleus medius
AGTTATTCTTAGAGTATATAGGTTATGTACATAACCAAGATGTAGAAGTAGCAGTTATTAAAAAGAGGGAGTATGTGTCTTCCAAACGAGACATCTAAGCTTAATTCGAAATGTAAATTGCTGAAGCTTAAAGGAGACTTTGCAAGAGGAGACCATAGCAATAAATAAGTAGTGTGAACATAGATACCAAACGTTAATCAAGAAATTGAAGCTGTTCAATGGGAATGGAACTTATGTTGGAAGTGATGAATAGAAAATAAATGCTATCATTGACGATGTTTTAAAAATTTAGATTTATAACTAAAAGCTATAGGTAGACTTTTGAAATTATTCTGATACAGTAATGTTCAAAACCATTTCCATCCATCTTTTTATAGAGTGTTTCATAATTATTAGTAGATCACTAAATCAATTTAATGAGTCAAAATCAGCATATATGAGGAAACCAGAAATCTATATGCAAAAAAAAAAATAAGATTGGACCTCTGCCTTATATTATATACAAATGTAACTCAAAATGGAACAAATACCTAAATGTAAGAGCCAAAACTATAAAACTCTTAGAAAAAATATAAGGTAAGATCCTCATGGAATTGTATTCAGCAATGATTCTTTGATTATGACAACAGAGGCAACAAAAAAATAAATTTAGTAGACTATATAAAAATTAAAAACTTCTATGCATCAAAGGTCACAGAGTGAAAAGGTAACTAATGAAACAGAAGAAAATACTTGGAATCATATAGGTGATAAGGGGTTAATATCCAGCATATATATGTGGATCCTTCCTCTTATCATCAATCCTTCTCTCCTTTTTATAACAACACTTGGACTTCACATTGTGGAAATTACATACCCTATTAATTGTTGCCTTGTTGGGACTATTAAATACGATGTTCCAACTTGTATATAAGAGGTAAGAGCCAGCGTGTCAGTCGTCTCCACACCACCCTCTGGTTGGACAATGTTCTATTAATGGAAAGACTCACAGAACTCAGTACAGCAGTCATATTCATAGTTGTGATTTATTAGAGTAAAAGCATGTAGTTTAACATCAACAAAGGGGGCAGGTGCATAGAGCAGAATTCAGGGATGTCCAGGTACAGGGTTGTAATTGAGGGTCTAGGCACAGAGCACCACGAGTAACTGACCAAAGCTACTCGGTCTCGAGCCATCCCCTAGAAGTCAAACTGATACAGCATGGCCCAGAGACGCAGGAGAACAAAAATAGGTATTCACCATAAGTCACATTTTTAGCACAAACAATCTAGTGTAACCCAATGTCTCAGGTATACAAAAACACCTTTATCAGACAAGATACTCCAAGGGCTCAGAGTTTATCTCCCAGGAGCTAGTTGAGGGCAAGGCCTTTGTTTGGAATACACAGGGTGTGAACACTCCATATTTGCTGATGGGAAATTTTACTACACAGCCAGCTCCATATTTTGCAGGACCCAGTACAAGATGAAAATATGGGGCTCCTTCATCAGAAATCAGGAAAACAGTGCCATTAAAGAAAGTAAATATAAAGTTTTTTTCCTTTCTCTTGTCCCTCTTACAATGTCATGGTGTTTCATATTTGCTGTGTAACATTATCCTAATTAAAGAAGAATTAAAATTTTAAATGACTAAAAAGAATTTTACTGTTTACATTTATATGGCATAACTCTAGTTTAAATGAAACTATAAGATCATTTAATTCATATGTCAAATAACCAAATCGCACAATTTGTATTCATAAATGCATATGTATTTTGTTCTTACTAGAACCATGAAAAACATACACAAAGCTAACTCAACTGTTTTTATTTCACTTCTTGCTATACCCACATGATTTACCTATGGTTTACTGTTGATACAAAGGACTTAAAAAAATAGCTATCTTTGTTGTCCTATATTTCTATTTTATTTTGTGTCATTATTTTCAGTGTAGGTGGTTGATTAATACAGTTAAGTAGCATGAGTTAGAAAGGATATGATAGGCTTCCTTGGCTATTTGTCTTTGTTAGAACAGCATAGCCTTTGGAAAGGGTGGACTCTCAGCAGTGCCTCTGCTTAAATGCCTCCCTTATACTTGCTTTGAGTGTCACTGAACTCTCATGCGTCGTGGGTCCACAGGAATTTTATGTTCATGGAGCATTAAGAACACTGTGCAATTAAACCAGCAAGAAACTTTGGCAGACACACCTATTTGCATATTTCCTGAGCTCATTTGCATGCTTCATTGTCCCATTGATTTCATCTATAAAAAACAAGTTCAAAGATAAAATCATTAAGAATTTTAAGATGGTGATAGCAGAGCACTAAACCAATTCTGACACTCTTCTGACTACAAGGCTCTCTTCAACTTTTAACATCATATAATTGAAGTGAGATGCATGCTAGTATATTATACAGTCTATTAACTACGGATAGAATGATAAATATGTCATATTATTTCCAGTGAACTTGAAATCCATTTGAGGGTCCAGGCAATTAAGCTAGTATTAGAATATAGCATGAAAAATGCCAATACTGGAATTGTTGAGGTTGCTCTGAGAACTCCCTGGAGACAACTAATTCAATTTGGGTTTCAGGAAAAGCTTTTTCAAACAAGCCATACTTAAAGGACAGTCGAGGCTTTGGTAGGAATAAGCTTGAAGAGTATGGGTAAGGGGAGGAGAATGTTTTAGGGAGACTGAACAGCATAGATTACTCCCCCTATTACCTTTCTCTCATACACAATCAATGGATGTCTCACTTAAAAAAAAAAAAAGAGAGAGAGACACTCTTTCAAGGGTTTTTAAGACTTCTCTGTTTGTTCATTAGTAATAAGGGTCTCATAAACCCAAGAGAAAGGCAGACATAATTTGAATGCAATTGCAGACTAGGGACTGACAGACACGCCTGTTAGCTGCAATTTCAAAGTCAAACACAATTTTGAATATCCCTGCTTAAAGCTTCTGTGCTTCACCCAGAAATTACATTACTTATATATTAGGTGGAAAATTGAAGCTGATTTTGTTTTCTTCTAAATAAATTTTTCAAAAGGAACTGGGCCATAGAATTACCCAATATATTTCATTTAGACAATAATACCCACATAGGGCTTTTATTTGGGGTCTTAGGGAAATTGTGGCTTTATTCATTTCTTTAAATCTCATTTTCACTTTTTAAAATTTTTAATATTAATTCAAGATATGACAAACTTGAATACATAAACAAAATTTTTTTATTTATCTTCACATTTATATGCTTTAGACCCTAATAAAAATAAGTAGGCAACAAAGTACCACATGCTTATCAAATAAGCCCTGAATCACACATATAATATTACCTCTACCAGTTGTTTCCAGCATAATCGTTGCTAGTATTAGAAAGTAAAAAACTCCAGACATTGAGGTGGAACTAATTAAGTTGAAAGCCTAATGCTTCTGTCCTGTCATCTTGGTCCTTTATACGCCCGCAAAGATATACGTCATGTAAATCACAATCTCACTACAGTTTATATTAGAGTGGGAAATGATAAGATAAATCCATTGCAGATCCTGAGCCTGTTCAAAACTTGAGAAGGAAACCTACCTGGTGTTAAAGCAGGTGCACCACAGTGTTTGAAATGCAAAATTATATAAAGTAATAGGGCAGTGATGAAGTGACAAGCCAAACAGAATCGAGGTGCTTGGGTCTAGTGTGATTGATAAAGTACCATCACTCGGGGAAGGCTGGTGTCATCTGCAGCAGCGCTGTTCGCCTACGCAGGGTATCGGGGCGGTGGGGGTGCGGTGAGAGGGAGGCGGATGAGCCAGTGTGTACTTTCACGGATATGCAGGCACATCAACACAAAGTGTGTTGTCATCATGGGGAGATTCAAACTGAGAATAATTATTGTCAGATTTGAAAGATACGCAGGGGCATGTGACCAGAGAGTGTGTTAAATAACTTTACAAGGTTTTTACCAGCTGACTTTGGGATAGAATCCAAATTTCCCTACTCTCTGGTATCTATAGTATCCTTACATTCTTCTCTCTGCACTGCATTCTCTTTGAATTCCTTTATCCCAGGCCTTGAGATGCTCAGGGACCATAAATTTGGTCATCCCAGGGCAATATTAAATTTGCCTTCCCTGTGTACCATTCTCCCAGTGCCCTGACCCCTGGAGCTACCTTTATAAACTAAATAGAGGCGATTTAATTTTGACATTCACTCCTTCAATCCATCATTCACTTCCAAACTATTTACAAAACACCTTCTCTATGCAAGGTCTATTTAAGAAATTGAAGACTTGAAGAGATGAAACAGATTTGGATCCTTGTTTTGAAGATTTAACATGTGTGTGTATGTGTATGTGTGTGTGTATACACACACACACACACACACAAGTATCTGTAATCCCCAGTAAAAGTAATACATGCTCTAAACCTGAGATGAAATTATTATAATGATAGGTATGTGGAAAGATTTCTCAGAAAAGATCATTCTAAATTGATTCTTGAGGACATGTATAATTTGAATATATAAAACTGTAGGAGGTTTTTCCACACTGTGGGACAACGTGAGCACAGACAGAACATTTAAAGAAGTATGGGCGATTGGAAAAATGAAGAATCGTTTGCATTGAGGAAATGTGACATATTGCATAAATTTGTGAAGAAGTTCACTTTTTGGAAAGATTTGATTCTCAAAAGAGTGAGGATCAGTCCAGAATGTCTTGGACTGACTACAAAGTAGATGAAAGAATTTAGGGATCTAATAAAAATTTGAAAAAGAGTACTAAAAGTCACTTTTCATCCATATGTGTTTTTGTTAAAATAAGGAACTATTTATATACATAAATTCCCCCATTATGAGTGTACATTTTGATGAATTAAGTGACTGTATATAAACATCTAGAAATCACAGCAATCAATCAACCTTCTCACTTCATGCTAGCTCCAGAAAACCACTGTTCTGATTTGTCATTAGCATTTTGCTCTCTCTAGATATTCCAACAAGTGGTATCATAAAATGTGCAGTGCTCTGTGTTTGAATTTTTAACCTTGCTTAATGTTTTTGAGATCCATTAAAATGTGTTGTGTACTAAAGTTGTGGTCTTTTCTTATTGCTGAGTAATATTTGATAATGTGGATATACCACAGCTTCTTCATACATTCACCAGTGGACATGCATTGGATTTGCTTCCTGGTTTTGGTGTTTTACAAGCAATACCGCTGTGTATATTTACTTGTACATCTTTGTGTGGGCATACATTTCCATTTCTCTTAAGAAAACACTCAGGAGTAGAATTACTGAGTCAGAGTATTTACCTTCACAAATTACCACATTTTTTTTCCAGAGTGGCTGGTCTACTTTGCTTGCTCACCAGAAATGTAGGAGAGGTTACTTTGCTCCATACCCTAGACAGTATTTTGTTTCTCAAATATAATACTGAACAGGAGTGATGAGAGCAAACACCCTTGCGTTGTTTCTGATTTCAGGGGAAAATCACCCAGCCTTTCATCACTAACACAAAATATTTATATAGATGTCTTTTATCAGGTTGAGGAAATTCACTTCTATTCTCAGTTTGTTGAGAGACTATAACATAAAGGCAAATTGAAAATTGCATTTTTCTTTACCTGTTGAGATGATTAAATGGCTTATCTTCTTTAGTCTGCTTGTATGATGAATTACCTTGATTGAACCTTGAATGCTGAATCCACCTTGCTTGACCAAAATAGAACCCAAGTGTGTGGTCATCCAAGTTATTGAACATCCAATAACACGGTCATGGCATATTATTGTTTTGTATATATTATTCTCTCTCTGGTTATACTCTCAAAGAGTTTATGTAGAATTAATATAATTTCTACCTTGAATATTTGCTAATCACTGAAGCCTGTGGTATTGGAATTTTCAGCATGGAATATTTTTGAAATAATGATCCAATTTCTTTACTAAAACACATTGAGATATTGTGATTTTTCTTCAGTGAGCTTTGGTAGTTTGGGTTTTTCAAGAAATTTTTCAATTTCATTTAAGATATCAAAGGTATACACACACAGCTAATAGTACCTTAATTTCTTTTTCATGTCTGTGGAATCTATAATGATCTCCCCTCTTTCATTCATAATATTGGTAATTTGTCTCTTCTCTTTTACTTGACAGACTTGCTAGATGTTTATTGCTGTTGTCATTGTTGTTGTGTTTTAATCTTTTCAAAGAAAAAGTTGTAATTTTTATTAATTTACATTTTTCTTCTTTTATTTTTATTAATTTCAGTCCTTATCTTCACTATTTCTTTCTTTTTGGTTGCTTTGGGTTTATTTTGTTCTTTTTTTGTTTTAACAAGTTTCTGAAAGTGGAAGGTCAAAGCATTCACTTGAAACCATTTGTCTTTTCTAATGTATTTAATAATATAAGTTTCCTTCTAAGCAAACCTTTAGCTGACTCCAAAACTTTTAATAAATTTTGTTTTATTTTCACTTAATTCAAAAACTATATTTTATTTCTCTTGTGCCATGAGATAGTTAGAAGTGTATAGTTTAATACGAAAATATTTTTCTTGATATTAGTATTGTATGTTTTCTTTATTTCTTGACTACTTCTAGATGGTATCATATCAAGTTTTTTGATCTCAAAGAATTAACTTTGCTTCATTGATTTTCTCTACTGTTTTTGTTTTTCTATTTTGTTGATTTCTGATCTTTATTTTTTATTATGTTTACTTTGCCTTTAATTTCCTTTCATAGTTCTAGTATCTTAAGGTAGAACAAGACTCATTAAATTGAGATATTTTTTCTTTTCTTCTATAGGTGTTTGTTGATATGAGTTTAGTGTAAGCAATGTGTTAGCTATGCTGCACATTTTAATTAAAATGCTTTCGGATTTCCTTCTTGATTTTTTCTTTGATTTACTGTTTTCATTTACAAGTACATTAGTTGGTTTCCAAATATTTGGAGATTTTCCAAATATATTTCTATTGGTTTTTAATTTACTTTCATTTTATTCAGGAATATATCTTGTTTGGTTTGAATGTTTTTAATTTATTGAGACATTTATAACATAGAATATAATCAATCTTAGGCTGTTTTCCATGAGCACTTGAAAATAGTGTGTATTCTGCCATTTATCAATGATTTGTTCTATAAAAGTCAACTAGTTCAAGTTGACCATTCATATATCTTTGTTTGTAAAGTGTCCAATACTTTGGTTATTTTATGAATTGTAAATTTTATGTTAATGACTAATTTTGAAAGTTATCTTGCTTTTCCAGCATAAACTCCACTTGGTCATTGTACATTACTATTTGTATTCATTGTTGGGTTAATTTCCTAATACATTATTTAGGATTTTTGTCTTGTAATTGATAAGGAATGTTGGTTTACTGTTTACTTTTCTTTCTATGACTTTATCTACTTTTAGATTCATATTAGCATTGGCTACATAAAATGACTTGGAAGGTATTTTTGCCCCCTCTATTTTAAGAAAGAGCTGGTATAGAATTTGTTTGTTTTATTTCTTTTTTTCTTTTTTCTTTTTTGAGACAGGATGTTGCTCTGCTGCCTGGGCTATAGTTCAGTGGCATTAAAATAGCTCACTACAACCTCAAACTCCTGGGCTCAAGGGATCCTCCCACCTCAACCTCCCCAGTAGCTAGGACAATAAATGTAGTAGATTTTTTTTAATTTGTTTAATTTTTTTGTACAGATGGGGGTCTCGCTATGTTGCTCAGGCTGGTCTCAAACTTCTGGCATCTGATCCTCCCTCACGGCCTTCCGAAGTGCTAGCTGGGATTACAGGTGTGAGCCATCCTGTCAAGACTTATTTCTTTCTTAAGTATAGGTGGCATTCTCGGTGACATCATTTAAGATTGGAATTTTCTTTGTGGAAACATTTTTAATTATAGATTTAACTTTTAAAATAGATACATGGATATTTAATCTTTCTGTTTCTTCTTAGATCAGTTTGGTAACTTGTTTCTTTCAAGGAAGCATGTGTCTCACCTAGATTGTCAAATTTATTTGTATAAATTTCTGCACATATTTCCCACATTGTCTGCAATCAGGCCCTTTGTATCTCTAATAGTAATAATTTTGACTTCTCTTTTTTATTGTCATATTCATCTGACTGGAGATCTATTAAATTTCATGATGTTTTCTACAGTATTGCTTTTATGTTTATTGTTTTCATGAATATATTTTTCCATAAATTCACTTTCCACTTATTTGTCTCATTATTAAAGTAGATTTCTTATAAACAGTATTTTTCTGTAAATTCTGACAATCTCTACCTATCTATTAATATTTGGGTTTGCCTACGCCATTTTAAAAATTTTGAATCCCCACATCTTTGTGCTTTTGGTTCCTTTCCACAACATTCTGTATTCTTTTATTTTTCTCTCATGACTATTGTTTCTTTTATTTTAGCAAATGGTGAAAATATGATGATGATGATGATTTGGCAGAACTTCCACTGCAAACTCTGCTTCATGGGCAGTGGCTCTGCCATGAGTTAATAGTTTTCATCTTTAGGGCAACTGTTTTGAGTTTGTCCAATGTATGGGTGGCTCAGGAGCCAATCAGAGATGCCGGCGAGCTAGCTTTGGGAATCTAATCTCTAGTTCTTTCCCTTCTGTGATTCTCCCACTGCCTTTAGTGTTTGGTTTCCTGGCGTCACACTTCTGGTTCCTTTGGCATAAAGATTGCAGATTTTCCACCTGCAATGCAGCCACTACCAGGCGAGCTACGCAGACTGCCATTATCTCCAGATTAAACGTGGCAGAAATGGGAGTTTACACGTGTAGCTCCTTGTCTCACTTGCTCTGTGCGTGGTGGTAGTGCATTCTTCACAAGAATTTGTCAACTTTTGTTAATTCTCGTGTACCTCCAGCACTTATTTTTTTATGATAGATTATGTCTTATCCTTGTTTTCTGCATAGAGTTGACATTCTGTATAGTCTTAATCTGCCATATCCCTTAGTTGTCTAATTAAGACCGATTTGGGACAATAGTCTTAAAACTTCAAAAATGTTAATTGAGTTCAGATTCTATCTCTTAAAGCCCCTGTCATTTGGCTTGAGGAGGGCCACTTCTTCCATGTAGTTGGGAAGAAGTGACACCTAAATGGCTTTTAACACATCTTCTGCTATAGCAGAATTTATAAAATGACCTCCCAAAGATGCTCTACCTTAATCTCTGGGATCTGTGAATAATGAGCTATCACACCTGTGAATCTATTAGTATATATTACATGGCAAAAGGGACTTAAAGAGGAGAGAGGGAAAAGAGAGGCGAGGTAAGGCTTGTCTACTGGGTAACAGACAGCCCTGCCCATTCTTTGGCAGATGAGCCCAGAGGAAAACCTCGTTCACACTAAACATGCTCGTCTCTCTCTCTAGTGAGCTGAGTGTTCTCCCTCTTTAATGAACTCTGCATTAATCTCTGATGTCATCTCTGGTTTTGTCTGTACCTGCTCTCACTTTCCTATTTTACTTCTAGTTGATGGCTTATTCATCATTTCTGCTCCTTCATAACTTTTTCTTGCCAAATCTTTGACTTGCCCAGACTCTGCTTTTCTATATTCCTAAATACTTTGCCTCCACTTCTAAATATGCTTTTTTCAGTTTCTCCATTTTGGATTTCAGAACAAAAAAGCTATTTCAGTTCCCCTTTAAGCACCAGGCCATAAATTTTAGATCACAAATAGGATGTGGCTATCTCTGGTCCTGGCCCACTCCTGTTTAATCAACTGTGGACAGGGCGTGCATCTTTGAGATGATACAGTCATGCCCAGTACTTCCTCAGCAGGTCTGAAACCAAATCCATGTCCCTTAAAGGGTTACAGGAAACCTAAAGAAACCACCTTGATTTCTCTAATACAGCCCTTTCTGACTGTAATCACTAAGAACTGAAACCACACAGCTTAGTAAAGTTGAAAATCAAGCTTCCCTACAAAGAAAAGAAAACAAACAAAAATTCCTCTAGCTCACAACTCTTTGCATAAGTATGACTTTGCTCTTCTAGAAAATCTTTCTCAGGAGGGTGATGTTGGAGTAACATTTATTGTATGTTTCAGGGGCTTCCTTTCCAGAAAAATATATTACTAAACTGGGTTTATCTAATGATTATTTCCTTTAAAAATTCATTTTTGAAACTCGCCTCATTGTGTGCACTAACCCTGAATTATTATATCACAAGCATTGCCAAGGCCCAAGCAGGCCCCCATATTAAAAGTCTCACCCAAAACCAGACTTCTGAAACTTTATAAATATCCCATTCTTGACCTTTCTTGACCTTCCTAAGACAGTATACAGACTTGGTCAAGGTAGTGGTCTCTGCACTGCAGTTAGGGAGAACCTTGATCTGGTGGATCCGTGGATGATATTACATTGATTTCTTTTCACAGGATGAGCAGTCAGGATCTCGTTTTGATTCTGACTGTCACCCTGTGAAGAAGACAGGGCAAGTATATGTTATAGGATGTGGAAACTAGGACCAGTAAGGTGACATCACTTCCCGTCATTTGATTTTAATCCAGGAAAGTTTCTACTATATCATACTATTTCCTCTAAAATATTACATTTCATGTTAAGGATGAAGAATTCTAGTCACTGGAAGGCCTGAAATTAACTGTTATACAACCTCGTACATTTACATTAAGTACATACTTTAGAATTTAATCTTGTTTAACCTTTTTCAATCTTTTTAAAATGACTTACATGATATCACATTCCTGCTCAAACCTTCAGTGCCTCTGAGTCCCCTACAGGATGAATTGCATTTTCTTACCTTGACATTAAGAGTTCTTCCTAACTTGACCCAAAGCTCCCATTCTGGCTTAGCCCCACTTCTCTCTCCCATGAATCTTTCTTAATCTTAACAGCACTTATCCTACCCACTTCTCAGTGCCAGGTACTTTTTCATTTCTATGCTTTTCCTCTCTCTTGTTAAATATGACTATGAAAATAACTTTCGCTTACATCTCATCTCTAGCCTAAGTTTATTCACGTCTGTGAAACTAAGTGTGGCCCTTTCAAAAACTGATCTGATAAATCGTATTCGTTCGATGAATGAATGATCAGTTGAACATGGCTTCGGACTAATACATTGCTCACCCCGATCCCAATTTGAAGAGGACATAGAGGTCAGGAGACGCATAACGTTGTGACTATTTGCCTTAATATGCTATTTCCAGGGAATTCACGAAGGGTAATTCTTCACATTGTTCTTGTGCTGAACAGCATAGTAAAGCCAGGCTTCTGAAATAATGCAGCAATAAATTCTGATGAAGTGAATCATTTTGTGGCAAAACCTAAACAATGGTGTTGGAAGACCAAATGGATTGTGCATAAGGGAAACCAACTCTACTATTACTTTAATTACTCAGCCTATTAACTGTGACAGTGTGGCTTAGATATCTCTTCATTATTCATTGTAATTAAGTGGCACAGCAAACAACAGGATGTCAGAACTCACATTCAGAGAAGACATGCTGTGAGCGATGGCATGCACACTATATATAGACAAAACATTTTAAACAGGATAATTGCTCCCCTTTCATTTCCTGAGATGCCTCACCTGTCTTGTTTTATGTAGTTTTTAATTTTTTTCAAGTGGAATGCATGCAAATGTGCTGCATCAATTTAGCACTTTCTAGTTTGCAACTTGGTAAACATCAGCTTTACCAGTTGAGTAACTAAGAGTGAAGGGGAAGCTCAGAATCGTTTGTGCCTAATTGTTGATGAACAAAGATAGAAAGTAAAGCAAAACATAGAGAAAGTGAAGGGAAAGCAGGGGAGTGGACCAAAGTACACAAAAATAAGCCTGGCAATTTCTAGTGGCTTGATCAATGCTTTGAATTTTTTTATTATAAAATAGAAGAAGTAGGATTAGGAAAACAAAAGAAGTAACTGCACAGATTGGTATGGGATAGATTTTTATTTTGGTTGTATAATGTGATTTTTTTTTTATTTTATCATATTACGGGGGAACAAATATTTAGGTTACGTATATTGCCTTTGCCCCACCCGAGTCAGAGCTTCAAATGTGTCTATCACCCAGACGGTGCACACCGCCCCCATTAGATGTGTATATGCCCACACCCTCTACCCCCATCCCATTTGCCCGACACTGGATGAATGTTACTACTATATGTGTACATAGGCGTTGATCAGTTGATACCAATTTGATAGTGAGTACCTGTGGTCCTTGTTTATCCATTCTTGAAACTTTTCAAAAGAAGATAAACTAATGGCCAAGAAGCATATGAAAAAATGCTCAACATCTCTAATCATCAGGGAAATGCAAATCAAAACCACAATGAGATATCACTTATCTCCAGTAAGAATGGCCTCTATCAAAAAGTCCCAAAGCAATAAATGTTGGCATGGATGCGGAGAGATAGGATCACTCCTACACTGTTGATGGGACTACAAACTAGTGCAACCTCTGTGGAAAGTAATATGGAAATACCTCAAAGAGCTACAAGTAGAACTGTCATTTGGTCCAGCAATCCCCTTACCGGGCATCTACCCAAAGGAAAAAAAGACATTCTATATAAAAAAGAAAATCTGCTCTTGAATGTTTATAGCTGCACAATTCACAATTGCAATATTATGGAAACAACTGTTGTAATGTGATCTTGTGAACTACTTTGCTTTATCTTTGGGAGAAGTGACTGTTGAGATGGAGTAACAGAGCCCTTAAATAAGAAAGAAAAATTTTTTTTCTTGTTTATTGAAGGTAATATTGTGATACTATGTGCTAGCAGAGTACGCATTTTTCGAGTACCCTCAAAATACATACCACAAAAGATGACATCTTAAGTCTTAAAATCTCAACAAATTTAAAAGAATTGAAATTACACAGAGAACATTCATGGAGCATAAGGGGATCCATCTGGAAATCAATAGGTAAAAAATGATGAGAAAAATCTCCAAACACTTGGAACTAAACAACTCACTTCCAAATAACACATAGGTCCCCAAAAAAGACTGAATGTTTGTGTCTTCTCCAAATTCATGTGTTGAAATCTAAACTCCATGATGATAATATTTGAAGGTGAGGTTTCTGGGTGGTAATTAGGTCATAGGGTGGAACCTTATAAGGGAATTAGTACCCTTATAAGAAGGGGTCAGAGAACTAGCTCAACCTCTTTTCGTTAAGTGAAAAAATACAGAGAAGTCAGTAATTTACAACCCAGAAGAGGGTCTGGAACCCAACCATGTGGCACCCTAATCATGGACTTTGAGCCTCCAGCAGAACCGTGAGAAATAAATATCTGTTGTTTAAGTTACTCAGTCTATGGTATTGTTATGGCATCCTGGACTAACACAAAGAAACATTTTAAAAAATACATTGAATTTAATAAAATGTAAAATACAACATATCAAAAGGTGTGGGACACAGACAAAGTAGTGCTGGCAGGAATATGTACAGAGATATATCTAGCAGGAGGGAGTTCTTTGTGGTGATGGAATATTCCTGTATCTTGATTGCAATGGCAATATTACAGATTCAGGCATGTGATTAAAATATATGTAACTACACACTCACACATAGCCATTGTTCTAAGATCAAATTCCTTGTTTTGATAGTGGACCAAAATTATGTGAGATATAACCACTGGAAGAATCGGTAAGGGGTACACGGGGCCTCATATTACTCTTTTTAAGAATTATCTTAGCAATTATTGTCACTTTTTCTTCTCTACAGAATTTAGGTATATGAAATACTCTGATCTACCCCCTAAATGTTTTCATTACATGGAGGAGAACTGACATATTTATGATAATGTTAACGTATTTTACCAGGTAGATTAAAACATTTGAAGATCATCTTTGTTCATTTAGGTCTCATGAATATTTCTGTTTTAACTTTTATTTACTTGCCTCATCTTTTACGCTTATAAAAGACATCCAGTTAAAGGAAATAAGTGTTACAGTGTTCTACAAAGTCTATCCAACGAAATAGCAAAATGTATGTTAAAATTGACTACTTGGCTAGATTTCTGTTGGCACTACCTGCGTCTAACCCATTCATGCTTCCACAATTGCTTCCCTAAAATTTCCACATAACAACTCAAATAGATTTCATATACAATCTTAGTTCATAGCCCCATTTTTTTTCTCTCCTCCTTCAACTCTAAACCCTCATAAATCTTCCCGTTCACACAGAATAGTATTTAAACTCCTTAGCTGGCCTTGTGGTCATTAGGATTTCAGCTTGACTGTCATCTTCCCAGAGAAGACAACTCTAGCAACTCAGTCAAAAATACATGAATGTTCCCTCCCTGCTACATGGCTGTCCTTTTATTTTTAGGACAGTATTTATTATTATTGCAAATTTTCTATTGCATTTGTTTATTTATTTACTCTGTTTTCTCCATAGTATGTAAGCTCCTGGATAACAAGTGTCTTTCTTTCTTTTGTCCACTATTGAATCGTCATTAATAATAATAAAATGCACTTATAAGGTACTTGGGATTTTTCAGTTACTGTTCTAAGTGATAGATATATACATGTATTTGAAGTAATTTTATGTCTATACATTAATAAACACAAATATATATACCAATATACATTGAGTAACAATTCTCATAACAATGATATGAATGTATTAATATATTATTATTATCATCATTACTTTTTTATGGTTGAGAAACTACACAGAAATTACATAAATTCTTCAAGATCATACAAGCTAAAAAGTTCCTGAGAAATAATTTGAGCCTAAGTAGTCCTCCTCCAGAGTCCATGTTCTTAATCACTAAGTTAGAGTGCCTATAACTGTTTCTAGACCACAGTAGGCTTTTAATGGGTATTTCTTGGTCAGTGGAAGTAGTAAATTGGCTCCCTGGAAAAGGTGGCTATGATTTGGCTGAGCATATTATAGATCTTGCTTTACTAGGCTTAAAATTTTATAACTAGAAATAGTTTTACTTGTGAGCTATTTTGGGGACAATAATCTACAAATTAGGATTTTATTATTTATTATTGGATACTAAGAGAATTGTTTAAATCATTCTTATGGAAAATGTATTAAATTATATCCTGAGGATAAGGAAAATAAATTTTACTAATCAGAGCACAAATTATCACATCGGTGGAGTTTATTAAAACACATAAGTATTCATTCATTTAAAATATTGTAGGACCCAGTATACAAATTGCATGCAAATATGTACTTAATATTTATTATTAAGTAGCTGAACATATCTATTGCAATCTACAGCTTTATTATTTAGCATATTCTTAATCTTTTTCTTAAAGCACATGCCCAGCTTTAAGGGAAATAATAAGTATATGTTGCTTCAGCCATCCTATCTATATTTTGTTATTGCAGCCTGAACTAACTTACTCTTCTTTAATGAAAGAAATGTTAGCAAATAAAAAAAATTAGAGTTGCTCTTATGTATTCAATTGAGTCTTCCATGTATTTGGATCTGCAAAGTGGGCCTAGAGCTTCCATTAGGAATATGAGCTTGAGGAAGGTACATCATCCTGCATTAGTAAGTGGGGAGAAAAATGCAATTCGTAGAATAGAAACGTAAGAAATTGAGATGGATGAGGGAAGACAGAGGGAATTAAGGACTAATGGAGAGATGACCAGAGGAGTGAGCATTCGGTGATGAGATGACTCAGTGAAGAATCCCTAGGACAGGGGGCCAAAACAACCCTTGGAAATAGGCATTCTATTATTCTATGAAATATTATTAATGCTTATACATACATAAAGACTCTATAAGAGAAGACACTTTGTGAGTTAGTTTTATTTGCATTGTTTCCTGTAAATCATAAACATAGCTGCTTTTATAACTGGGTACTAGTGGTAAAGAATGCAGAAAGAATGCAGGGGAGCAAGATAACCCCCCTAAATTAAAGTCAAAGTTGAATGCCAGAGATGAGGATGAGAATATAAGCTACTTAGGAATTTGCACATACATTGAGTAGGTTATGCATGTATAAATGAGGTTTGAATATATCTGATAAAGTTGGTAATGAGTATAATTATAATTGCTCATATTTATTAATCATTTACTAAATATAAGGCCTTGTGTAGAAAACCTAACATAGGTTATCATCTTAAATCTTTATGACAACTCCATTATCTTATACCCATTTACTAGTACATAATGGGGACTCAATGAGATTAAGTAATCTGCACATTCACACACATAGTAACTGATGAAACTGGGAGCCAATATTCAAATTCTTTCACAGGTCAAATGTGAATTAAGGTCATAGTTATTTCACTTCACAACCTACAATCCTGGACACTAATCTATATGAGCAATGCTTGTTTCATGCCTCTGAGATTTTGTAGATACTATTATTGCTGTCTTGAATACATTCTCCTCCTTTTCTTTGGCCTGCAAGTTTCTGAATGTGATTGACAACAGATTTAAAGTAATAAAAGAGCAATTTAAAAAATTTTTTAAAACTTTGCTAACAAAAATTAGTCTTTCTTTTCTCTATGCCTTTATACATCTTTGTTATTGTGGATACTTTCATTTATCGAACTTACCCATGAGTGTCACCTTGACTTGCTCACATGCCTGTGTCCAATTTTAAACCACGATTTCCTAGAAGACTAAAGACTGAGTCATATTGTATAGCATTAATTACATATTTGTCAAGTAAAAATTCAGTTAGAACGGAATGATGACTCTCATATACTAATCTTAGTTATTAATTATGACTATGATAGAATCTATCAACAAAAGGAGTATTAAACCTTGTCTGCCTCTAACTCCTTCCTACCACTCTAAGAAGGGATATTGCTATGTGACTATTGAAGAACTTTAAACAGAAAGAGTACTTTTCTCATTAATAAAATCTAAGACTTTTTTCATTTTAGGAAAGTTGAGGTTATATACACTGTTAATGAGATATCAGCTGTTAAGACTGTAATGTCTTATTGTTAAAGGTTATTGTTAAAATTTCAAGATAATGAAGTTAAGAAAAATATTTGGGAGTACAAAGAAAAAGTATATTAATATTCCATATAATACTTTTTCCTCCTCTTAGTGAGTTGGAAAATTTTCTGATGATTCAATTCAGTCAACATCTCTAAGAAGTCTTCACTGAATATTTGAGTGTGGCTCAGCTTGATATAAACATTTCTGTGTGTTTATTTTTGGTCTTCTTCACTAAATGTTAGCTCCATGAGGAACTCTTTATGGCGTGTATATAATTGCTTCTCCAACACTTAGAATTGTGGCTGGTAAATAGTAGGTGTTCATTAAATGCTTATTGAGCAAATGATTAGAAATTACATATATATGTATTACATGGTATATAATCAATGTAATATATTATGTACACCTTATATCATATGGCACATTATATTTTAATATATCATAATGTATTGTGTATATGATATATATATATGTGTGTGTGTACATATACATACTCACACAAAATTGACAATTACATTGGAGCAGTGGTGATGGCTGTTTTAGTTTTACGTAACCATAACCTAGCACAATATCTGATTGTTGATAAATATTAATTGAATACAATGAAACACCGTGTGCATCATAATGTTACATAGGGATAAAGAGGGAGGAAGAACAGATGGCTCTAGGAGCTGCTTTGCCTACTAGGAGGAACAAATTGACCAGAGGCGGCTTCCAAGAAGGAACAGATGCCTTGTCTAGGAGATATCCAAGGACAGAACAGATGTTTGGTCTATGATAGGGAGTCTCTAAGGATTGACCAACCAGAAAGAGGCAGAAAAACCATAAAGTGGAGACATGATCAAGTCCACAAAAGGCGGTCTTTGGAGCATGCGTACAAGCAAGGTGACAGTGTCTTTGTGTGAACTACTGTCATTAGCATTTCAAAAATCATACCCACCAGTGCCATGACAGTTTACAAATGCCATGGCAACCTTTGAATTTACCCTATAAGATCAGAAAAGGGGAGGATTCCAAGTTTTGGGAATTCTCCACCCTTTTCCCAGAAAATTCATGAATATTCTACCCCCAGCTTAGCATATTATTAGGGATTAGCATAAAGGATAGACCCTAATCCTGGGTGACGCCTTCT
>VBSM01002608.1:165726088-165790047 GCA_008086735.1 Cheirogaleus medius
TCTCTCTCTGGAATGTACTTTGCTTTCAATAAAGGTTCCATGTGTGTGAATTGCTTTGTGCTTGTGATTGTTTCATCTACCAGACCAGCTGTGATTCCTCCAAACACAGAGCTACAGGACCAGGAAAAACACTCGCACCTGATACTATTCATAACATTCAACAGTTTGTTGCATGGTCCATTATAAATTTAGTACCAAATGCAGTATGCATGTACTAACCCAAAATATTTAAATCACTGAAACCTTTATAATAAAAGTGTTAAAACCACTTAAAACTGTTTAAAATACACTGTAATTCTTACATATTTGTGGTTCTTGGAATTTTGTTTTAATTATATAGATGTTTTTCATAGTATTCTTCCAAACATATTCATGTACTGATATCCAGAAACAAAGGCTCAAAACCTAATCCAATATTTTAAATAATTTCTCTTTTGTATAAAACATTTGCTTATTATTTACATTTAAATAAGCATGATTAGATTTTTGTATCATGATATTTATATCATTCTAATCAGAATTTATTGTTATAAATCCATTGTAATGTTTTAAAACTTCACAATTAGGTTAGGTTTTGCTTATAAAACAAATGATATTGATTTCCTGCCTTATTATACTTTTCGTAAAGAGCATAGAAACAATTCAAGCATAAACTTGAGATTGATTTAATAAGTCTAATGCTAATGAACAAAGGCAGTTTTGTTTACAGAAAACAGTTTTTGTGATATCAAACTCCAAGATGATAAATAAGCACACATTTTAAACACATTGAGAGATGCCTGAAATTCAGGAGATAAAGCAAGCATTCACCAGTCCCACTCAGTAATTGAGATCAATGTTTCAAACTGGGTAATCATAACCTGTTTTTGATTTCAAAAGAAAAATGTATTGTAGCATAAATGCAGCATTTTAATTCCCTTGAGGGTTGAAGGTTTTGGCCAGAACCAAAGAGCTTAGCATTCATAGAAAAGATAAGAGCTGACATCAAGTTCATGTACAAGTGGACAATGGCCAGACCATATAAAACAATAAAATTTTGGCCCACCGCCTCTGCAGCACCCCATCCAGATGCCAGGCACCAATTGCAGCAGTTGGCCTAGGAGCATCAAGACTGGATCAGTGATTGCCACTTCTCCATTTTTTATCCTGATTATCAAGACAAGATCAACCAAAGAAAACCAAATATGTTTCTCAGACCAGTAGCCTAAGATGTCCTACAGCTTACCCTATCTTTTCCATAACAAGAACCTCCAATCAAAGCATAGCTGAAATTGTCCCCTCTTTTCCCTATAGAGCTTTCTCCCTCCCTGTCTGTCTTTGAGTCTATATTAAATGCTAGTGTGGATGGTGGCTGACTCCAATAGGTATAGCAAGCTCTGAATAAATAGCCTTTGCTTGTTTTCATTTTGGCAGCCTTCGTTTATTTTTACAAAACCAACATGAGCAGAGACTTTTAAATCAAATCAAGTAGATCCAAACATCACAAATATGGGTTAAAAACATCATTCAAAGATTTTTATTGCAGGTTGCATGACTTTCCATACTATATTTAAAAGGAAATTAGATATTTGTTGTCTAGTATAACATTTTTTTCAAATACACCAAATGAAATTAGTAAAAGGAAAAGTCATGCATCTTTTAGGTTTTCTCAAGACAAGGATGTCATGAAACAATGTTTTTCATTAAAAATAAAAACCTGATCATGTTGGTACTAAACTCAAAATCCTCACATGGCTTTTTGGAGAACTTCCTTAAAATATTTATTTTGTCCAGTCTTTGGTTGGTGATATATGTGCACATTTGGGGAGAATAAAAGGAATTCTGATAGTACCAGCCTGTAGTAGAAAGTAAGAATTAAATTTCTTCTGAATCTTTCTCCAGCCTCATCTCCTACAATTTCCTACTTGCTCAGGATTACATTCTCTATTCATATCGAAATATTAACGATATTTGAGCACACATAATTATTTTGATTCCTATATTTCAACTCAATTTATTCCAATCCAATTCAACAAAAATGTCCGAAATGTCTAACAAACTCAGTGCCTAGGTCCAAAGTCTATACACCTGTTGTAAAATGTACATTCTTATGGAATGGGTATTTTTTCTGACTCTGTCTAACTGAAAATCCCCACATATTTTTATGATCCAGTTTTTTTTCTGAATGAAGCTTCTCCTAAATCATCCAGATAAAATCGTTTCCTGTTTTGAGTTTCCAAACAGTATCTCTATATCTCTTCTATGGCTATCGGTTTGCATTATCCATTGTCTTATAATTGCTTACTGCAATTTTTGCTAACATCGATTAAGTTCTTACTTTATACTCATTGTCTTAAAAATTCTACCCCTAATCTGTGGAGCAGTCATTCTTAGTATCGCCATTCACACAAAAGTATATTGAGGATTACCAAGGTTTATTAATTTGTGCAAAATCATACAGTGAGCTGACTTTCAAGCCATGGTTGTCTAGGCTATGAAACACTTCAATGGTCTCTCTCCAACCCTGACTACTGGAGAGTAAATCTTCCAAAGAAGAATATGGTCCTTCCTTTTGTATCTTTCCTTTTCTTTACAAAATCTATGCTAAGTAAGGGTAGGAAGCAAGCTGTGTAAACCGTCTGGCATACTGACACTTATATAGTATGACTGTAGCATACTGGTATGCTATATATCTACCTCCAGGGGGCAAACCAAGAGGATTTTATTCTGTCTCTATGCCCCTGAACTCCCTTTGCTAGGAGAATCTACTTTAGAAAACTTGCAATTGCAAATTCTTTCTATGCCCCTTTGATGTGGAAATCTTTTTAAAAGCCTGTTGCTAGTTTTACAACCCAGAACTGTCTTCTTCAAGGATCTGGGGTCTATCTCTTTGAAATGTAATCATTAAAAAGGATAATGTCCTTACCTCACAGATTGTGTGGGAAAATAGAGCCTTAACTTTGATGGACACCTTGTTCTAAGTATAAAACTGCCTCCTGTTGTGAAGGTAGGAAAAAGTTTACCTTTTCTTCAGGTAAGCCCAATTAGCAAACGAATCACCTTATTCCCTCCATTTCAGTTTTTAAAATCTCCCTAGCCCTTTGTTTTAGCTGAATTGAGCTCAGATTGAGTTCTGACCTCTCTTCCCTATCACATATCCTTAGATAAAGGTTTCTTATTTGTTTGTCTTTTTTCTGGTGTATATTTTGCTTTGGAAATCTTTGAACCTTGGTTTATAATTCAGCCTTCTTTCTTAGGCATATCATTTCTTATTTTATTTTCGGGTAGTGATTCCCAGTGTTTAACCCATACTGATCTTCAAGGTTTGGGAATGAAAACTCATAATTCCTAGGATTTCTTGGAAATTCATTAAATCATACATACTTTTCTCTTTTTTCTTATCACTACATTTATATGTTTTACATAATACTGAGTGACCATTTAAATTCTGAATCATTTATTTTGTGGTAGGTGTTAGGCAGGACACCAATATGTATGTGGCAGATACAGGCTGGGAGGGCAGTTCGTAGGGGCAGAGAATCAGGGGAAGGGGACTGCAGGAAAATGCAGAACACTTGACAATCATGTGTATCAATAACCTGGTAACATCCCACACCTCCCATAAGCCCTCCGCTGGACCAGGCCAATAAAAGGGAACCACGTGGATGTCCTTAATGTCTTTCTCCACTCATGCAGACTGACTCGTTCCTCTCTCTGGAACATATTTTTGCTTTGTATAGCTTCCTCCTTTTCTGAAATAAAAGTTGTTTGTGTGGAATTAATTCCTGTTTGTGATCACTCAATCATACTGTCCCCACTTGTGAGTTTTCCAAACAAGGAGCCAAAGAACCAGAACAATAGTCTGCCAAGATCCTGGACCTAACAGGAGGGTTACACTTTAGTGGTTTTCTATTATTATGATGATGATGTTTGGTTTATTTTTATTAATAGTAAGTTAATTTTCATTATTTTATAAAACAGTTTATTATATGTAATATAGCCTATTATTCTGAAACAAAATATTAGATACATAAACAATATATTACTGTTAGGCCTGCTCATACTGCAGGATGAGAAAGAACTCTCAACTCAAAGATTAAGGTACGTTTTAAAGCAAGAAATGTATTATGCTTTCCAAGGGAGGAAAGGGCATGGCATGAAAGGAAGAAAGAAGGAATAGCAGCACTGAGGATGAGTGGTCGGGCTTTTTATTGGAGTGAGATAGAGCAGAGCAATTGTAGTTGTGAAATGATAACGGAAGGCAATTGTTTTCCAGAGCAGTTTTTTTTTTTTCTGTTGAGCTGGTTTTATTTGACTTTCCAGAATTCAGTCTAGCAGATACTGAGGGCCTATAGGAACTTTTCTGTTTGTTCAATACTCTTCCAGTTCTGCAAAACAAGATCTTAAAAAAAAACAAGTTAAGTCACAAGTGGTCAAGGAAGAAGCAAGCAATGGGGGCCAGCACACCATTGTGTGCAGTAATATTTTTATGTCAGATGATTTACTAGCAATGCTGTCCTTTCAATTACAACAAAGTCATGTATTTCAATAACGTGTAAAATAATCTCTATCTCATATATACATTTGATAATAGAAAACATTAAAGAACTAAATATTAAAACAAAATAAATCCTAATGTAATCACTAAGAAATTAAAAGATAATAACACAAGTATTTAATGTTTAAAACCTAGCCCTAAAATGAAATTATAAATTATACAGGTTATTAATTGTTGTATTAAATTACTATGGTTTGACAATGTGTCCCTCCAAAATTCATATGTTAACATCTTAACACTGAAGGTGATGGTAATAGGAGGTAGAGGCTTTGGGAGATGATTGGATCATGAGGGCAGAGTTCTCATGAATAGGACTGGTGTACTTATAAAAGAGACCTGAGAAAGACCCTTTGCTCTTTCCACCACGTGAGAACATAACAAGAAGGTGCCATTTATGAACATCTATGAAACAGACCTCTGCTAGACACTGAATCTGCTACCACCTTGATCTTGGACTTCCCATCTTCCAGAACTGTGAGAAATAAATTTTGTTGTTTATGGCAACCAACCTTTGGTATTTTGTTAAAGCAGCCCATAGAGACTTAGATAACAATTATTTTGACCTTTGGAGACAAATATTTCAAATATAGGGATATTTCTTTCATTTTATTTTGGCATTAGTTGAGTTGTTGTGTCAAAAGTGATCTTGAAATTGGATGTCACTGGACGTGTTTTCTTCATTTCCTTTTTACTAATGAAAATATCTGATTTCCTTGATTTTTATTTTGCCATCAAAATCAATATTGTGCTTGTTAATTCAGATTTTTAAATCATTTACTGATTTCATTTTGGAGTATTTAACAACAAAATTCCTATCTTCTGTTTGTATTTCTTTTATTGGTGTGTTTATAAAGAACATTATAGACAGAAAATTTGAAGACATCCACTGAAAAAAATCAGAGAACGTTTTTGGTAGTTGGGTAACATTTTATTGGGTAGCATATGAAAAACTTAACATTTAGATTTTCTAGCACAATTAACAGCACTTCACAGAATCATTCGCTAAGAATGCCAAGTAAAACACTAATATTGCTTCTAAAATTTGTTATTTCCTGTAACATCACTTATATAATTTCTTTAAACTATAGAATACATATATTATTTTGATATATATATTTTATTTGCAAGATTGAGTCACTGTTATTAATAGCAGCAATAGAGCCAGAATTCATGCTACACCAGTGGCCTCCAAACTTTTTGGCACCAGAAACTGGTTTCGTGGAAGAAAATTTATCCATGGATTGGTGATGTGGTGATGCGAGCGACAGGGAGCAGCTATAAATACAGATGAAGCTTCACTTGCTTGCCAACGGGTCACCTCCTGCTGTATGGACTGGTTCCTGAGTTTCATAGAAGACAATTTTTCCATGGATAGGGGTGTGGAGTTTAAGCAGTGATCTGTCGCCAGGCTCTTAACAGGCCACAGACCTGTACTTGGTTGCAGCCTGGAGGTTAGGGATCACAGCACTATACGGTAGAAAAAGATGGACTGATTAGATTAGATATTCGCTAACTAGGGTCTCCTTATTTATATAGGCCCCATATGTTACGAATAATTTCACATTTTTAACAATTCAAAAAAATCCAAAGGAATATTTCATGATGCTTGAAATGTATACAAAACTCAAATTTCCATGTTCATAAATAAAATTTTGTTGGAATAAATCTGGAAGTACTTAATTACATATTGTCTATCATGCAACGAAAGAGATCAGTAGTTGTGACAGAGATCATAGAGCCTAAAATACTTACTACCGTATCCTTAACAGAAAAGGTTTGCTGTACTCTGGACTAACTCGTGATGACTTCTACAATGTAGTTTTGTCCTGATTCTTGGAAATGTCAATCTTTACCTTCAAGTCAACATATCAGCTGTTTCTGTTCTTGCTTTTGACTTGATGTCAGTAGATTCCCTCAAAGCAGTAATGTTTCTAGGTTCTAATAGGAGTACTGTAAACCTTTTGCCTAATTTCAGAATTTCTCAACTGATTTGATTCCCAGGTATATGGGCAGTTCCATAGATGCCTACCTACATAAAGGTGTCTCTCCTTTCCAAAGATAAAATACATGCAAAACAAGAGGTGTCACTTTTTCTAAAGTGAACTTTTCTTATTGCTGAGGTTTCAACCCTGAATAACACCAGATTTCCTGTGTCTTGTTCATACTCAATCATAGGGTTTATTGTATACAGTATTCTCTTCCTTTATTATAAAAAGAAACAATAACAACATAAGTTACCATCATTCTATTCTAGGTAATGAACAGACTACAATCACATCAGAAATTCACTGACAACAATCTCTGAATGATATAATCGCATACTGAAGATGAGAGTTATGCTATTTTAGCAAAAACAGTGTAAGAGAAAATGTTTCAGCAGTTTCAAAGGGAACTCACAAAAGTAAAGCCTACTATTTAATCAGTTTATGAAGATTTTAAAAAGTTAGCTTAAATATTAAAGACCATAAATGTTTCAAAGACACTCTATACTCCTCTAACCACTCTCCACCCACGAGCTCCTCCTGTGGGAGCACTGAGACCCCCATGCCAATCCAAGCCTTGAAGACGATTGATGTCTGTCTCTGAAGCTAGTTTCAAAGGATGGCATTTACACACAGAAATAGCAGCCTAGCTCAAAAGAAGCAGACATTACTCTAACAAATAAGGCAAAAAAAAATTAAAATACATTCTAAGCTGTAAAACTGTCAAAAATTCTTTTCAAACTGCATAGCTGAATGAGACCAGTACAATCCCTCTTTCAATTTAAGTCCTTTATAGCAGGAAGTATGAATTGTTCACTTGGTTCCAAAGAACCCTCTTATGCCATTTCTGTTAAGTAATAAAAACTTTGTACATCATTGTAATTTTCAGTCAAACTGCTTTAAAGAAAAGGAAAGTTTTTTTTTCCTGTTTCCCTTTATCATACTGCTAAGCCACATATATAGGATGTTGAGAAGTTGCCTTGTGGGCTCTAGAAACCACAATTCCCTATGAGTAAATAAGAGGCAAATTCTCCACATAAGATACCTGCAAATGTTATTTTATAGCTGTGTCAGCTATTATGGAGGGTTTTGAAAGCACGGGATTCTACTCTTGAGGTAGAATAAAGTTACTGTAAAATTCAGAGAGATATTAAGATTTGTGCATGATAAAGTCTGGAGGGTAAGGCGGAGGGACATAGCCCAACATTCTTAAGTGACCACTATAACCTTTAAACTCCCTGAAAAAGTTTTAATGGCTGCTACTTGTTAGGGAGGGAGCTCATACCGCAGGATGAGAAAGCATTCTCAACTCAAAGATTCAGATAGGTTTGAAGCAAGAAGTTTATTTTACTTTCCAAGGAAGGAAAGGGCATGACATGATAGAAAGAAAGAAGGAGTACCAGCTCTGAGGATGAGTGGCTTGGGCTTTTATTGGGGTAAAGGATAGAGTAGTTATTGTTGCAAAATGATAACAGAGGTGATTGTGTTTTTTGTTTTTTTTCTTTCTTGTCTGCTAGAAGAGAATCTAGTCTGGCCGATGTGGAGAAGGACTATCTACCCTTTTCTGTCTTCTCAGTACTGTTCCAGTTCTGTAAAACAAGTGCCCCACGTTGAGGCAAGTATCTTATCTAAGATGACCCTATTTTGAGAACTAAGCATCTTATTTCTTACAGTTTACTTTTCCTAAGAAATCAGTAGCTTCATCCTAGCTCATTAAACCAGCAATAATGGATTAGGTGAAACTTCTATTTCTCTAACTTCATAGTTTTTCTAGAAAGGAAAGCACAGTGACATGGTTCTTCTTCATTTAGAAAGAGTAAAATTGCAGAATTAAAATTTTGATAAAATTTAATGATGGTACACAAACACACAATAAAAGGTTTTCATGAATTTTCCTGTGGTTAATTAATAATTAACCAGAGTTTTTGGTATGTGGAAAGTGTGAAGTTAGTGACAAAGCAACTTGGCCATGGCTAATACTTTACACAAGCAGAAAGGGTACCCCTTACCTTTTGAATAGAGAGTTAAGCTAACAGTAATAGGTCTAGTATGAACCACATTATTGTGTTTTTAGTTCTAATTCACAATCTTCTCTTTCATAAGCAAAAAGAAGGATTTAGCATAGTCAAGGATACCTAAAGTTGGAGGTTACCAAGAACAGGCATTTAATGTGGACAAGGCTTCTTTCGTGTTGCATCCCATTTTAGATACCAGCTTTAATAGGCTCATGTAAGTACTGATCTAGTTCAGAAAAAAAAAAATCATTATTGCCTATCAAAAATAGGCAAGCATAAAAAATAAAACAACCAACCAAAAATTCCTTCTTCTTGTTTTTAATTTGGACTCATGTACAATTGAATAACCTTTCCTCTCACAGAGGATGGAGTACATCCATCTTCTGAGATCATGATTCAAATATTACATATACTCTTTACAGATTTGCAAGTTTTCTCTAGATGCCGCATGTCCCTTTTCAGTTAATCTTCTTGAGAGTTATATGAAGTTCTCCTGTGGATCACTTCAGGGAAGCACAGTACTAAATCATCTACACACCACTCAAGGGTGTATCCTCAAGCAAAAGTCAAACCTATGATTATTATTTAGACATTGAGAGAAATGTAAGGGAGTGTTCATAAATACCTGAGGTATAACCAACCAGGGATATTGCTGATTACCCTACCATAAAGCAAATAAATACCGGCTACCCTTACCTACTAGTATCTACAGAAGATTGCCAATAAATCTGCCATCTTAAAGTGTTCACTTGGTAGTTAGGAGCTCCTGGGGATCGAGGGATCAGAGTTCTCTTGATTGCCTACAGGCCGTGTACAGATAAGTAGCATTTTACATGAGGCTCCTTAACTGGCAATATGGGAGCACTGCAAGGACTGATGCATGGCACTGTGATTCCTTGCTCTAATAAAGGCTCAATAATAGGTCTTCCTCCTGAGGTTGCTTTAGGTATCAAAGTACATTGAAGTATAATTCAGACAGTGATATATACATATATATATACATATATATAATTTTAATTTTAATAAAGTCAGCATTATGTATCCTGCTCAGCTCAATAAAATCTTTGGGCCCAAAGAGTTGAAGGTAACTGATCTAATATTTGATTTTTAGAGGCCACTGGGTACACAGAAAGTGGAGTAAACATGATTGCTACAATTTGGTTTTATGCAATCTCTTCTTTAGGGTTCTCTAGACATCTACCAGATTAAGAGAATTTAGTTTGACAGTTTTGATCTAATAAATTAGCTGGAGCAGAGTTACAAAATAAAAAGCCATGTTCTTCTCCCAATAATCTGCTTAAAATTGGTTAAAGTTGAGAGGTTTCTAGGATCACAGGTTTAATGATGTTGCCCACTGCCTATATTCTATTTATATTTTAAGGAATATGTTGGCACCACAGACAAAATTTAAGCAGAAAGAGAAGCCACTGTGTCTTTTAGGAATATGTCAGCCTATCCTAAACAATCATATTAACTTCATTTTAATTGTGTAGAAAAATCAGTGAATATGCTAATTTGATCCCTATAGATGGAGCATTGTTGAACCCCTAAATTGGCTCATTAGATTCCTTCCTTAGCTTCTGAAAAGCAGTAATTTTTTTAATGTTCATATTTTCCATTCATATTCTCCTTACTAATCTGACTACTTGTAGTCTTAGCTCATTAGCAAACTATGCCAACATTTTTGCCTAAAGATTTCAGCAATCCTTTCGGTTCAGAATCATGTGCCTCAGTTTTGAATTTTGGTCAAATTTACTCCCATAAGGAAGACTGCTAGGAAGTCTTGAGAAGCTTTACATTTCTTTAGCATTCTATGAATTTTCTTCTGATTTGTAATGTCCTCATAATCTTAATTGGGTTTTATTCCACTCTTTGGAATTGTCTTTGACCTTCTGATGGGCAAACTAGTATATTTATAAACAGGTAAAAGTCTAGCAGAACTGGACGATAGCACTGTAAAATATTCTAACTCCAGGAAATTTTTCTGATCTTCAGTCGTTTTGAAGAAATATTTACCATAATATGGAGCTTTACTTGTGACTAGTTTTCAAAAACAATGACATTAAGTGTCCCTGAAGTGTGTAGATAAGTCCTTAGTGGGGATTGTGGGATAGTTTTCCCGTTACTATGATTAAGCTCAACAGCAGGGGAAGATACAAAGTTATGAGACACAGTGGAAGGGGGAGTTAGGGAAACCCCATGAAGATAATGAAGTTAGGAAAACTGGCAAAGTCTTAGTCCACTGAAGAGTCAGAATATTATGATTCTGCCAGCAGAGTGGAAGCAGATCATTAGGTATAAGAGCACAGGGATAGAGAAAGGTAGCACAAATAAGTAGTGCAGTTGTAAAAAGTTAACTTGAAATTTAACTAGCCTTGTGCTTAGTATTTTCTAATGGCTTCTTTAATGAAACTAATTTTGAGTTATTAAAGCACTTAAATACTTTGGTCTACATTCAAATAAAGAGACTATGGCAGACTGGAGGCTTTATCTTCTTTTTGTTCTAAGATGAAACAGAAGTTTAAGACCTTGTGGAAAATTAACAGTTCTCCAGAATTCAATTCTAAACATGTTTTGATACATGTGCTATTTTGTTAGCCATGCACATTAATTTCACATGTAGCAAACATAAATATAAGATGCAGGTATCTGATGGGTGGCAGGGTTTGATTTTTTGAATTGACAGAAAAGTTATGATAAACAACAAAAGGAGATTAGTTGAAGAGTTGGTAGACAGCCCTATACAAGGCACTCTCTCCACTCTGCAGCTGAGGGCCGGGCTGCTGGTCTGATTTACTACTAGACCCTGAACCCAAATAATAGAATATTCACATCTCAAGCAAAATGCTATCTGAGAACCTCTTTGAGAAGACACAGATAGACTAACAGAACAAATCAGACATTAAAGAGATCCCCTCTCTTTGTGGCATTCGGAAAAACTGTATTCTCTTTGTATTCACCAGAAGGCTATGAATCAGATTAAACAGAAACTCATGGGAAAGAACAATAACAACCAAAAAAAACACCTTGAAAACTTAGTGAGAGTTAGAATTAATGCAGTCATCATAGTGTGCTCACTGAAATGAGCCAGAGAATACAGGGTATGTATTTCAAGCATCATTGTTTGATTTACTCCAATAGGTATTGCGATTAGATAATCTTGGTGGCACCTCCAGAATGTTAAAGAAAAAATAAACACAAAAAGCATTACTACCAAGAAGATAACCTGATACAGTGCAGAGTCTAGATAGATTCTCAGAAATAACATACAGTGAGTAATAATGAAGTAGATCCAAAAGCCCAAGAACTCATATTAGGAAATATACTGATTGGCTACCAATATCTATATTTTTTGGTTGTGTGAGCCCTACACTGGTAGAAAGTGTTTTGTCTTTCTCAGGATTATGGCTGTGTACTTGAAGTTTCCACCTTGAGATTATGGCAATCAGCTGCCTCTTAATATGCCCAATTCATAATTATGTCACCCAGTCAAGTTTGTCGCAATGTGAACAGGTTAGGTGACCAGATGGAGGGTTTTCAGTCAGATCTGCAACAATATCAGCAATCCAGATGGTCAACTTGAGGTCTCAGTCTAGACACTTTAATATTCAAGAAACAAAATTCTTTACTCAGTATTTTAAACAGTAACATTCTATAATCTAATTGGAAGATGAGAAGCATCTGGTTTCAGGGATAATGTGAACAGTAGCTTAATATGTCATCAAAGACTGAAGCTCTTCTATCCTATATGTGTCCTCTAATAGTGGTATCATGCAGGGGTTAAGAGAACAGTTTCACAAGCATATTGCTTGCCTTTCAGTTTCAACTCTCTTAGTCACTAGTACATGACATCAGGCCCAGCACAGACTTTTGTAAGTAAAGTATATATATGTGTGTGTGTATGTGTGTGTGGGTGTGTGTGTGTCACTTAGAAGAGTACCTAACACAAAGTATTAGTTATTTCATTTTATTTGCTTTATTTTAACATTTTTGATAGTAAGGTGACAGTTGCATACACAACTTGTTATTCCCATTCATTCATTCATTCAATATGTACTGATACTGTGTTATTTGGTACCAGGTTCTATTATATTCCACAAAAGAAAAGAAACGTTTCACTCTGAAAATGGATTAGACTTTCCATCTATTTCAGTAAAATAGATGATTGTGAAATGAAGGATAGAAACTGGAAAAAGAGAGACATTCTGCTAGGAAAAAGCAAGGTAGAAAACAAGGTTGAGAAGGCAAAAATGTCCACCACAGATACAAAAATTAATACATAATTCAGGACATACAAACAAAAACAATATAATTTAGTGTATTATTGTGCCATTAATATATCTAAAATCTTTAAGTGGTTACTGTGTTCTGAGAATTCAGCTAGTAATCACTATTTTGTTTAATCTTTAAGCACTTTTCAGAGATAAATATTCTATTAAATATTTTATTCCTTAGAAAATGGAAACAGAGAACTTTATAATTTACAAGTAAGCCACCTATAAATGGTAAAGTTAATAATAAAAATTAAATTCCTCTGACTCTAGAACCTAAGTTCATAAACTCTATTCTACTTTTGATTACTTAAATTTTTATTGTACATAAGTGAACTACAGTGTTATTATAAGTCACTGGGAAAAATAATTATCCAAGAAAAATTCTGAAACTGAGATTATCACACAAAAAACATTTCACTAACCACATAGTGATAGAATTTGAACATGCTAAAGGATTAAATGTATAAATAATAAATCAATAAACTAACAACAACCACCAAAATAAAACAAATAAGAAATCATTTACCAGCTAAGACATGGGGTTATATTTTTTAATCATAAAATTTCAAAATTTACCAAATAAATTTATTAACTTTTTATTTATATAACTTTAAAATAATACATTTTAAGACTTTGAAAATAAATGGAATGGAGCAAATTAGAAAACATTTTAATAATATATAAAACTCTCATTTAAATCAATAATAAAAAGTTGTAATCGTGACAATATAGCTACTAAGGAAATATACATGAATGGTAAACAAATTTAGCAGTGGAAACTTTTTTTATTTGTTTGCTTTGGAAGAATAAAGAAATGCCATTTTATTCTGTCGAAAGAATAACATTTCAAAACAAAAACAACGATACCCTGCTTTGACAGGGTAGGCATAATGAAGTAGTCACTCTATTATAATTCTTGGATGTTCATTTGTGTAATCTTTATAGAAATAAATATGGCAGAAGTCTACCAGTCATCAATAATTTCTCATATGAGAACTTAAAAGGAGATAATCAGAGATTTATATTGCATGTAGTAGTCACATTATAAATTACTAGGTAGTTTCTTTTTTCTTTTATTCCTCAAGAATTTAGGACAAATTAGACTCGGCCTAGACCATGGACATCCTACCACAGTGAGATCCTGAGAAAAGTATATTGAGAAGGTAAAATGGCAAAATAAATGAATAAAAATAAATAAATGAAAATAATACTTCATAGTTGGCTCGTATGTGTAGAATAGAAAATGGAAAATAATTTATATGGCAAAATAGTGGGATAATAGGTAAATAGATTTTGTTACAATTTTAAAATATTTTATGTAGCTATTTTAAAATTACATGTTATGAATTTTATTAGTATTTTTATTGAAACAATTAAAACTATATTTATATTTAATCAAATATTTTACATATGAAATTATTATTCCAATTTTTATAAACATAAATGTAAATGCTATTGTGATAGATGCTATTTAAAGTTCTGGTTCTGTTTATCTAATCTATTATGGGTTAAAAGATAAAGGTGGTAATCATTTCTGTATTATGTCTTCCTCTTTAGACTGTTATTCAGTTTAAAACAGAAGTAGCATTATACAATTAGCACTCCATATTCACTGGTTCAGCATCTGTGGATTCAACCAACCAACCACTGGAGCAACAATATTTTTTTTAAAAACACAAAATAACAATACAATATATTATTATATATAATTTAAATATATGTTTTATATGTTATATTATTTATATAATTATAATAAATATATTTAAATTATATTTATATACAAGTTATTTATATCACATATAAATTATATATAATTTATTATATTATACATAACATAATAAAAATAATACAAATAAAATATATCATAACAATTATTTATATAGTGTTTACATTATGTTAGGTATTATAACTAATCTAGAGATGATTTAAAGTATACTGGACGATGTGCATAGCTTGTATGTAAATACTATTTCATTTTATATAAGACACTTGAACATCCGTGGATTTCAAAGTCCAAGTGGGTCCTAGAACCAATTCCCTGCAAATACTAGTGCTGAGTGTATTGATACATTTGGAGCACAATCGTGTCCTTTGCCTTAACATATATCCTGAATCAATGATACTTTAGTCTGATTAACACCACTTGACTTAGAGAATGGATTGACTTATTAAAAGCATCTTTTTTTCCAGTAAAATAAATGCTAGAGTAAATGTTAATTGGTATCATAGGGTTAAATGAGCCAGTCATAGATAAGCAGTCGATTTCTGAGAAAACACCCCAGGAAACCAGAGACCAGTGAGTATGTAACCTTGCTCTAATGGGCATGGCATGGAGATGGGGCACAGGATTGTAGAGCTATGAAAGAATCTAATTAAGCCTTGGTCCCAGGGCAACTGTCTCTACACACACCTCATTTATTTATGTCATGCTTGGAGGACCACCTGATCACTTATATCTCCTACAGAACTAAATATAAATTTCTGAATAGTGGATCCCCAGCACATCCAAGATTAGTACCAAGAAGAAAGAACTTAAATTCTAGAGTCACACCAAGTATTTAATTCTCTACACTGAAAGCCAGTGTGGGGAATTTTGTGAGGGTCCCAGGGAGGATGTATTGGCGACTTTACAATCTTATCTTTTCTTTTCTAAATACACTGTACCCAATTGAGACAAGTGGATTAGATAGTATGTAAGTAAACTTTATGTAAATAAATTATTGAGAAGTCATGCTTATAAAGTCATATATTTGCATTCATATTAAAATATTAAAGTAAAGGTTAACAAACTGTGGCCTATGGGCCAGACCAACCTGTTTTCTATTTTTGTAGAGCCTGTAAGCTAAGAAACATTATTATATTTTTAAATGCTTGAAAAAAAATAATAATATTTTATGACATGTGAAAATTATACAAAATTCAAATAGTAGTGTCCATAAATAAAATGTTATTAGAACAAAGCCATGTTTATTGGTTATATACTGTTTATGGCTGCTTTCATACTACAGTAGTAGAGTTGAGTAGCTATGACAGAAATTATATGAACCAAAAGCCTAAAATATTCATTATTAAGCCCCTGGAAGAAAAGCGTGACAACCCCTGTTTTAAAGTAACCAAAGACACTAACTCCTGTATATTATGAATTTTTGAGTTTGATATAACTGATAATATTTTGGAATATAATATCTATACTAAAAAGGGAAATACATATATTACAATAAAGATGGAGAACCCAAGATGTGTACATTCCAGAAATGTGTTGTGTTCAATTGGGTATGTTATTTGGAATCATGTTAGTGTCAACCACCATCCAAATGTGTGTATGTGTGTGTACGCAAATATATTAATCATTCTATACTTCAGTGATTTATAAGTGAAATGTTGGTTCTAACCAAACGAGTGGTTCTTAAATAACCATTTAGCAAAATTAAGAAAAGAAGTATAAATTATTACTTAAAATAAAATTTTAATTTAATTTGGTGTAACCTTCCTTTTTCCTGATGCTGTATTATTCCTAACTATGGTGTTAAAATATCTTTCCTTTTTACGAAGACTCTATGACAGTAGGTAGAATTTGGTTTTGTGCTTTTAAGTTTTAATTTTCAAAGGCAAATTTAAAACATGGCAATCTAATTATACACACACATATATACACAGAAATATATGTATATGTAGATATATAGACATGCATAAACATGTATACATACATGTGCATGTATTTACATAT
This sequence comes from Cheirogaleus medius, assembly GCA_008086735.1. NCBI lineage: Eukaryota > Metazoa > Chordata > Mammalia > Primates > Cheirogaleidae > Cheirogaleus > Cheirogaleus medius. Next base: position 165,742,624 of record VBSM01002608.1, read on the forward strand.
CAATTTTTTCTGAGGACAATTTTGGATTTCAACATTTTTTTTCTTTCTTAGAGACAGGGTGTCACTCTGTCACTCAGGCTTGAGTGCAGTGGCTCAATCATAGCTCACTGTAACCTTGAACTCCTAGACTCATGCAATCTTCTTGCCTCAGCCTCCTGAGTAGCTGGACTACAGGCACATGCCACCATGCCTGGCTAAGTTTTTTTTTTTTTTTTTTGTAGAGATAGGATCTCCTACATTGTCCAGGCTGATCTCAAACTCCTGGTCTCAAGTGATCCTCCTACCTCCCAAAGTGCTGGGATCATAGGTATGAGCCACCTCTCTCAGCCTGCATGTCAAATATTTTCAAGTTCTCTGAACAATTTGGCTAGCTGACACTTACGTTACATCAATCTTTAAAATATGTCAATACTTCATGCATATGAGTTTTCAAATAAGGACTATAGTTTGCATAATTTTTGAGAAAAAGTCCAACCCTGATAAAACATTAGGAAAAATTTAAACAACTAATACAATATTGTCTATTTATTGTACAATGGTTACTGAACTGTCACGCCTTCTGAAATATTGACTTATGTTATATGAGCAAAATCATTTCTCCTATATTTTTCTAAGAAAAGTATTACAAGGTTTTAGAATTCATTGTGATTCATAGCTTCTGTGTCTACAGAAGTATTTCAAGTGCACTCTTCTCTAACACAAACACCTTGTGAATTGATTTGCCGTATTACATGTCAGAACAAATGGCCAGCTACTCTAAGAAAATAGGGCAATTCCCATCATAACCTCTATTCTAAACTTTTTATCTTTATGGGCAATTCAAAGAACCTGGCTTAGGAATTATATCTATTATTTTCTGACAGTATGTGCCCAAATTCTTAAATGTCTAACTTGTATCTATCGATCTCTATTGAATTTCCTTTGTCCTCAAAAACCTTTGAGGAATTCTCTAAAACTATATGAGTATATTTTCCTAAAAGGTAAAAAAAAAAAAAGAAACCCTAGAGAGCCAAGGTGTACAAGAGTAATTCTGAAATGTTTCGTTCATTGCACATACATAGTCCCTTAAATTGGTTTACTTCATGTTCACAATTTTATATATTTTAGAAGCCTCTTGAAGTTGATTTTAGTTCTGGTCATGATTGAAATATAAAATTATGTGAATTATACACATCACACAGAAATCTCAGGTCATTAAAGAGTATAAATTGTTCAAAAAATAAAAATAACTTATTGACCTGCATAAGATGTTATTAACAGTTAGGGGAAAAATGGTTTTATACCTGACTCAATGTATGATTAACACTCTTTAAATAATAATGCATAAATGAAAAAATACTAAGGGAATAAAAAGGAAGAAATGTTATCTTATTTTTTAAAACAAATGGATAAGAGAAATTTTATATACCTCTAGACTTCTTAGCTTCACACTGATGCAAGACAAATTGTAAATTAAATCATGAAAAGAGAATTTATTAAATGACTTAAGTCAGTAAGTGTTGCTTTCTAACAAGTAATTTTATTTCAATAGGTTAAATTCATATGAGACACTATTCTTTCTCTTCCTTGATAGGTCACTGACTTAGTAAAGCATTACTGAAAGAAATAAGATTACAGGATAACCAATGTGGAGCTGACTTCAAATTGTGGGCTACTTAAGGTGATTAATTGGTGTTATATGGCTGTCAAGAAAAATCTCTTCACTTGCATGTAAAATTTCAGCCTCCATTATTGTAAACAAAAATACAGTTTCAAATAAGAGGAATATAAAAAATAGAAATTAGGATAGCACAAGCTCCCCATAATATGAAGTGATTATCAAGATTGGTGGTAATTCATTGCATATTTCATATTTTGAAAGGACCCAGAGTATACATGACACTTCATTTTCAGGGTAAAAGATATTACATAGAAAGAGTTGCAGTCCTGTTTAGGGTCTTCCTTCACAATTTCACTTTGTGTTATATTCCTTCTAATTCTAGAAAATATAAATCCAATCTTATGCTCCATACATAGTCATAGGTGCTTTATTTTATACCAAAAAGAACAAAGCATTTCTTGAAGGTGACTTGAAGGTGCTCAGAGATAATATAGGTAGATAAAAAAAATTTTTTTTAAAGTTACAATAATGTTTAAGTTAAGATTTCAAGAAACAATTAAAACCTGGTCATAGAGCTACTGGCTGCGGTGAGAGATCAGGTCCGAGGAGGAACAGATGGCTCTATCGAAAGCTCAACTAAGGTTTTGTGGGGCCTGTAAGTTCTGAACCAAACTGTTCCTTAAAACTCAGCTTGAATTTAGCAGATGGAGAATGAGAATGATAGAGTGTGGGATGATATCACATCTATCCTTGCTTCACTGAAATGGGGGAGCCACGGCTTTGTAATTCACATAAAAATGAAATCAGAAGAAATAGTCTAACTAGTTGATTAGCAAGACAACGTTGACCACAGAGGTCACTATCCTTAAATTCATTAACAAAGTAAGTATTTTTCCACTTTCTACTCCCAGGTATGTTTTGAAACCTGGCCTCTTCATATAGACTCCCTGAGACTATTTAAGTGTATATAGTTTATGACTAAATGAACATTCAAAAGCTTTCAGTTCTTCTGGAATCAAGGAACCATGTGTACAATTTATTTTGTTAACTATTCTGCCTATATCTCTATCATTGTCTCTACCTTGCCAGCCACAACGCTCACCACATTTCCCTCACAGTAAGGGCTACGTGTAATCATATTTCCTTCAGTAATGCTTTATTAAGCCTGCAACCTCTTCAAAAGAGACACTAAGTCTATAAGATTTGTCTTGTAGAACTTCCCTGAAACTCTGAAGGCACTCTGCTCTCTCCCATTTGCTGTAACACACACATGCTTATTCTGTTGTAGGCAAGGTCTGTATTCATGCCCTGCCTGCCTAATTCCTCAGCCTAATTTGTCTCCATCACGATTTTCACAGGGATGCTTCCTCTGGTTACCCATTAATCACAGTTTGGTTCTTTCCCTGTGCAATTCCTTCCCGCGTTTCCTAATTTCATAATGCTTACCCAAATTTTCTAAACTATTTGGTCTATTTGTCTATTAGTATAATCAACTGAACTATTTTGAAGTAAATCTTTCCATCTTTTACAATAATGTGACACCTGAAAGAGCCTATAGAATTGGTGAATAGCTATAAAATGAATAAAAAGAATAAATAAATGCACACAAATACAACACACACTCATATCCACCTAACACACAAACAGGAAATTGCCCAAAGCCATGCTCAGAGCAGCATGGCCCTAAAGGTTCATAGCCTTACTATTCCTCCTTTAGATGTCAGCGTCATCTGAGATAAATCTGTTTCTGAAGGGTATGGTAGGTGTGGGATGATAAATAATAAAGAACATCTCTGAACTCTTGCAGCCAGAGGGTATGTTTAATGACGCTTATAGGAAGGAGAAAGCATCTATATGTCTATATAACAAACGAATCCATTTCCAGCTCAAATGTCAACAACAAGAAAGTTAATTTTACCAAAAGGAGCAAATTATTGTAGTACTTTTGCTGCAAAAGCATGTGGCAGAATGCAAAATACAAAGGCAGAGCACAGAATTATCGAGGCAGAGAACACAGAGTCCTTCAATTGGAAAGAAGCAAGAATAGAAAGCCGCAGGGCAACACGGAGAGGCCAAATGCATGACAATTATTAACTCATGAGCTAATGTGTGGCCTTTTTAAAAACACATTTAAAGAACAAAGACTGAGTATTGCAAATGAACCTGAAAAGTGTAATAAAATTTTCAGAAAATATTCATTTAAAATTGAGCCAAAGATGGAAATTATTAGACATACTCCAAACAAAAAAATATGGCAGTGATTCAGGCAATCTACATCAATGTCTCAGCAGGCAAGACTGTTTTGTAGAGTAGTGAAAATAATTCTAAAATTCATCTTAGGGGGAACAAAGCATGAGAATAATATAATTTTTGAAAAAATATACTAAGATAATTTGTCAGCAAAACTATGACAATGCATTATATGTTACTTTAAATGGATAATATTGGCACATAAAAAGAAAAATTAATAAAACAGAAGATTAGTAATATTCATATCATTTTGATATAGTTAAAAGTTTGGAATTTTAAGTGAATAATGCAGTTTTAATCAAATGATGGCAGAATAAAGCTGTTATGTTCTACTCTATTTCCTGAAACACAATAGAATCAGGGAAACCACCACCCCAACAAAGAGAACATTTCAAATTTAATGAGAATTTTAGCTATGAAGCAATTACAACCTCAAATCACTAGCCAGCTACCTAAGACTTCTCAAAGTATGAGCATTTCACAAAAATTCTTAACTCATTTCCTTTCTTTGGTTGTAGCATTATAATTAATTCAGTTGATATTTTAGAGAATCAGTGCTTTCAGGATCCTCTGCATGATTTTTCACCACATTCTTTATCTTTGTCTCTTTCACTTTCTCAGAAAGGTCATGAGAGCAGAGTCCTCTTGAACGGGATTAGTGCCCTTATGAAATAGGCATGAGAAAGACTCCTGCCCTTCCATCCTGTGAGAACATAGGGAAGATGCAATCTATGAATCAAGAAACAGCGCCTTGATCTTGGACGTTCTAACCTCCAGAAATGAAGAAATAAATGTTTGTTGTTTATAAGCCACTCATTTTATGGTACTTTGTTATAGCAGCCTGAGCAGATTAAGACAAAGGGTAATTTGCTTTACTGGAAGTCTATTTGTGTAAATGTTACTTTCCTCTAACAAATACCTTCACAGCAACATTTGGACTGGTATTTGAGCAAATATCTGGATCATGGTTTAGCTAAGTTGATATAGAATATAAAATTAACCATCATAAACCCACACTTCATTGACTTGGCACCCATATATATCTCCTTAAACCATATTTAATCCCCAAATAAAAATAGTAACAAAGTTGTACTTGCTCCTAAAATGATACAACTTTCCTGCATACAACCTAAAATGCATAACCTTTTCTGCAGAAGAGGATATGATGTTCACTCTGCCTTGATATCCTACAACTTCAATATTATAATATTAAGTCGACAATACTTAAATACAATGATGTAAAATCAACACATATTATGCTGTAAGATAAGGAGATAAGAGAAGGAAGAAAACAGAGAATTTATACACACACACATTGTAACACAATAAGGAAGAAATATAATAATTACAGTTCTCCTTTCTATTCGGGTGGTTATAGCTGGTTTGTAATTACCCTCTTCCTCTACCCCTTCCATATTCCCTTTGGCCTCAGCAAGCACCTCAGCTGTTCATGGTTCTTTACCTGGTGGGGTAACCCAAACCTTCATTCCTGAAGTATCTGAGAGCTTAGTGGTCCTTCTTGAAGGGAGTTGTGGTAGTTTTCCATTGACTGTAATCACAGGGCATGGAAATATTTTTTTAAAATAGATTTTATTTTTTAGAGAAGTTTTGGAGTCACAGCAAAATTAAGAAGGAGATACAGAGATTTCCCGTATACTTGTCTCCACTGTCCCTCCATTATCCACATCCCCCACCAGAGTGGTACACTTGTCACAATTGATGAACTTATATTCCTATATCATTATCACCCAAAGTCAACACCAAGGGCATGGCAATATTAAGAGATGCCCTAAGGAAACTTCTGTATTCCAGACACACTCTTCCTTACTTCCATTGTGGAGTAGTAGTTCTGTTTTCCCTTGGTGACAGGATCAATCACCCCAGCCAGCACAGTAACTCCCTGCTTTGCCTATTGACTCGAAGGCATAAGAAGCCCAAGTGGTCTGACTGCAGTTTGAACCTCAGCTCAGTGGAACCATTGTGTGTTTCTTGGTGGAAGCATTTCTCCCTTTGGAACTAAGAGCTCTAGGTCAGCGGAGTATAATGTCTCAGGAAGCAAACGTTTTGCTACTTGTTCACTAAGAATAACGGTGAGTGTTGCCACTCTCATTTCTACCACTCGGGTAACTAAACCCATGAATCCCGGCTATGGGAGAAACAGCACAGTGTATAGGACGCTGTTTCAGAACATAGATAGCCTCCCTGAGAACCTTGTTTTAGCCCTGCAAGGTATTTCCTCATAGCTGACACTGTAACTGAGTCTCTAGAAGGCCATTTCACCATTCAGTCAAGCTTGCCGGCCCAGGATATGGGGGAACATGGTAAGACTAGTGCATTCTAAGAGCATGGGTGCAGATCAATAAATTTGGCATCATCCAAATTTATGGTTTTTCCGTCATTATTCTGCACCTTTTATATTCATTCCGACACGTTTTTTTTTTTAATTTCTGTCCATAAAATTAGAAAAATCATATAGTTCTTCTGGAATGTAGCACATATCCTTATTGGTTACACTTTGTATATTGCCTTTAATGGCCTGTTGGGACTTGAACCTGTCTATAGGTCTAGAAGCAAAAAGAAACAAGGAAAAGTTGATACTGAGGTTCAAGTCTTAAGGCAGTCTGGAGAGAGAATTCCTTCTTTCTAGAAGGACTTCAATTTTTTTCTCTTAAGGCCTTCAACTGATTGGATGAGGCTTACCCAACTTAGGAAGGGTAATTTGTTTTATTCAGAGTTGACTTATTTCAATGTTAGTCTCACTTTTTAAAAAAAATGCCTTCACAGTGATATCTAGGCTGTGATTTGACCAGATATCTGGGTACTGTGGACTAGCCAAGTTGACAGTATAATTACTCATTGCAATAGTCAAGTTTCTGTACTATAGAGCAACTGTGTTATTTTCTGCTCCTTCCTTTGGCCTTCTTTCACAAGTGGCCCCATATTTGACTAGACCATTTCTGGACTACATATGCCATTTGCAATTCCCCTTACTTTTTGGCTATAGCCAAATTGAGTTGCTTTGCATACATCACGAAGAACCTTAATAAAGTTTAACCATGGTATCTTCTATTCATGACACCAGTCATCCCTTGGAAAGTACTTTCTTTACCTCTTGGGATGCCATGGTCTGATCTGCTGATGTTTCCTAGGATTATGGTCACTTTCCAATTGAAAAATATTTAGCTTGTTATTAGTTTTGGAAGATCTAGAATCCTTATGAGTAATGATAACTTGTTTCTCCCTCAAAATTCCATAAATTTCCTAAGGCTGTAGTAAACTGTATTACCAGTAAATGTATAAATAGGTGACTCAGCTTGATAAACCTAAGTCCAGCTTCCAAAAATTGTTTCCCTCAAGTCCTGAAACATGAATTACTGGACAAATTACACAAGAAAAACAGCAGAAGTCTTTACAAGTTCCCAAGTGTATCAAAGGCAATAAAACAAAACTGGTGATATAATAAAATATATGTTTTTACTCTTTTAATTTGTTGTCTATATAATAAGTGCCTAAAATTTACAAGCTTTTATCTTAGATGTTTCCAAATAGAAAAGCTCACTTAATTGTCAAGAAATATTATGAGTTGATTAGCACTTCCATTTCAAATAGAAGTCAAGCCTTGACTCGCTTTAAGGAACTAGTTCAATAGCACAGGTGTTGCATGTGTAAGACTTCCCAGTGAGATCCCTTTGCCTTTTTTTCTGGATCATGTATTCTCTCCTCACCTGTATCTAGTCTGAAATTAACATTATATGAAATTTTACTTTTAATTCATATATTCTCATTTCTTAGATTTCCATTAGAAAGAGTTGGAAACTTACCTTCCTTACATTTTTAATGTCTTTGCTTTATTTTTTCAGTATATATCTTTACTTAAATTTTTAATTTTAATTTTTATGGGTACATAATAGTTGTATATCTTTTATAGGATACATGTGATGTTTTGACACAGGCATACAATGTGAAGTAATCAAAGCAGGATAATTGGGGTATCCATCACCTCAGATATTTAACATCTCTTTGTGTTAGGAACATTCCAACTCCACTCTTCTTTTAAAGTATGCCCTAACTTATTGTTGATTGTAGTCATTTTGTTGTGCTATCAAATATTGCTATTTCTATCAAAATATATTTTTCCAATCATTAACCATCTCCGCTTTATACTCCCTTCCCCACTACCAACTCCAGCCTCTGGTTACCATCATTCTACTCTCTGTCAGCATGAGATCAATTGTTTTTATTTATTTTTATTTTTTTATTATGGTTAAGAATTTTATTATCAAAATTATTACATCTCTTGTGAAAGTTCAAATGTTACAGCAAGGTGTAAAAACTCCACTTGAGAAAGAAGTGATACTTCTTCCCTTCCAAGAGTCCTCCCCCCCCCTTTGTTTTTAATATTTAGCTTCCATATGAGTGAGAACATGTGAGATTTGTCCTTCTGTGCTTGGCTTATTTCGCATAACATAATGTTCTCCTGTTCCATCCATGTTGTTCCTATTGTTTCAAATTGTAGGATTTCATTCTTTTTGTGTGTATGTGGCTTTATAATAACACACTGTGTATATGTACTATAATTTATCCATTCATCCACTAATTGACACTTAGTTTGATTCTAAATCTTGGCTATTATGAATGATGCTGAAATAAACATGGAAGTGCAGATATCTTATGGATATACTGAATTCCTATCCTTTGAATATATACCCATCAGTGGAATTGCTGGTAGTTCTATTTTCAGTTTTTGAGGAACCTCCATGATGTTTTCCATAGTGGTAGAACTAATTTACATTACCATCAACAGTGTATGAGTGTTCCCCTTTCTCCACATTCTCATCAGTATTCATTATCTCCTTTCTTTTTGATACAAACTATTTTAACTAGGGTGAAATGATATCTCATCATAGTTTTGATTTGCATTTAACTGATGACTAATGATGCTGAACATTTTTTCATATACCTGCTGGTCATTTGTATATCTTCTTTTGATAAATGTCTGTTCAAATCCTTTGCCCATTTTTAATTGGATTATTTGATTTTTTCTTAATGAGTTGTGGGAGTTCCTTATATATTCTGTTTATTAATCCCTTGTCAGATTGATAGTTTGCAAATATTTTTTCCCATTCTGTGGGTTGTGTCTTTATTTTGTTGATTGTTTCCTTTGCTATGCAGAAGCTTTTGTCCAATTTTGCTTTGGTTCCCTGTACTTTGGGGTATTACTCAAGAAGTCCTTGCATAGTTTAATGTCCTGAAGTGCTTCCCCAATGTTTTGTTTTAGTAGTTTCATAGTTTCAGGTGTTAGATTTAAGTCTTTAATCCATTTTTTATTTGATTTTTGTATATGGTGGGAGATAAGTGTCTAGTTTCATTCTTCTGCATATGGATATACAGTTTTCCCAGCACTATTTATTGAAGAGACTGTCCTTCCCACACTATATGTTCTTGGCACCTTTGTCAAAGATAAGTTCACCATAGATGTGTGGATTTATATCTGGGTTCTCTATTCCATTCCATTGGTCTATTTGTTTTCATACCAGTGTCATCCTATTTTGGTTACTACAGCTCTGTCCTTTGCTTTATTTTTTGAAACCTTTTAAAATACTTGAAATTCTGTTTTTTAATCATAATATTATTTAAGAATTCTGACAATTATTCTTGTATTACACCTTTGTTCTTTCTAAGACATCTTTGTTCTTTCTAAGAAAAGCATTACCTTATATTGTTACTATTTTAATGAGAAAATAAGCATTCTATTTTATGTATAAAAATTCTTTGAACTATTTAAATTTAGATGAAAAGTTTTTCTAAAAAAGTTCTGTTTGCTTCTAGCAGGTTCATGCAATTACTATAGATCTACGAGTTAGCACTTACACTAAATGTGCTGTTTGTAGAATTTTGGCTCATCCAGGTAGTCTGCATTAAGAATATTTACTTGCCTCAGGACTGATGATGCATGGTCACTAAATTTCAGGGAAAAAAAGATGAATATTGGTTTTTAATCCCTTCTCTAGGCCAACTTTTCAGAAAGTATATACTCTTATCAAGGCAATGAAATAGTTATTTCTAGTTTTCTATCCAGAGTAATTTTTACTTTCCTACTGTGTCATGGATGGATTAAAGAAATTTGTTTGTTTGTTTGATATCTGTATTTGGGTTATGATATTATTAGTGAAAGTGTCAGTGTAATCAACTATGTATGGCAAGAAATGTAAGTTCCTTCTTTCAGTATGACTTTCAATTTATCATATTTTTTCCTTATTTTCAAAAACCAGTATTATATCAGAAATGTCCCATTTGTATTCAAGCATTGTTAGTTTGTGAATTTTTTTATTTTGAATTCACATTGCCAGAGACATTTCTACTTTATTAAGCATTAAAAACAAAATCTTTTGGGCATTCTGAGTGATGTGTGTGTGCGTGTGTGTGTGTTTATGTATTCCAATAATTGTGCTTATTATTTGCTCCCCAAAATGCTGAAAAATTTTGAGTTCAGACTAAACACGGAGTACAAATGAAATATAATATATGTAATCAATCTGAGGAACCAGAAATAAACAGTTTTAAGTCACTGGCAAATGCCTCCTGGAGTAGACAGACTGGGAGTTGGGATGTGACTAATTCCTAGGAAAAGTGAGGATTTGAGGCAGGAGGAAGCTTTAAATATTGTGTTTCCTCTAATTCTCAAAATGTGCATGCATGCTCAAGTAATAATTATCTCCATTTTCTAGGTACAAGTAGTGAACTTCAGAATGATTAACTAGTTTTAAGGTGTTTTAATTTCTAAAGCATAGGTAGCTGGATCCAAAAATTTTATATTTTGCTTTGTTTTTGTTGTTTTAACTTCATTATCTTATTTCTTGGTTTCCTACATCATATACTCTTCTTTTTTTTTTGTCTTTTTTTTATTTCAGCATATTATGGGGGTACAAATATTACGGTTATGTATATTGCCCACGCCCCCCTCCCCCCTCGAGGCAGAGCATCATATACTCTTCTTAAGGCAGAAAGGAGAAGAACACGCACTGGATTAGAGACAGGGTGAGCCAGGATGCTCATCTGACCAGAGAAGCAGGAGGTAAAAAATTATATGCTCTTTATTGCTTGTTTTTAGCCTATGGGACAGATTAAGTAGATAGTGTCTTACCCTGCTTGGGCTGGCATATCAAAATATCACAGACTGGATGGCTTAGGCTGCTAAAATCCTTATCTCCAAATTCAGTTACATTGGAGGTTAGGGCTTCCATATATGAATTGTGAGGGGACACAACTAGTCCGTAGCAGATAGACAGATAGAAACACAGTGCAGGACAAGACATAGCAAGAGCCAGAAATGACAAGAGCCAGTCTTGAGGTTTTCAGGAAGAAAAAAATCAGGAATCACTAATAAATGGATGGTGTTCTTCTTAAAGAAATTAAAAAAAAAAAACTGGAAATGGTGATTTCTAGAGGATTCTGGCTAGAATGCAGATGAAGAACTACACTAGTGACTTCCTCCCTCTCTGCATCTTTGGGCCAAGTTCACGCTGTCTGTTAAATAATAGCTTAAATATCTCATGAAGGGCATCCTGAAGAAATTTAATTTAATTTGGCTTGGGAGTAATGATGTGTTTCCAACACATTAGCATGACTGCCCCAATACACGTAGCCATGCACACTGCCTCCCAGCCCCTTTCCAGGTCACACTGGCTTTGGGATCTTCACCACAGAACTTATACATTGAAGGCTCTTTTCCTGCACTTTTCTCCAGCCCAGTGCTGTGATTTTAAGTACTAGCTAACATCTAATTATATTAGACTGAACTATATCAAATTTCTGATATTTAATGGTATCTGATCTTCAAAAAAGGAAATTTCATGTGGTTCTATCTAATACCCAAGACAACACTGAGTGTGGTAGATATCTAGGTACGTTAGAAATAATTTAATGTAAATTATTTTAAAAATGCAAAATATGAATATTTACTTTTCCCACACCTAATGGACTGTAGCACAGACATATGCTTGCCTGGCTTTCTGATTCCTACCTCACTGCCGCTGTCTTCCTGCCAAGCCTCCCCATCATTTTCCTGACACTTGTAATAACTTTCATTGTGTCCTTCCTGCCTCATTTCTTATTTTTTCCCATTCTGTTTCAGTCATCTTTTTGAAATTATTTCTGGGCCTGTCATTTTTGTGCTCAATCATTTTAGAGATTTCCTCTGGCCTACAGAATAAAATCTGATAGCTTTAGCAAATCATTCTATATTGCTAACAATGTAGCTTAACTCATATCACCTCTCTCTCACTTTCACTGTCTCTCTTTGTCTCTCTCTTTGTCTCTCTTCTCTCTCACTCTCTCTCCTCTCTCTCCCAACTATTTTTCTGCAGTTAATCAGCTAATATAGCCAAGGTCTCACGATTATCCAAGTATCACCACAAAATCTTAGGCCTCTGCTCTCCCTCAAGTAGTGTTTATTGGGCTTGGACCGACCACTCCATTCTTTCCCAATTGGTAAAAAAAGTGATTATATTCCAAAGATTATCTCATTATTATTTTCCCCCTTCTTTCCAAAAGTAATATCTTCTATCCCTAAAACAATCAACAAGAACTTCTTTTTCTGTCTTCAGAACTTTCCCGTATACCTCACTTATTACGTAGTGTTATATTTACTGCATGGACACCAGCTTTCTCTGCTGGATTGTGATGCCCTTAGTGCCGAGTTGACACACCAAAATCCCAAGCATAGAATTACACTTGAAATGAGCTCTCCATAAACAAGTATTAAATTTAATTAAGTTATATGTGTCTATGTTATATATGTGTATGTTATTCTGAGTGTTAGGAATATTACCTGTAGAGTGATTCCAGTGTCATGACTCATTACTGGGACTTTCTGACTCCATAAAGTTGCAGTGTAGATAATTGCTTAGAAACTCAGAAAATTGTGTCCTGTAGGCTTGACCCACATATAAGCCTTTTCTTCTTGGAATCTATGAGATAAAGTGAAAAGCTGGGAAGGGACTTAAAAACAAATTTGTATAATATTTAGAGTTGACCAACCCACACATTTCAGAGCAATACAGAAATCTCTACACAAGGAAAGTCTGCAGTTTTACTTGGTAACATGGATTCTTTGTTTCCTGATCGCAGCACATAATTCTTTTCAGGGCTTGACTTAAATCCTTCCTGCTAAAATTCTAACTTTTCCCCTCAGTTAACAGAAAAGGCTACTGCTCATTGTTCCATAAGCAATATTTCTTTTCCTTGAAGATTAGGTCTCCATTCAACCTTCTCCCTTTCAATCTATAATGAACCGCTTTCTTCTATCTCTCTCCCACAGGGACAATTCCCTGACTTTTCATCACTCTAGTTGTTCCTCTGTGGTTTCTTGCTCAAATCCCTATAACCACTTTCTTGCTTCTTGTCAGGGCCTCTGCCTCATCCAAAAGCTGCCCTGGGTCTGTGCTGTCCTTTATATCCCTGGGTGGCACAGATAGAAATCACCTATGCAAAAGTCTGTACCCACATACAGGTTTGTACAGGGAAGTAAAAGGATTTCTTGCTCTGTCTGGCACAGTGAATGCTACTGGTTTGATAGATTTTGTCAAATCTCCGAGCAGTCTGCATACAGGCCTGTAGATAAAGAGTGTATCACATTAACTGGGTGATTCATAATGTAAAAACACAGGGGTCTCAGTTGACAGTTCTTTGTTGCTTCCTAAAATTGTGTGCCTTCTCTAAATATTTCGAATTTTTTTTTTTAGGAAATGCAGAGATGTTGTTAAATCTAACTCAATTCTTCTAAAAGTTTAGAGTCTGTGGCTTGTCAGCAGAACAAATAGACATGGCTCCAATGGGCCCTGCACATGAAATCACCAGCAGGGTAATCCTACAGAATGTCAGCTTCTATGCTCCAATAACAAAGCACTGCAATAATAGTTTTCTATAGAGGTATATTTTACAATCCAATGAGCTAACAAATTCTAACCCACCGAGCTTAAAACAAGATGAAATAAAATAAAACATAAAATGTTCTTGTTCTGCGGAACTGGGCATGACAATTTCTTGTGGCTTTTAAAAAAAAAAAACAAACGCTGAATTTCAAATGGCTCTTCTCATGTGGTATGGTAAAAATAATTCGTAGAAAGAATATTCATATAGTTGAGTGTTATTAAAAGACCATCAAAGTTATTATTTTCCCCTCATGGTCTGAGAGGATTTTATTTAAAGCCTTCAGTAGGGTAAATTATTGTTTGGTTCATCCCTTCTGCCGTCTTCTCTTGTTTATTAATTAACATAATCTTCTAACATTTAGTAAGATAAAGCCTACTGAACACTGGGGAGATACATTTGGGAAAGAAATACAAAAGCTGGTGAGAATCCTTCTGCCTAGCCAGCCTTCTTTCTTTGTTGGTTTTAATCAAGGGTGGTTTGCCTGTAAACCCATCTTCACTGTACACTTGCACACAATGCTTGCTCATTAGCAACAAGAGAGAGCTTGAGGATATGTACGATTAAGCTGTCTGTCCTAAATTGTGGCATCTTGGAGCATTACAGAAAGTGAGACATTTGAAGATATATCAGTGAAAAATCATTTAACACTTGGGTCATCATGATCAGACAAGCAAGCTGTGTGACATGACATAATCATCCACCTTCACAGAGGCTGCACTGGACCTATTCCATTCCCACATATACTACACCCCTATCGTATGTCAATCACTGGAAATAAAACAGACATAGACTTTGTCTTCTGGAAGAATTGTTGTTAGGGGCATATTGGCATTAATTAAATAACCACATAATAAATATTTAATTGAAATCTGCTAGACTTATTTAAAAGAGCAACAGAAACAACAAATCTAATCTGGGAAAAGTTTCCCCAAAATAATGCTTACTCTAAAAATCTAGCAAAGTGAAGACAAATGAAAATATTTTTGGTTTGGTTTGGTCCATTAGTATGCTCATTTGTTTATCAGTAGATGATAATTTGATGAAGATATTTTAAAACAGTGTTCTATATTTAAAGAAAAGTGAATTTATTTTTAAAAATCTTTTTCTATAGAAAACATTTGCCATAGAAGATAACTTTTCTGGACAGTAAGTTTTAAGAATTACATCGTTTAGTAACCGCAAAGTAATTTGGGGATTACAGGTATATATAATAGACTTCCAAACTCTTTCCATGACAATATAAAGACCTCCAATGAGAATTTAAGTACAATTCAAAACACACATCCCTCAATTATCCATAGTAAAATTTATCTCTAAATGTACATATATTAGAAAACAAAGAGAGAAAAAAGACCAAATGATGTCTCAGGGGGCCAGTCATGTGTCACTAATCTAAATAGGCTCAGATTCAAGAGCTTATCTGTCCTCCCAATCTCTACTCAGATGACCCAGTGCCATCATCGTAAAGGGAGTTATAGTATTTCTAGATAACAAAATACGTAACATTGATTCTTAATCTGTATTAAATTATTGGCTCAAAGGCCTTACTAATTCTTTTGAACAAGAGCAATATCAACTATTCCTCAATATATTTAATTACTGTCAGATAATATGCTAAACCTACTTTTGCTAATTTTGAAATTATCAGCCCTGTTTTGTTTCCAAGGATCATTCCACAGTTGCTGCACCTGCACCTCCTCCACCTCTTCACCCCTCAACATTTTTCTCATTTCTCATTTTTGTCATTTCTTTTTTATTTATTTCTTCTTTCTTTTTCAATTTTCTTCATGTCATGGTATGTCCTTCTCTTTGTTAGAAGTGATATAATTTGTTCTATAAAGCTAAATCTCTCAAGTTGAATCTAACAAACATCATAATTTCTTTGTGATGAGAAGAAGAAAAGAAACAAATTTACTCCTATTGGTCTATGTTTTCAAATAAATTTTTCATACATTATAGAATTTCCATTCATTTCTCCTCACTACTTTGTTTTGGCCATTGTATTACTATGTTTCAAAATCTAAAAGCCCATTCTTTCCTATTAAAGCACGGTTTCAGACATATATTTAGTGAAATATAGTTAGAAATCCTCATAAAATCTTGGAATATATGCCTGCACACTTCTTTGAAAATTCAAATGCCTAATAAATTTTGAAAGTGAACATAAAAATTGAAAGAAAAGATTGCTAAAACAGCTCAAGCAGTAGTGATTATTCAACAATAGATAATGTCTATGTGCTTTTGGATTTCAAATGCTCCTTAATACCTTGGCATGAACCCAAAGCAAAAGAGGGATTTCTATTTAAAAAAAAATTAAGTATTTAAAGAAATGGATTATTAAATTGAATAAATATGTAAAAGTGACTAATGTTTCAAATGAGAATTAGGAGAATTAGCTAGAAATTAATTACCAAATCAAAAATAATTTATAGAAAATATACGAATTCCTGGAATATATTTCATAGGATTTAGAACATCAGAGTGAAAATAAAGAATTAAGAAATGGTATGAAGTAGTGGAATTAAATGGAGGGCAAGGGCATAGGAACAAAGGAGAACAGAGAGATTGGTTTAAATAAGGTTGAGTAGAAAATAAATTTAGATTCAGGCTCTTTTAGAATAAGGGTAGGGCATCTGCTTCAAGTGGCTGGTGTAGTTTGGGCAGGTCCCCTCCAGGCTCAGTTGCTAATTGACCCTTCCTTTCCCTCCTTTTCTGGAAAGCTGAGCAGAGTTTGTTCACATTCTTATTGTCAGAATCAAAAACAGATCCTGGGTGATGAAGGTATGCTTACCGCCCACCAGTCTCACCCAAAGTCTCCGGACCACAGTCCTATTGTCCTTTTAAGCCCAGTTATCCTTTATCATAGCGGCCATCCTGTGCATTGTACAATGTGTGGCAAATCCCTGCCCACTACAACCAGATGCCAGTAGCACCCTCTGCCCCACCAGTCACCATAATCAAAGATATACCCAGACATTGCCAAACGTTATGTGGGGGGAAAATCACCCCCTGATGAGAACCACCAGCATAGAGTGTAACTACCAGCCTAGGGCAGTCTCCTGGCTGTCAGTGAGTGGCCGAGGCAGTGGTTCATGTATGTTCCTGGTGGGAAACATGCTCAACTCTGGAAGTGGCATGTGCAAATGAGAGGCCCTTAAGCTTCATCTTCAAGGTAAATTTGCCTGGGAGTCTACACCTTCTATACATCTCTAATAAAATATGATTAATAGTTTGAACACTTTGTTTTACTTATGTGCTTTATATATCTGTGGGCTGACCACTAGCAGTCTGAATCCTAGAATGCCCCTTTGCTCATCTCTGCTTTTTCAGTACCTCCTAAATGCCTGGCAAACAAGACGCTTCATAAGCACTTACAAAAATATTTTTCAGCCTGAAACACTAAATCACAAAACAATTCCACTGACTGTGCTAAATTAATTAGTAATAGCATTATGTGTTTTTCTAAAAAGGAAAGCACATAAGCTGATGAATTTTATCATAGGGAGAAGTCTAGCCCTCAATAAATACAGTGAGTAAAAAAGAAATAAAAAAATACTGTGGGAGAATGTTCCTCATACTAACATGTGTAAGTCCCTTTTCACATCATTGCAGTCAATTACTAACAACTTGCAACAAAATTTTAGTTTTTCTTGTCCTGTTATTTCATGGACTCCCAGGAATATGGCTTATCTCTGCAACCTCCGCATGGGGGCTGCAATAGAGTCATCACCTGTGGTTTCCCTCAGTATGGAGCGTCATAAAATAAATGCTCAGAGAAAGTTAATCATTTGATTGAAGACTTATTTAGTATGATATTAAAGTACATATACGCTAGATTACAGGAAACATACCCAACGCTTCAGATGTTAGGTTTACTTGAATTACTCTCCTACAGTCAATGTAGTGATTTGAAATCTGTAGGAACCAAAGACAGATGTCTTTCATTATGCCAAAGTTTGGTTTCTCTTGTTCACTCATTCTTTCACTTATTAACAGAGATTATCTATTTTTTATTTAAGTTATAACTCATAATCTAGTCATCAAGGTAGCCATGAATACATAGGTGTCATAAAACATAGATGGAATGAGAAAAGTAAAGAGACAAAGGGCCACTGTAGCATAATGGATAACAACATGGACTCTGTAGACGTACTGCCTGGGTTCCTCTTGCAGCTCTGTCACTTACTTACTATGTGACTTTGGAAAACTTACCTCTTCTCACTGTGCCTCAGTTTCTCCATCTGTAAAGTGTCCATAATGATAATGATAATACCTAACTTGTTTATTTTGTTTCAACATTTTAAGTATTTTTTACTCCACTCTCTCATTGTTTGAATAGATTCTGATAAGAAGTCTGTTGTAATTCTACTGTTTGTTCCTCTATAAATAAGATGTATTTTATCCCCTCTGGCTTCTTTTAAGATATTTTTCTTTGTCTTTGTTCTTCAGCAAGTTGAAGAGGATATGCCTAAGTGTGTATGTGTATGTGTGTGTGTGTGTGTGTGTGTGTTTCCTCAGTTCTCTAATGGGCTCCAGAAAGGTCATTGGTTTCTGTTTGTCCAGCTTATTTTTGTTGTAAGTATGGAAATTGTGACTTTTAAGCACTTTGCAGGTCAGAACAGAAACTAAGTTTTGAACTGTTCTGAAAAAAGACTTTCTAGCCTTTCCTTCATAATTCCTTTTATGTAGTAAAGGAAAAAGGAATGTTTTTATTTTTTTTCTGTCATATTCCAAGAAACAATACAAAAGCATGTTATAAAGGAAACATAAAACTCACATCTAGAACATACTGCTATTTGCATGAGTACTTTCACACTCATTATTTGAAGAACGTTATGTTTTTATCTCACTCAAAATTTTGTAAGTAAAATACCTTCTTTTTTGTTAAATTAGTGTTGAATAGTAGTTTCGTTTTTATATTTCATCTTTCATATAGAAAACATAATTTTGTATGTGCGTGTGTGTATCTTTTTTTGTAGTTTTTAAAAATTTTTTAATTTTTTTTTATTTCAACATATTATGGGGGTACAAATATTACAGTTACGTATATTGCCCATACCCCCTTCCCCCCTTGAGGCAGAGCCTCAAGCGTGACCATCCTCCAAACGTTGCACATCTCACTCATTATGTTTGTATATACACATCCCCTCCTCCCCATCTCACCTGCCCAGACACCTGACAAATGTTATTCCTATATGTCCACTTAGGTGTTGATCCATTAATACCAATTTGCTGGTGAGTACATGTGGTGCTTGTTTTTCCATTCTTGAGATACTTCACTTAGTAGAATGGGTTCCAGTTGTATCCAGGAATATAAAAGAGGTGCTATATCACCATTGTTTCTTAAAGCTGAATAGTACTCCATGGTATACATATACCATATTTTGTTAATCCACTCATGTATTGATGGGCACCTGGGTTGTTTCCACAACTTTGCAATTGTGAACTGTGCTGCTATAAACATTTGAGTGCAGGTGTCTTTTTCCTAGAGTGACTTTTGTTCTTTTGGGTAGATGCCCAGTAATGGGATTGCTGTATCAAATGGTAGATCTACTTGTATCGCTTTAAGGTATCTCCATATTGCTTTCCACAGAGGCTGAATCTTTACTAGTGAGTTGCTTGGAAGCAATTGCACTATCTCTTTCAACTTTTGATCAAAGTGTCTAACAGCAAGCTGTCTATCTAATAGGGCTTAGCAAAATTACATGGAATAAATGAAAGAAGCAATAATATTATTTCCTTTTCAGTATCCTTGAAAAAATGTAAATTAGTGTATTAAATTCTCACCTATTAATTTATTCACACAGAAACACTCTCCTCTGGGTGCGTATTTTTTCAACTTCTTATCTTTCCCTTGTACTCTAATTTATCTGATGTAAGTTCCAATAAGATCAGATGTGATCCAATAAGTGATTCAGATGTCTTTATATGGCTCCTTTTAAATTAAACTGGTCATCCGTAAAATAATATATTTGGAACGAACTACTACCCTAACGTAAATAGGTGCCTATTTGCAGGCAGGCTATTCATCCTTACATGTCAAGTCTTGCCCTTTGTTGTCAAGTTCAAATACTCACATTGGTACATTTAAAAAAATACTTTTAATCATATAAATGCCAGGGTAAAAAAAAGGAATAAACCCACTAAAAAGCATTTGTGAAGAGATAGTAAAATACTAGAAATCCGAAAGTCTGAGGAGAATATGTGGAGTAGTTATCTCTGCATGTAATGTGGACTTCTGTCTCACAGAATTTTTATTCATCTATGGCCATTCAAACACATTTTGAAGAAAAGCTTATAAAATTGTCAATATTAGCCAAAAGAATGTGTAAATTTTAGAAAATACCCTTAGACAGACATTTACATTTTAAGAACTTTAATATCAAGAATCAATCAAGTTTAATTCACATTTATGTGTAATTAAAGCCTTACTTTGTTTCTAATTGTTTTTAATATACATAATTGGTCTTTGTATATGGACATGGTTTAAGTTGCTATGTAAAAATAACTATAAATATCTTCAGATGATATTCTTGGATTCTTGAGCTTGTTTAGTTTTTAATATGCAGAAACTGTGAGACAGTGCTTTAAAGATGCAATTTCTATTGTCCAAGCAAAACAGAATGAAAAAAAATTTAATAAGAATCAGAAATCTCTTTCTTGTTCTTAATGAATTATAATCACAAAATAAAATCACTATTGCAGAGTGCCACAAACAGCAATGAACAATAAATCTTATTTTTTTCACCTTCGTTGTTTTGTGCAACAGGATTCAATATATTTGTATAGATTTGAATAAACAAACAATAGTAAAATTTTAAAAGCATAAAATGTAAAAGTCGTGAATATTTCTGGCAGTCATTTCAGACATTACCCCTACCATATGCATTCCTATTGCATTTTAATTAGCAAAAAGGTTGCAATTAAGACGATACATCTTATTAATTCTGTAAAGAAATGAAGTGTTCCTTTTTGATATCTCTCACAAGGAATATTTGGAAATGTCAGAGACTGAGTTATAGGAAAAGGAACATTTCATGGCCTAGTAATTCAGGTAATACATGCCAAGCAATAAGAAGTGGAGAAAGATAATTGAAGTAGGTAGGATAGAGGAAAGATTGTGGCATAAACATTATGTATGGAGGCATACTCCCCAGGTAATGAGGTGATAGATCTAATCTTTTGTAAAATGTAATATACAAATAGCCATTTTCTAGAAACAGACAATACTTGCAGCTATAAAAGAACAAGTAATCAAGCATTTATTATTCTCTAGCTCAAGCAATAAGCAGAAAATTTTAAGAGTGAAAGAAATTCTTTTAGATTAAGGAAATTATTCAATATGAGCTTTCTCTAACTGCAAGTCAGCACTCAATTATATGCACTGATGGAAGAGGAGACAGGATACAGGCTACTGGAAATGGCAAATGAAAAAATTACAGATGATTTGGAAATGGATAATGCATATTCTGATGTGAGCTCTAAAAACAATGAAGAGCCCACATCCACTGATAATTTTGTCATGAGAATCCACAACTTGGGTGCACTGTGTACTGATAGTTGAAAAAATATGTTAATATATCTTCTGTTAGTATGTATGTTATGTTGGTGTAAGATTTGGAATTATTAGACAAAGCAAGAAAATATTTTAGTCTGTTAAATCATTAATGTTCACATCAGTAAAATTATCTCAGTATGTACAACACCTACCTTACATGGTTATTATCAGGATTTAATAAAATAGGTCGTGTGAAAACATTAGGGACTTATTTAAATGGCAGGTATTAAAACTGTACCACAAAGATGGATAGCTGGTTTGTCTTTTTTAACATTGTTTCCCAGTACGCGGCCCAGTAATCGACAAACAATAGACACAGAATAACTATTTTTGGAATAAACAAATACATAAAAGAATTCTCATTAGTATTATTAAAAACTATAGGATAAACAGGTCTCTGATGACTACTCAAATAAAGGGTATTTTTTATTATCACAATAGTAGAGGAAATTATTTTTTGAGGAACCATGTAGAGATAATTAGCATAATTTAAAACTATAAAGGTTAGTTTATTTTAGTTTATAAACTCTCCTTCAAAGACTTGTCAGTGACCCACTTTACTTGGGCGGTAGTGTTCTCACATTGTTTAATGATTGATGCTTTGCAAATGTTCCTCTATCAATGGATTATTTTTCAAGCATTCCCAGTTGGTGGAACCTAATATTATTTGGGTATTTAATATTTCTATCAAATCAAATTTTTCACATAAACCAGAAAATCTATGTATTATGTTCAATGAACAGGTAAAGATGCTGAGACCTGAGACCAGGAAAGTTTTAAAACTTGTCTAAGCATAGAACTAATAAGGATTCCAGCTGAGATCTACATTCAGCTGTAGGACTCTATGTCTAGCCTTTTCCTTAACAATTCATAGCCCTTATATAAATTTAATACCTGATTTTTTGAATGTACCCTAAGAACAAGATATAAAATATAGTACTTGCATTCTATGTAAATCTTCTCAACTGGATATTCAAACTTGTATGCAAAATTCCTTAGGATTCCCTTTTCTTAAATTCATTTTTTTATAAATCTGAAAAACTTCACCTTTTTACGGATATCCTCTCCTTTATGAAGCAAAATTATAAGAACAAGATATGAGGATTAGTAATAAATACAGAAAGTCATCTCAGCCTTGATAGTCTATGACACTATTATTCTTACTTAGGAAATATCTCATGTTCAAAATACATTTTAGGAATTTATTAAGGGTTAGTAGAAAAGAGAGGAGAATGCTTAGAGTTTAAAAGCCATAACTAGTCCTTAGGAATGTGAAATGTGAAAGAGTAGAGTCCATGATTTTTTTACTTTTACCTTCATTCCCAAAAATCCTATCTCAGTCCTGTATATGACTATGTGTTCAAAACATTCTTTGTTGAATAATTAAATGAGTAAGTGTAGAATACAATATCCCAGAAGCATAGCAGAGGTCACATACAGAATAAAATAATCCCCTTTCACACCAACTTTTATCCATTCAATATATTGTGGAGTTTTCTATAAAAATGCATAATGCTAATCTCTCAGAGGATTAGAAAAAATAAGATTAAATAAATTAATAAAAATGTATAATGTTAGTCAAATGGAAGATGGGGATGGATATAAAGTATAATAAAAGGTTTTACATAATTAGTATGTCATGTGATCCAAACTGCATTCAGAGATGTGTTTGCCTTCTAACCTTGCTTTTTGTTCTCATTTTCACAGGTAAAAATTGTGTTGGACTAATCATTCTTAAAAATAAGTTCTTACGGTAGCAAATAAGTGAGACTCTAGGTAAGGTTAATAACTGAATTAGTGGGAAAACAATATGGTGGTAAATAGCCCATGAAGGAAAGCAAACTAAAGCATTGGACAAGAGCCTACTAGGGAGACTCAGAGCGATTACCTGAAAAGCAGGTAGAAGACAATGATGATTAACTGATAGCTATGTAGATTAGAGCAGGATAGTATAGCATAGAAAAATAAGCTATAATTTCCCCTCTTTCCTATCACTGGTTTCCGAAGTAAAGTTGTTGAATTTTCCAACAACCAAGGAGCAAACCCGGGACTGATGCCATACTGGGAATGTAGCGGGTGGGAATGAGAATGGAGGAAAGGGAAGAGAGGTTCTTCCATGAATACCTTGCCTGCACCTTCAGCCATCAACCAGTCAAATCATGTGCATTAAAGGTTGGGAATTCAGCAACATGAGCCCCTTATATAGCTAGGCATCTTCTAAAAGGTAAGTGCTTTATACATGTGATCACATGAAACCTCATAAGAACACTTCAGATTAAGTAGCAGTACTACTTTTGTTTTATTTATTTATTTATTTGAGTCAGAGTATCTCTCTGTCACCCAGGCTAGAGTGCCATGCCATCAGCCTAGCTCACAGCAACCTCAAACTCCTGGGCTCAAGCGATCCTCCTGCCTCAGCCTCCCAGAGTGCTAGGATTACAGGTGTGAGCCACTGCACCCAGCCAGTACTTCTGTTTTATAAAGAAAAAAAAAATAACTGGATTAAGAAAGTATATGTTACTTTTCCTAAGTGTCAAAGTCTGCACTAGAACCAGCGCTACATGGGGTAAAATCATGACCTGACTGAGTTATGACATGAGAGTGACTCTCATTTCCCAGCTTAGGATGTAGTGTATGCCCACTCCTCTTAATGACTTTGCTGTTTAAGTTGAGTCTCATTTAAAGTGTGTAATTAAAAGTACAGGTACAGAGACCCCTTCACATTTCAAATATCCCATGGAGCACTAAGCAGGGGTTGAGCATAGTTCTTGTGTTTTGCCAGGGGAAGTATTAAAAATAGACAATATTTTAAAACACTGGCTACCTGGGTAAAGACATAAAAGAGTTTATCAATCTAAGTATTGCCTATGAATTAGAAAAATAATTATTAGATTTAATATTAGCACCTAATTAATGACAATATAGATACCTTAAATTCAATAGAAAAGAAATATGTAACATTCAAGCACTTATGGGCCAGGGGTAGGTTAAAAGGCTTTAAATAAATTATTTGATTTAGTCATGGCAATAGCAGAACTACATTTAACTCTGTTAAGATGATATTTTCATAATGACCAGGAATGTTCTCTCTTAATGCCTCTTGAAGTCAAAAGGAGATGATTTCAGTGTTCTTGGGAAAATGGGAGTGGAGTATCCCCTCTTTCTAGATAATGCTCATAAACTGTTTCATGTCACCACTCTATTGTCAACAGATAACTCCTCCTTATTGTACAAGAGTTCAGACTGATGTGGATAGGGTGTAGAGTAATGAGACTAACATTCCAAGGTTACTTTTCAGCTTCCTATTTCTTTAAATTCCTCCAGAAGCCAGACACTATTTTGCAGTATTGATAAATAAATCACAGTTAAAGATGATTTTCCTGTTTATCTGTTAAAAAGTATGACAAAGGGCTATTTGCCATTGCTTTTATTAAGTAATGACACTTATGAGGCTTTCATTTACCAAAAAAATCTAACTGCGATCCAAAAATTCCATTTAAAATTTTGTCTTCCTTTTTTAAAACATATCAACTATATAAAAATTACCCATCAGATTTCTTTTCCAGATGCATACAGGCATTGCTGCGTAAAATGCAACCATGGAAGAACAAATAAATCAAGTTCTTCCAAGATCCCCAAATGCCAAAGACATAGATAAGGTTAGGTTTACCTATCTAAGTTGAAAAGCATGCAGAGGCAGGATTGGGAAAACACGCTTAGCACAAAGGAAGAGTTTTTGGGTGCTTACTGTGACAACCCAGGGAAAATTGCAGTTCTCCTTTACATATCATTTGGGATAGGATTCCTAGCAATGCTAAGTTAATACACAAAGTCAGATGTAGAGCAAACATTCATGGGTTTAAATGGTGTTTACTTATTTATTTCTCAATAGTGTATAATAATTGAAAAGAAGATATTATTAGCTAAATCATTTATATGTTGGTATTCATAATTTAATCCTTATAAAATAGTTCTTCTATGCTTACCCTTAGTACTCTAGAACATGCAAATCCTAGCTCTTGTAAATAATGTAATAGTTAATATATATTCTCCTAGATAAATGAAAAAGAAAAAAACTCACAAATTCTCACATGTACATTATTATAAAACATGAAATATAGGGTCCGTTTTATAAACATTTCTGTAAAATATATTCGAACTCTTTTGGGTAGTTGCTCTCTGAAGATTTCAAGTCAAGTGTAACATTGGGCTTTGAAAATAACAGATATTGATTCACATTCTAATTCTTCCCTCATAAATGTAAATAGAAGCAGTTTAATTAGATTATTCGAAACTGGTTTTCCATTTAAAATGTAAGTGATAATGCTCATTTTAAAATTGTGGCTTCAGAATGAATGAGAAAATGTACATGAAGGTTATAGCACGGTGCCTGGCACTTCATATGCTTTGATAAAGTTATCATTTCACTCTCCCTTCTTGTTCCAGAGGTTGAATAGATGGGTGTTTACAGTATATGAATAAAACACATGACTTATTCTCAACATAAAAACTCATATATCATAAAGTAGCATAACATCACATAAAAAATTATACCTTTTAGTAATAATGGTGAAGACTAAATCTATAAACTGTAAGGGGAGAATTTTAAATGAAAACAATCATATGATATAACTATTAAATCAATAGATGTAGAGATACACAACTTGGCCCAGGAAGATTGATTTCAGTTCTGGCTACTGTTCTACGAGGAGAATGAATTAGTGTAAATGTTTAAAAGATGGCAAAAGATCATGAAATCTGATCGTGAGAAGAACAGTAGAAGTAATCGGGACTACCTTTAGCCTGCAGAGCACAGATAGGTCTGAGGTTTTCCCATGTTGAGTGACTAGTATGTAGAAGCAGAACGACAGGACTTGCGTGTTGTCTGAGAGCTGCAATAGTATGACTCAGAAAAACATAAAATAGAACATTAACACTAAAATGCAAATAATAACAACAAAATAGCAACAGCATCAAAACAGCTACTCAGAGGTGGAGTGAGTAACCCAAGGAAGGCCCGAAAACTGTCCGTCACTGGTGGTATCAGAGCAGGGGCAGAGCAAAGACCATGGGTTAAGGAAGATGAGAGGGAAATGCTCAATGTTTAGATTGAATACTAGGGTTCAGGATCTCTCTAATCCTTTTCAACATTAAGATCTCACAGTATTATTGAAAGCTGGACTGATCAAAAACTGAAATGTAACAATAAAAGTCTGGCTTTAAAAGTGTTCTTTGATCCATATGACTCAGAAAACAAAAGGAGATCCAATAATACTTGCTGATAAAGCAGTGAGTTCATCAATTATATTTACATCCTGAGAATGTGTGTGAGGGCGCCAGAAAGATTACAGAAAACGAGCAACTAATATAAATATCAACCCATTGGATACTTTAACACCTCCATCTCAGCCCCTACCCAAACACGCACAGACACACACACACACACACACACAAACAGAACCTGAAACGAAAATTTACATGAGACTGAAGGTGAAGGTAACAAAAAGGGTTGGTAGGGCAGGGGAATTAGGATTCTTCATCTGGTCTATATTTTAAGTCTGTTTCTTTTTTTTTTCAATATTATTTTATTTATTTATTTTAAATTTGGGTTTATTTTACATACGATTAAATTAACTGTTTTTGTCATACAAAATTATTTTGAGAAATTCACATATTCATATAACCACTAACATTATCAAGATACAGAACAGTCTCATCACACCAAAAAGTTCCCTATTTCCCTATTTTCCATGTCATTCTGATTTTGTTTCTTATGGCCTTACTAAATTCACATATTAATTCTAATAATTATTTCATATAGTCTCTGGGATTTTCTTCATAGATGATCATGCTATCTGCAAATGAAGACATTTTCTTTCCTATGTTATAATCTCTACAGGGTATTTATTTAGCCTTATTACACTACCCAGGTATCTAGTACAAAGTTCAATAGAAGTAGTGAAAGTGAATTTTCTTTCTTGAGTTCCAATCTTAGACAGAATGCATTCCGTCTTTCAAATTAAATATTATGTCAGTTATGGGTTTTGCATAGGTGCCCTACATCTAGTTGATAAAACTCTTCTATTGAAAGCTTTACTTTCATCTTTGTTTTTATTTTTAATCATGGATGGGCATTGGATTTTCTAAATTTTATCTATTGAGATGATTATATGGTTTACCTTTATATTTGATCTGTTGAAGGTTGAGTTACAACATCTGAATTATGAATGCCAAAATAATTTTTCATTTTTAGGCAAAATCCTACTTAATGATGTATTTTAAATGTATTATATAGAATTATAGATTTTATTTTCTAATATTTTGTTAAGAATAACTTTTACCTATGTTCATGAGGTATATTAGTCTGTAGTTTTCTTTGCTTGTAATGTCTAATTTAGAGATTAGAGTGATGACAGCCTAGAAAAAGTTTACAAATTGTTTCCTCTTTTATTTTCTAGATTTGATTAGTAGAATTCTTATCATTTCTCCCTTACATTTTCAAAGTAATTTACCAATGAAGCTATATAGGCATGACCCTTTACTTGGAGGAGGTAATTAACTGAAATTTTTACTTTTTAATAAGTATTGGTATATTCAGATTATGTGCTTCATCTTGAGTGAGCTTTGGTAATTGTGTTAAAGAAATTGGTCCACATTTCCTAATATTATCAAATATATTGGCATACAATCTTAACAATAATAACAATATTACTATCATTATTATTATTATTTTAGAAAGGCTCTTTAGTGATGTTGCTATTTTCATTGCTGAGACCGGTGGTTTGTGTATTCTCTCTTTTAATTTTTTTTCCCATCATTGGCCTGGCTAAAAGTTTGTCAGTTTTATTGATCTAGTCAATAAACTACTTTTTGTTTCTTAGTTTTTCTTCTTTTTTATATTGATTTCTGCTCTTATCTTTGTTATTTCTCTCCATCTGTTTCCTTTGGATTTAATTTGTCCTTCTTTTTCTCATTTTATTTATGTTGGAAGTGTTAGTGATTTGAGACCTCTTTTGTTTCTTAATTTAGGCTTTTGATCTTATAAAAATCCCATTAATCACTACTTTAGTTGCATATTGTTGTGTTTTTTTTTCTGTTTTTACTAAATTCAAAATAAATATTCATTTCCCTAGCAATTTCTTTCTTGATCTAATTATTATTTAGAAGTGGATTATTTAATTTGCAAATACTCAGGGAATTTCTAGATATCTCTTCTTTATTGGTTTCTAATTTAATTCTGTGTGATCAGAGA
This sequence comes from Cheirogaleus medius, assembly GCA_008086735.1. Lineage (NCBI taxonomy): Eukaryota > Metazoa > Chordata > Mammalia > Primates > Cheirogaleidae > Cheirogaleus > Cheirogaleus medius. The sequence goes on from VBSM01002608.1 coordinate 165,771,217, forward strand.
ACATACTGAATTTTTCTATTAATATTTTCAGTTTTATCATTTTTTGATTCATAAATTTTAAAGTTCTGTTTTTAATACATACAAAGTTTACATTGTTTATTTCCTCAACTATTGATATTCCTTTTAATCAATATTAATATGATTGGATTTTAATCTACCATTACTAGTTGATTTCTATTTGTTGTATCTCTTTTTTATTGTTAAACTTCACTTTCTGCCTTTTTTGGAATGTGACATTTTATAAATTCATTCTATCTCCACAAGTAACTTATTTGTTACATGTTTTTAAAAATATATCATACAATTATATATTTTAAAATATATGACTTTAACTTACCAGAGTAAACCATCATATGATAATATACCATTTCATGTAGAATGTATGAATCTTATTAACACATATTCATTTCTTCCTATCCTTTATACTATTTTTGTACAATTTAATACTGCTATATTCTTATGTTGTAAAACACACAATACATTGTTATTGTCTTTGCTTTAGATAGCCCATTATTCTTTACTGCAATTAAAAGTAAGGAGAATATGTTTTAATAAGTGCCTGCATTTTTACCATATGCTACACTTCTTTCTCTATTTTGTGGATCAAAATTTACATCCAATATCATATTCCATCTGCATAAAAAAATTCTTATAAAATTTGTTGTGATTAGGGCTATTAACAATGATTTATCTCAGCTTCTGTCTGAGAAAAATCTTTATTTCATTTTCATTTTTGAAAGATATTTTCACTAGGTACAGGTTTCTACTTTGACTGATTTGTTTTTCTTTTGATGTTTTAAAGATGTCCTACCATATGCCTTGCCTTTAATCCTCTGTGTGTAATGTTTTTATCTTTCCTTCAAGTTGCCTTCAAAATGTTCTCAATATTTGCTTTTGTGCAATTGGATTATGCCTATTTTTTTCTTGTTTCATTTTTAAATTATGTTTTTATTTTGAGCTTCTTGAATCTCTGTTTAGCTGTCTTTCTATATTTTTCTTTCTTCCTTCTTAAATATTATCAACTATTAAATTTTGAATTCTTTTTTTTCTAACCAGTCTCTTTACCCTTCTGGGATTTCAATTACACATATATTAAGATGTTTTGTTATTGGCCCATAGCTCTTGGATTCTTTGTTCTAGATTTTTTATTTCTTTGTTCTTCATTTTGGATAATTTCTAAAACCTCTTCAAGTTGATTGATTCTTCCCTTAGTCTTGTCTATTTTGCTGATAAATCCATTGAAGAAATGTTTGATGTATGGTATTATTTTTTTTTAGCAGTCCCAAATGACTTTTCAAAATAATTTCTATGCTCTGCTTTCCACCACGTACAGTACGTATGAGTTTCCTATGGCTACTGTAACAAATCACCAGAAACTGGGTAGCTTGAAACTATGGAAATTTATTCTCCCGCAGTTCTGGAGACTGGGTGTCTGAGATCATGGTGTCAGCAAGCCCATGTTTCCTCCGAAGGCTCTAGAGAAAATCCTTTCTTACCTTTTCTAACTGCTGGTAGTTGCTATCAATTCTTGATATTCCTTGGCTTATAGATGAGTGCATCGCTCCCATCTCTGCCTCCATTTTCACATGGACTTCTCCACTGTGTGTCTGTGTCTCTGTGTGTCTGTGTCTCTATGTGTCGTGTCTCTGTGTGTCTGTGTCTCTGTCTGTGCCTTCTCTTCTTCTTTTAAGGACACCAGCCATATTGGATTTAGGGCCAACACTAATCCAGTGTGATCTCACTTTACCTTTACTTATTATATCTGCAAAACGCTGTTTCTGAGTAAAGACACATTCACAGGTACCTAGGGGAAGAACTTCAACACATAATTTTAGGGGGCAGAATGCAACTCACAACACACTAGAAACTGTAACCTAGTGATCAGAGTTATTTTAATGTCTCCATAGGATAATTCCATCACTGAGGTCATCTCTGAGTGTTTTATTTCTTCAAAACGTAACATTTTGTTGCTTTTGCACATATCTTGTTATTTTTGATTGAGTAAAGGATTTTGTGTAAAATAGAACAGTAGATACTGGGGAATTTAAAACTGGAAATTGGTACCTTTTTTCCCTAGTGAAGTCATTAGTGTATGAAGTTGGGTCAGTCTAGTCACTAGTTGAGCTGGATTTGGGTTTTGTTGTTGCTATCATTACCCTTATTTTCCCACATACTTCACATTTCTCCAGCAGCAGGTTTTTTTTGCTTCTTATTCAGTGCTAGGCTAGCGGTACAGGCAGGAAAAGTTTCTCAATCTTTTTGGTCCACCCTCGGTTCTAGGTAAGACCTATACTTCTGAGTTCAAGATTGGAGCTTTACAGCTTTCTTCCATACCCTTGCTCATCGTAGCCAAAACTACCTTGTTTCTGCGGTGCATCTTGGGCGTGAGAAAATTTCTTGCTTTTCTCCCAGTGACAAGCAGCTTTTACTTTTACTTTTTTTCCCCAGAAAACATGATCATCATCCTCAAGAAGAACAACAACCTTGTATCTTCATTTGGCTCCCCAGGGTAGGGAGAGGGTTTTCCAACCTTGGGAAGGCAAAAGGTTCTGCTTTTACTTCTCCAGCAGTGGCTTTGGGTATCAAAAGTGTTGATGCTCTTCCGCTAGTGGTTTAAAGCCTTCTTTTTAACATTTGAGAGAAGAGTTTCAGAAAGTGAGAATTGCCTGGACCTCTCTTGCATCAGTGGGCGACACCACTCACAGGACTGTGCCATGGAGAATGGCTCCCTCAGGCCTTTGTCTCACTTCTGCTGCTTTCTCTGAGAAACCCGCAGAAGCACGTGTAGAAGAGCTCCTAAGTAAATGCGCACTCCCCTTCTGGACTTGCAGTCATGTTAAATTGATATGCTACTCCACACTTGTCCTTTAGAAATCTGTTAAAATTTTAGCTGATTTATTCCTACCCACTTCTATGGGGGCTGCTTCTTCCTCCTATGCTTGTAAAGGTGAAATTGTTCATGTATCTGCTCTCCTTGGAGGCACTTGCTACTCTTTGGAATTCAGTTGCCTTTGTTGCCCTGTGACCTCAGTTCTTTGATGGGGTCAAGAAAAACTTTGATTTTGTAGATTATTGGACTTTTCTCATTTTTTTGCATCTTTCTATATCCTAAGCACATGCAGAACTCTCATGTTTAGGCCTATGTTGCAATTCAAGGCAAAATAAGAATCTCATATCTAAAAGGACTCATTCACTTTGATTATTTATAATACTTATCTGATAGTTTGTTTCACCCCACTGGAATAAAAATACTTTTAAAGCAGAGATTTGTATTACTTTTATTTATTACTATAGTACTTAGAGCACTTAGAAAGGAGTCTTCTACAAAGTTGCTTCTCAATAAATGTTATTTAATGAATGAATATTTAATAACATAGTTAAATGGGGCATTAAATATATGTTCACATTTTGCTCTAAAGACATTTAATATACATAATATGATCCGCATGTTTTAAAGGAAAAAAGTTTTTTCAAAGATATTAAGTAAATTGACCTGCACAACATAGCAAGGAGAGAGGCAAAATAGAGTCATGGAGAGAATAAGAATATTTATGTCAGGAAAAACTGAGTTTGAATCCTGACCTCAATATGTGCTTCCTTTGATGGTTTGAGCAAATCACTTAACTTTTCTGTCTTCAGTATTCCCTTCTTTAAGGTAGAGCTAATACTTACTCCTTGCAAATGTTATGTTAAAGAACTAATGGGATCATTATTTAAAGCAACTGTCACCTAATAGCACTGAATAGCTGTTACTGTGTTTCCCATTACTCCTAATATTGGCATTATTTTTGTATTACTCCGTTCTTTTTATCTGGATCTTGATTCTAGGTTCTCTGATGCTAAATCCTGGGCAGGTTTTACTTTATAATACTGCCTTTGAAACATGGAGCATTTGAGGTTGAGAAGAATCTGTGGAGTGGGAGATACGGTAGGGTTTGCAGGGCCAAAGTCTGCAAAGATTTTATAATGTACTTAGAGAACTAGCTTTTAAATCTGACATATAGGCAGGGTAGTCTCTTCCTTGTGCTAAATGCCGGTCATCAGTTTGCATGGATAATCAATTCCAAAATGTATAAGCACTGATGCTACGTTCTAGGCATGTTTTTGAATCGGAATATATTTATTTAAAATTTTGATTGTAATATGTCCACTATTTTCCAAACGATAACTGGTTGAAACTTGAAATATGAAATCTGAGTAACTTGTGCAAAATGAAATAAACAATTACGGAGGATTTTTTCAGTTTCACACTTAGCAACTAATTTTGACCAAAAAAATTATTTTTTCTAAAAAGATGTTTTTTAAAAGTAGTTGATAAAACATAAATAGCATTGAGAAGAGAATCAGGGATGATACTGATGAATAAACGAATGTGATATTAGGACGGACCTTCTAGGCTATGGTGCTTTGGACTGTATTGTCAAGACTATGAGAATATGGAAATGATTAAAACAGAATAATAGATTTACATATTTTTAATTTATCTCTCTCAGCAGAACACATGCTGTAAGAGTAGAGTCATAAAGAGTGCATTCAAATTCAAATATTCTATTATTTTTATTGTTTGAGACATGGGGCTTGTGTATGTCTAGGGAAGGGAATGATGGTCAAGGAGGTTCATGGGAACAAAAGAGCCATTGTGAAATTTATAATAGAAACTGAGCTACTAAGGCAATGATGATCACACTGAACCAAAAAGGAAATAAACTTTCTTACACTTCCTGGTGTAAGTTTTCTGGTTCTTAGGCTACTGGACATGTATCATTTTACCCATTTTGAAAGAAATGGTAGCAAGTTATGTGTCATTTTTTAAAAAGTACCAATTTCTTTCAATGTAAATTTCATGGTGATGATGAGAAATTTTGAATGAAACTATCTTGGTGGAAAAAATACATTTTTCATATTATTATAGAAATAGAATTCTATAGGCCTTTGTGTTTTTATTGAAAATAGCCTGAGGCATTATATGCTAACATATTGGTTAATGTCTATTTTTGAAAGTCCATTAACCAAAGAAACTCAGGCTGAAAATTAATGTTTTTCTTTCTTTTTTCTTGTTACATGTTTAGAGATGAGTGGGGCTATTTTAAGGGCTAGAAAGACATTATAGCTGGAAATAATCTCAAGTATCCTAAAGGAAAACATGTTTATTCCACAGTTGAGAATCTAAGGCCTAAATGAAGAAACTCTATGATCAAAGTCACAGAATTATTACTTTCATTGGCTAGATTTTATCATAGTGCCCTGACAGTAAATTTGTTACGCTTTAAACTGTAGCTCAAAACATTTGAGTGCATTTTTCGTACATTATTAATCATGTAGAAATATTACAAATACTTTATTTCACTTGATAGTCTATAATATGAACCAATAACTTTTTAGGTTTTAAGATAATTTAATGACATTATGTCATTATGCTATGTGATTTGATTTATAAAATAGCACTTTTTAAATTATACAAGTCCTATGAAATAATGAAAATAAATATATACATATACATATATAAAGTAGAGTACATAAAATTCAAAACTAGAGAGAAAATAAAGACTGCCTAAGTGCTACTACATAGAAGAAAACAAAGTTCACATGCAGAATAAATATCATTGACATCAATGAAACCCAGTTTTAGTAAGACATGCACATTTTCCTCAAAAAACTCACTGTGTAGTAGTGAAACAGACACTAAAAAAATGACTATCATGTTTTATTGTAATTGAAATAATAGAGTAGTAGAGATAAAAGGTTTTTTGGAGCAGCAATGTGTTTGCACAGTGAAAAAACCCGATATACATGATATGCTTTACGATTATAGCATAGGCTGCTTAGTGTAGGGGTTACATAGATTACTCCAAGGATATGCTGCAAACGGATTTTTTTTATATATATAACAGACCATACATCTAATAACATGGCTATTATTAGAGGTTTATTCTCAGTCTGGACCCTAATTTAAAAATTACTTCTGACTCAAAATGATGTGAATATAAGCTTTTCCATTAGAAAGAGACAATATGGATGCAAATTATTTTTTAACAAACCCTCAAAACTCAAGAGTACAAAACAAACAACGCAACCCCAACACCACTAAAGAAGATGTATGGCAATTAATCTCATAACAAGATGCTCAATATTATTAGCCATTATGGAAATGCAAAATAAATCCACAGTGAAATACCACTATATTCCCATTAAAATTGCTAAAATAAAGAAATTCTTACAACATCAAGTTTTGGCAGGGTTTTGGAGCAACTGAAACTCTCATACATTGCTGGTGGGAAAGCAAAAATATAATAGTACAATGACTCTGGATAACAGTTGGGCAGTTTCTTATAGAATATTGATTTTATTATATTCATAATCATCAAAAACTAGAAGAAATCCAAAGGTACTTCAGTAGATGATTGAATAACAGTTTGTGGTACATCCCTAAAATAAACTACTACTGTCCAGCCAGGGAAAGGAATTAATGCAACAGACACCCAACAACATGAATGAATCTCAAAGGCATTATGCCGAATGAAAAAACCTAATCACAAATGATCACACATTGTATGCTATCATTTATAGAACATTCTGGAAAAAGCAAAACCATTCTGGATAGAGTACAAATCAATTGTTTTATAGTATTAGGAGTGGGAAAGTTTTGACTCCAAAAGGCAGCACGAGGGAATTTTTCTGGTGACAGAAGTGTTCTGCATCCTGATTGCGATGGTGGTTAAAAAAATCTATAAATAGATTAAACTTTATACCAAAAATATCTATTTAACTCTATGTAAATTTAATATAAAAAGAATTAACATTATTATAATAATACACAACTAATTCAATGACTATATTAAAAATATGTGATCACTCTAAATGCCAGAGGGAATATACAGGAAGTGGATGTCTTCTATTTTCTGATAGAAATATAAATTAATTAGAACACTTTAGAAAATAGTTTTATATCTATTAAAGCTGAACATAAGTCAAAAATATGACCCGATCTTTCTAATGCTGCATTATATAGTCAAGAATGTGTAGTCAATTAAAAGCATGAGAAGTGAGAGTGGTCACAGCAGCTTCTCTTAACCAAAGTGTGGCAACAACTTAAATAACCAGCACATGGAAATGTTTAAGTGCAACATATTTATATAATGATGTACTATACAGCAATAAAAATAAACAAGCAACCGATAACGAACAACAACATTGCTGAACTCCACAGACAACATTTTGAATGAAACAATACAACACAAAAGACAGTATTTATGTAATTCACTATATTCCTCAATGAAAGGCAATACCGATCTCTGATAATAGAAATGAGAATGAGAATTACCTCTGTGATATACTGAGTGGGGTGGAGCAGGAGCAGTCAGTTGAGGTTGATGGAAACTTTCTATATCTCAATCTGAATGGTGATTAAATGGTTAATATCTATATAAATTTTATCGAGTTGCATGTTTAAGATTTGTGTACTTCACTGTGTATTTGTTATACTTCAATTTTAAAAGAATGTTTTTTAAAAAGGAGAAAAAGAGAAAATAATTTTTCTTAGCAAAGGAAAAGAAGATTAAAGGGAAAAAAAAGAAAAACCTTTCAGATATTTCTTTCTGTAGAATTCTTATTAGGTCACTTCTAATTTAAATGTTGATGCCAGAGTAGATAAAATTATCTCTTCTTCTTTGAAAATATTCTTTTTATGGTTTATATGTATATGTTATTTATCCCATACAAATGTTTAATTATCCTACAACCTTAGTTATTAGTCATTTGCTGATAGATTCACATTAATATATAAATAAGTATACCAATTAGATGATTAATTACGGAGCACATCCTTTCTGAGCAGCTACAGTCCTGAATACAGTTCACACCACCCCTTCGTTAATAGCTAGCAATTTGAAGAGTAATGAGAGAGTTGATTGCATAGCTCATGCATGTACAACTCAAGGGGGCATGTTATCATCGTAGTCTAGGTAGTTTCATTTTCTTGATTTATACAACACAGCAGTACTGGTAGTTACAGGCCCCAGAAGAGGAAAATAGAATGATTTAGGGAATGTTTTATTTATGTTCTGGGAAAGCCTGTGACTGTTAACTCACTATCACCACTAGCTCCTTCTAAGATCTCCATTGTACTATAGGGGACAAGCGAGGAACAATAACAGCTTTTCTTTTGGGTGCCTGTTATAAGAAGCACTAAGGTGAAGTTTGAAATGTGGGGAGGAGCAAAGACCACAATTCCTTTGAGGAATTTGTGGGCTTATCCATGATCAGGGGGCTCATGCAGGGAGCTAAACCGAGTAGGGAACAATGCCGGAGAACCCCCAATCTTGGTGCTGAAAAGAACTTAGTCACTGATTTCGAGGCCTTTGCTCTCATAGACTTTTAAATGGTTGTATAAATCTGGAATTATTTCTATTACAACTATTCATTCCTTGAAAAATAGAATAGACAAAAATCTAATTGAAACATTTCCTAATAGACACTGATATTCCAATACTTTGGTGGCTTGCTTCTACACAAACAGATTTAGTATCTCTCTCCAATAGAGTCATTATGAAGAAATTGTTTCTGGGAAATCAAATGTTTTGACATGTTTTTATCACTGTACTCCCTTGGTAATGAATATACCATATATTAAGTTAGAAGATATCACATGTAATTTATAAATTCTGAAAATATTTATTAGTTTCCAACTTTTTGTCAGACACTGTGCTAGTTAAAATTAAACAGTAATTTTAATATAATAAAGTGCAATTATAGGGATCCAAAGTCAAAACACCTTAGTCAGGTAAGGTGTGTTTGCCTAAAGGTCAGGACATTTAAGTTGACAAATGGAATTGGTGTTTGTTTAGTGAAGCTGGAAACTGGAATGTTAGAGGGGTCATTTGAAAGACAAATATTAAATATATCTCTTCTCTTTCCAAACAATATCTATAGATTAACTTAGTAAAATCCTCAGAAATGTGAGAAATGTTCTATTGTAATATATAAACTTACATGTTTTTAAAACAAAGCTTTCACAAAGAAGAAATGTATTTAAGACTGGAGTCAATCCTGGATACATTTGCAAAATGCCCATATTTCACTAACAGATGTGCTATCTGACATATGGTCTAGATCTTGGCCTTTGAGTAGGATGTTTTTCAGAATGTATCTGTCTTGAAAAGTGGATAACAACTTATTTAGGTATTATTAGCTACTGTTGGTTGACCACCAACTCCCTGCTTTTTGCAGTGTTTGTCATTTTGTGTTTGTTATTGGGTCTAATTTTCCCTTCAAAACAATCCTATAAGTAAGGCATCTATTTCACCAAGAAACATAAAGTAAAGGAAACTGTACAACTTGCCAGTGAGCATGCATGTAGTAAGTAGCTGACAAGGGAATGATCCTAGCTCTGAATCTAAGGTTTGTATATTTTCCCGGCTATATAATGGCTCCTAAGACTCTACTGCACATTTCTGGATCTCTTGTAACTGGGGTGAAACAATTGCATTTATCCTTTGGATTCCTGTGAGTTACACTACATTTATCACTTTTGTGGGAAGTAATATTTGTTGATAACATGTCATGTACTAGGTCTTGTGTTAGTTGTTTTATAAACACTATATTTTATTTTCAAGCCTTCTGAGTAAATGTTTTACCTTTATTGTAAGGAATAATCAGAAACTCAGAGAGATAAAAGTCCAAAGAGTTAATAAGAGAGTTTAGATTTGAACTCAATGTGGCTTCATGCTAAACCCCTAAGATTTTTTCAACTGTCCAAAAAACATGACCTTTAACAGAAAATCCTAAGACAATTTTCAATAGTTATTATGTTTTTAAGTAAAAGTAAATTTCTCAGTGACAGAAGAGCTAATTCAATGTGTTAAAGAAGCTGATAACTCCTTCTTGCAAGCTGCTGAAATGATACATCACATTGAGCTGTGAGATATAAATTAACATACACTAGAAATTAAGTACAGGTGAGTGTTATAGCTGAGATAAGGAACTACATAAACAAGCCTGAATTTGAAGCATAAACATCAGGTGACAGATGTGATGCTTATCTAGCTGAAAACTTTACAATTAAGCTGCCTTCCTGTATAAGGACACACTATGTAGCTTTATGAGACAACAGAAATAGCTCGAAAAATCTTATCCTGGTGTCTGGCCCTGAAGAGAAGGAGATTTCATTTTTGGAAAACAAAAACCTCTTCATATTCTAAATAATAGAGAAAAGATAATAATAGGAAAGAAAAAGGCATCTGGTGTACATTGATATTTTTCTAGCTGGAAGGCAACTATAAAATTATTAAGTTTACTTTAGTTCACAGATGTAAAAATAGAGATCAAGAGAAGATTAACATATTCAAACCCATGGAGCTTATTATTGCTAATAACTTAGATTTCCTTTTCTTAGCTCAGTGATTTTCTGCACACTGCACATTAGTGTGATTTAGGGTGAACGTAGGTGATATCACCTCCAAGAAATATGCACTGGTTTTGTACACAGGAAGGCATGGTACTCCACAATGAGAGCACATTTTTAGCTCAGGACACAGGAGTGAGTTTTCTCATAGATGATATTTGCAATTCTCTTCCTATTTCCACAGCTTGAGCAATACGCTGATCATGGCAGTGGCAAACGCAGCCTGCAAAGAGAGAACATAGGTACACTGGAAGGCCTAGTAATTTGGAGAAGAAGAGACTGACTAACAACTGTGAGGATATTCTAGAAAATTAAAACATATTGTGGAATTCAATTAAAAGTTTTCGGTACTTAAAGATTGTAATTGAAGCAAGTGAATGAACAAGTACCAAAATATACTAAATAAGACCACCGAAGAAAAAAGCCACGTTCTTATTACCAACGTGCTGGAAGCTAAAATCAGGCCAAGATAAAATTTTTGGAATTTGGAAGACAAATAAACAGAATTAAATTAGAAGAGAATGTTTCTTGCAGAAATGGTAAGTATTAAGGTACACTTACTGAGTTAGACTTGTTACTGAGTTAGAAAAAAAGGGTATCAAAACTGCCTTGTCTTAATATAAGGTCACCAAAAGCAGACCAAAAAAAAAAAATTAAAAAAAAACAACAAACTAGGATGCAGGTAGTTTTGAGGGACATGATCCCAGGAACAGTGAAATGGAGAATGTGACACAGGAAAGGAAGAAAAGCCAATTTGAGATGTGTAACTATTAGTTCATCTGCAGGCAACAAGGGACTTCTGACAGTCCAAGGGGATGCTTTCCAGAATTGTTCACCTAAAAAGCTGTAGCTTTGTTCACTGTCTGCATCTACTATTAGTTCGAGGTTACCCTGAGGATGTTAACTTCCTTCCTTCCGAGATGAAATTGCTGTTGAAGACAACCCGGGAACAGAAAGCAGAAAGCTGAGCTAAGTAAATTTGAGGAGAGTCACTGGCAGCAGGAGTGAGTCTGAGCTCTTCAGGACGGTTCACTGCAGCTGCGGCTGCATTTGAGGTGGGCTGAGAGGACAGGTGACAGCCACAGCAGCGATCTACCAGACCACTGTATGTCCTATGTATTCGTTATAAGCGATTTCTATTACAGACGTTGGTCTCTTTTATGTCCATAATTAATTAAAGGAAGGTATCTATCCAGGTGGTAGATTCATTCTTGAACTAGGTGAGCCCCATTTGCCTTTTATAGTAGGTGTCTAATGGCCAGAGATGTCAAAGATAGAAAAGCAGCTGCCCCATCCTTTCCTCCGTTATTTTCCTGTTTATTCAATGCTATCTGATTGTGTGTAGTGTTTCACGTCGCATTTCTCTCACCCCACTGCAACTCTCTGTCTATTCCATGTGCTGATGGAAAAGATGACTAATTCATGAGTCACACAATGCTCATCTGATTATTAATTTAAAGTGTAATACTGTGCAAAACAATTTCAGTGATTGCTTTTAAAATAAAAATTATTCTAGCATATTGTTAATGAAATTTGAAGTCACGACATTAAAAGGAAAAATTGAACTTTATGACGAAGAGATAAAGAGTTAGTTTTTGCATACGCCATTGTTTAGTAGATAGCAGAAACTTTCATATGCAAGAATATAAATATGTCTAAAGCTTCAGATCTAGATTTGGGAATTATTGGTGTTAGATGAAGAGAAGATGAATTCTCTTATGGAAATGTGAAAAACAAAACAGAAGCAGTCTATGCAAGAGAGGGGGAACTCCTGCATGTGTGTGCAGAAGGCCAAAGAAGAGTTAGGGAATGAGGCAGGGAGTAGGGTTAAGAAATTTTTAAAAATCTGCATTCATGTTTTAGGATTCAGAGAAAAGAAAGATTTGATTAGAGTATTGAGTATTATTGCAAATTTTATATAAAGTAGTCATAAAGGACTCTATATTTAGTGATATCCAGTTTATTTCCCTTTATGGGCACTTCCCATGAACTGACAGCAAGGGTTCATTGACTACAGAAGAGCTGGGAGAGGGGTATGGTCTGAGGACATTTTGAGAAGCTTGACATTAAAATCCATAATTTTGAGAGTATCTCCTATTATCATGGGTAGACTTTTAATTTAGTGTAGTTTTCATTTTTGTAGAATCTTAAAGATATAAGCATTTTTCTATTGAGAAATAAATAATAGAGACAGAGAAATTGAATTTGTTAGAGGAAGGCAATTATTGATACATAAACTGTTGGGGTAGGAATGTTCTCTTTTTCAAAAGGGTATGGGGTAGGGATAGTGAAAATAAAAACTCTGGAAATCAAGAGAGGAAAAAGTATTGATTACATATCTGATAGTCTAATGTTTGCAAGTAAAAAATTAAAACAATCTGATCAACTTACTAGGGGAATTGGTGTCTTGGTCCTTGGGAAGAATGAAATTAGTGAACAACAGTAAAAGATAGTGTATATTTAAGAGATAAGGGTGAGATTCTGTTTACTTGCATAGGAGTAGACAAAAGGTGTACAGTATCTGTGGATTATGAGTGTCTCACAAAGTCAGGATGGAGTGCTAATCATTGCTTTGCCACTAACTGACTGGCAGACAGTCACTTAATGTCTCTTGGTCTTAGTTATCTTATTCTAAATGTAGATGATGAAAAAAATATCTTTTTGGAAGCAAAAAATGAATATGCTGAAAATGAAAGATGGCAAAATCAAATAAGATTCACAGAGGAATTAATCTTTCATAGCTGTGTGGGCTTAGGAGGTGGATATAAACACCAGGCACCAGGATGGATCCTCTCCTTTTCAATAAAAGTGTGGACAGAGAAGAGCTTTAATGGAAAATAGATACTAAGTGTCCTATGCATCCCACCTAGGAGGAGCCTTGTGGGACAATTTTATAGAAACAAAGTAGATGAATTTTGTTACTGTCTACAGAAAAGTTACACACTACACTCATAGGAAAGCATCCTCATCATTACACAACATACCTGAACCAGGAAGTCACCATCATTAAAATGAAAACTGGAGTGCATAAATACACAAAGTTTACACATTTCATTTCTGGTCAAATTAGTCAATCAAAAAGTTTGAAAATAGTGATATTAATATATTCAATCTCTTAAAATTAAAATCAATGAATAATTCCCTAAAAGAAAGATCACTAATACATGATTTGAGAAACAAATGCAAAGATGTTTTAAGGAAAACACTGAGGCAATAATTAAATATCTAGTTTCTGTTATTTAGCATGAAAAAAAGCATGTTATACATTAACCATTCATATTGTCAGTTTTAATCACTTACTCTGGATTAGGTTGGCAGTTTCCCCTCCTCCATACCCCAATCCAAAAACTTTTGAATAGAGACAAATTGTAAAGACATGTCTTTATATATATAATGTATATTATTATATTAATATAACTAGGGACTGTTATGTTAATGCATTTTGCCTTGCTACTATTTAAACCAAAAAGAGCCTTCTATTATTTGACAGTAAAGGTAATGGTAATGGAAAAAATAACAGCAAGATGAAAGAAACAAACACTTTCTAGTGAGAATATAGCTATTGATAATATAAGATATAACGTCCAATCTCTGACAGTCAAAATGACTCAGTATTAACAATTTTATAAATGTATCTTTATAAATGTATCTTGCAAGATTAGAAATGAAAGAATTGATTCAGTTTCTACTTTGCTAAGCTGTTTCTGCTTTCTTCAGTTTTGTGGACTTGTTTTTCCTACACCTTCTCCCTGAAATCATTTTGTTCGGCCTTCAAGAATTGGCTACGGTGTCACCTCCTGTGGTAAGGCTTCTTTTCCTCCCATATTATATTGCTCTCTCATAAACTTGCCCTCACCTCTCATTATTATTATGATGATGATGATTATTTTAGAGGCAGGGTCCTGCTCTGTCACCCAGGCTACAGTGCTGTGGCAGGATCATAGTTCACTGTAGCTTTGAACTCTTGGACTCAAGCAATCTGCCCACCTCAGCCACCCAAGTAACTAGGACTACAGGTGCATGCCACCGTGCCTGGATAATTTGATTTTTTGTAGAAATGGCGTCTCCCTATGTTGCCCATGCTGGTCTCGAACTCCTTGCTTCAAGCAATCCTCCCACCTCAGACTCCCAAAGTGCTGGGGGCATGAGCCACCACACCCAGCCCTATTATATTTCTTGTATAACATCTGTATTAGCTAGTATCCAGTCAGAAAAACAGACACAATGTTACTTCTTTCAAATGGGAAATTTAATGCCGGGTATTGGTTATAATGTGTTGGAAAAGCTGGAAGATCAAAAGAAGGTTAAGTTTTCTCACCAGTAGGTGGCGGTGATTCAAATTTGTTTTACTATCAACCAACTGAATGGGATTAAGAGTATCACTGATACAGGAAAGTGGACCCACGGCTGGTTCTTGGCTTTGCACAGGAAAGAATTTAAGAGCAAGCTTATAGCGTAAAGCAAAAGCAAGTTTAGTAAAGTAACAAAGAAACAGAAAGAAGGCTGCCCCATAGACAGAGCAGCAGATGCCTCTCAGAGCAACAGATAGTAGTGAGTTTCTGGGATCTTATTTTATACATTTCATTTAATTTTATGTTAAGCAGAAGGAGGGTTATTCATAAGATTTCTGGGAAAGGGATGGGGACTTCCTCGAACCAAAGATTCCCCCCGCCATTTTTAAACCATGTAGGGTAACTTACAGGAGTTGCCATGGTATTCATACACTGTCATGGTAGGGGTTTCTTTTAGTATGCTAATGCATTATAAGGGGGGTATAATGAGCAGTAAGGGTCGCCTGAGGTCGTTTTTCATTGCCATCCTGGTTCTAGCTGGTTTTGGCTGGCTTCTCTACTGCCTGATGTTTTATCATATTCCTGGGTTTGGGTCTTATAACTCCTTCTCAAGTGGGGCCTGCAAGATCCCTATCTCACCATGAACCAAAAAGGTATTATTTCAAAAAAGATTACTCAAAGAAACTAAATTAAAACAAAAATACCAATGGCTTCACTGTCCAAAATGAAAACTCTATCCCTAGCACAGAAACTATGTAGTCTACATGAATCTGCCCCCTCTGTGTGTTCCATCTCAGAGGTATTGAAGTATTTGGACAGATAGAAGAAAGAGCCATGAGCTATTTAAAAAATTATTTTGATGCACACAGCCTTTGGAATTAGAAAGATTGATTGGTTTGCTCCATTCTTGAAACTCAAACAAGGAAATACAATTTCTATCTCACAGAATCCCTGTTAAAGTTGGAAGATGTAAATGCAAATAGAATATTACATAGTGTGTGCTCAATCACTGAAAGCTACTCTTATTATTACTGTTTTTTTTAATAAAAATTCTCTATCTCCCTTTGCTCTGATTCTATATTCATAAACTCACATTTAGGATGATTCATTTGCTTTCTGGATATGTTGTTTCTGAAAAACAATAGCCATATATGTAAATTTACTGGCACAGAGATTATTCTTTTGATTTCTTCTGATTTACTTCATCATTAAGCTATAATCAATACTCTACACATTTCTAAGTGAGTTGAGAAACACTTTTCTTAGTTGGCCCTACCTGAGGACCAGACCCAGGGCATGATGAATGCTCCTAATTAATTCACCCTACATACTAACGCAGAGGAATCTGCCTGCTTCTCTTCCTCTGCAGCCATCATCACCCCTTTCACTCCCAAGGTGCTAAATTGCTGCCTTTTTTTACATTCAAATTTCAGCAATATTCAAGATTTCCTTACTATGATTACGGTACTCTTTGCCCTCAGAGCATGCCCATATGGTGGATAACATTGGCTCAGATTAGAAAAAATCGAGCCAGGTATTTCTTAAAGAGTAAGTAGATTTTTAACAGTATAACAAAATGTATTTTCACAAAATATTAATTATGTACCAATAATTAAAAGTAAACACAGTATGTCAAAACATCTTGTACAAAAATATGTACAAATCACATTTACTTAATCACAAAGTTTCTAGATGTAAAAAACATGCTCTTAAGACTGACTACAGTAAAATTTTTGAAACGAAAAAATAAAAACGTTGAGTAAATCACTTAATGGCATATGACACCATAATTTCATTTCTATAATACTATAAGCAGATGTTCGTACCAGAAACAAAATGAAGAAAAATGTAGGTTAAACTACAAATTTAAAGAATGGGTGTTAATAAATTTCTGGTCAACTAAAACTTAACTTTGTAAAGGCCAGAAGGCTTTGAGTATCAATTTTTGTTGATAAAAATAGATACTTTCCCAAACACCATTACTTCACCTTTTTACTTCTCAAAACTAGCTTTCTTTGGCTCATACCTGTAATCTGAGCACTCTGGGAGACCAAGGCAGGAGGATTGCTTGAGGTCAGGAGTTTGAGACCAGCCTAAGAAACAGTGAGACCCCATTTCTACTAAAAATAGAAAAAAATTAGTCGAGTGTTGTGGTGTGCACCTGTAGTCCCAGCTACTGGGGAGGCTGAGGCAAAGGATTGCTTCAGCCCAGGAGTTCGAGGTTGCTGTGAGCTAGGCTGGCAATACAGCACTCTAGCCAGGGCAACAGAGTGAGACTCTGTCTCAAAAAATAAATTATTTGATAATTCAGAAAACTGTTGTACATTTTTCAAATTTATAAACAACTGATTAACTTCTTTAATTTAGCTATCAACATCACCCTTCCGATGTTATTTCTAATACAGTTCCTTATTTCATCTCATCCCACCACCCAGTGAACCTAGAGCCTAGGATAGGGAACAGACAGAAACATATTTAGATAATAATTGGTCTTAGAGATACTTTATTCATGAATTAATTCAGTGAGTAATTATTGAACACCTACTATAATCTCAGCTCTGTCTACACAGAGCAGGGCAGATATAACCTTTATCTTTGGAGCTCATATTCTAGAAAACGAGTTGAATGCAGTTTCTCAATCATGATGAGCCTTCATTTCATTTTTTAGGATTTGTATAGATATCTATTTCATATATGAGGACAAACAATATGCTTTCTTATGCACATCATTCTTTGGATTCTCATAAGAAAAATGTTAAAATGCATAAGTTGACAAAGCCTAGATTCTGATTTATTTAATTTCTATATTCTATTATGACAATGGTAAGTATTTATTTTTGCCTCTCAGTACTTCCAGTATACCTTCTGCAGTTTTGTAATCTGGTTGGCTTTTTCTACATCACTTTGCTGCAGCTTTCTGGTCCCCTTCACTGTCTGTTGTCCTCTGTTGCTTCCTCCTTCCTAGAAGTCTCATCATACATCAACACTTCCCCATCTTCTTTTTCCTGGCTTCTGACTCACCTTGGTTGACTAATCACAACACTTCCTTAAACACTGGGTTTCAATGAGTAAATGGATATCTTTTGCATTTGCTTGAGCTTTGTTGTGAAATTCAGATCTTCTTTGCAACAATAATCTCTTCTTGAATACCATTTAGAACCTCTCAAAAAACCAATGGTTTCTATTTTAAAGGTAGCAATAAAATACACTGATAAATGAATACTTCAAAAAACAATGCATCTAATATATTATTAATTATCAACTGTTACTACTGAAATCATTGAAATCTGCAAGATAATAGTTAAAACTGTTAGATAGGATATGCCAATTTATACTCTAAGGACCAGATCAAAAAATTCAATTTCTTGCATTTTGATAATAAATTAAAATTTATATGAATACATCAAGTTTGAAACTTTCTTTAAAAAACCCTAAATGATAGAAACTTAAGACATTTAAGTATTTATTGATGTGTTCATTATCTTCAACATAAACTATATGTAATTAAAAATTCAGTTATTTAAGTGTCTTGCAAATCAGATGCTATCAAGCAAACTGCTACCTCTGAACATGTTATTTTTAACTCAAGGACAAATTATTAAGATTCAGTAATTTTTTACTAATAAATGTTATTTTTTTGGAACACTTAAGTTAGGAGAAAAATTGCATTGTACAGTTCTATGGCTTTTGTCAAATTCACAGTCTTAAATATTCACCATTACATTATCATACGCAATGTTTTCAGTACCCGAAAATTCCCCTGTGTTCCACCCGTTCATCCTTACTTCCCTTGCCTGCATCCTTGGAAACCATAGATCTTTTTACTTTTTCCTACAGATTTGCCTTTTCCAAAATGTCATATAGTTAGAATTTTATAGTAGGTAACCATTTCAGACTTTATTTTTTTACATAGCAGCAATATGCATATAATGTTTCTCCATATCTTTCTGTGGCTTGACCAAAAGTTCATTTCTTTTTAGCACTAAATCCCATTGTATGGATGAACAAACTAGTTTGTTTATCCAAGAACCTATGGAAGAATGCCTTGGTTGTTTACAAATTTTGGTAATTATGAATAAAGTTGCAACACATATTCATGTGCAGGTTTTTGTGTGGATATAAGATTTTTTTTTTTTTTTT
>VBSM01002608.1:165790147-165810797 GCA_008086735.1 Cheirogaleus medius
AGGAGTGCAATTATTGTATAATATGGTAAGAATATATATAAGACTTTGTAAGAAACTACCAAACTGTCATCAAAGAGGCAGTATCATTTTGCATTCTCACCATCAAGAAATGAGAGTTCATGTTGCTCCACATCCTTATGGGAATTAGGTTTTTTCTGTGTTTCGGATTTTAGCCATTCTAATAGGGGTATTGTGGTATGTTAGTGTTGTTTTAATTTGTGTGTTTGACATATGATGATAAACATCTTT
This sequence comes from Cheirogaleus medius, assembly GCA_008086735.1. Classification (NCBI taxonomy): domain Eukaryota; kingdom Metazoa; phylum Chordata; class Mammalia; order Primates; family Cheirogaleidae; genus Cheirogaleus; species Cheirogaleus medius. Next base: position 165,790,397 of record VBSM01002608.1, read on the forward strand.
CCATGTGCTTACTTGCCATCTTTATATCTTCTATAGTATCTATTCAGATGCTTTGCGAATTTTTAAATTGGGTTATTTGATTTCTCATTGTTTAAAGAGTTCTTTGTATATATTGGATACAAGTTCTTATCAGATAGGTGTTTTGTGAATCTTTCCTCCCTGCCTGGGGCTTGTCATTTCATTCATTAACAGAGGAAAGATCAGTTGACTGTCTTTCTGTGGGTTTGTTCATGGTCTCTCTATTCTGTTCCCTTAATCTATTTGTCTATCCTTTTACCATTACCACAGTGTCTTCATTATTGTACCTTAAATTGTAACACTTGAAGTCAGGTAATGCCAATCTGCCAACTTTTAATTCAATATTGTGTTCACTGTTCTGGGACTTTTGCCTTTCCTTATAAACTTAAGGATGCATTTATTCATATCCATGAATCCCATAACTTGCTGGGATTTAGATTCGGTAAATTATAATTTCTCAATTAATTTCAAAATTAATTTCCAGAACTATCCTCCAGTTATATAAAAATATTCAGATATAAATACCTGACTATATATTAGTTAAAAAGATAAATTTATATATTATACAAAAATAGCCAGATAAACTTTTTTTCCTAATAAACTACCTGTTCATCAGGTAAAATGAAAGACTGACTGTAGGATTGTCTGTGTTGGTGGCAGTGTCGATGCACAGTATTCCTCTTTAAGCTAATCAGGCAAATATTAATAACAAGAAGGGAAAGAAGAATCACCTTTCATTACTCACTGACTATTGCCATTTTCATAGTATTTTAAATGGCCTGACCTCAATGTTACCGACAAAAAAAGAAAGAAAACAAAACACAAAAATCAATATTTATTCTGAAAGGCAATCATAAGTTTCAAGTAACAGACATTAACGATTTCCAACATGATCACTAGGAATAATTTGCAGTCCGAACCATACTTTTGAAAACTGTTTCTACAAGTCGGTACAGAATTTATTCCTATTCCATGATTAGTAATCATTATACTTGTTACTTCGGGACCCTTAAATTCTGCTGCTGCAAACTTTCAGACTTCTGTGAAAGGTGCACTTTCCAGATGATGAGTATTTTGCACAGCAGCAATGATCCATATCAGAGCAGCCTTGAAGGAAATATTTAACACGTTGGAGCCAATCTGCACAGAGAACATTCAGCAACTCTGCAGAGTGTTCACATTTCCTCCTTTTTGTCAGGAACCACCCCACCCACTTTAGAAGTGTCTAGGCTTTAAAATGCAATTCTTTTTTCCACACAAAGATGAGTATGATAATGCTCTATGCCAGAGAGGACTGTGCATCCAAGGATGCAGTTTACAGCAAGTCTAAGGAGAGGTTCTACTCTAAGAAAGCAATAACGTATGGGGAGAAAAAACAAAAGCAAGAAATGTACGCTGTTTTCACTCTCATTCACCTACAGTGATTTTGGTCATACCACTTCTTCTATTTTTTTTTTTTTAAGAAAAATAGAAAACTTTATTGGAAGTATATGCAAGGGTAATAGTCGTCTTCTGAAGGGGCTGCTGCCTCCATGTCTTCCTCCAAGGTAGACTGGGACTCCCCAGCAGTACTCTCAAAAAAGGGTGTCTCTGCTGCCCAAGTCACCAGCCCCATCTCCTGGGCCTCTGGGCTGGCAGAGGACAGCCTCAATGTGTTCCCCAAGCTGCAGAGAGTGTAGCACAGGTGGAAAACCTTGAGCACCTTCCTCAGGGAGAGCAGGAACAAGATCAGCAGCAGAGTGACACTGGTGAAGGCCAACTCGGCTATGAGCAAGTCCTGCAGCATCTTTCAGGAAACTGGGAAAAAGGTACTCTCCAGGGAACTTTGTACAGTAGGTGTAAGAAGAGAATTTCCAGCCAGGCTGGAATGCTCATGTTCAACTTTAGATAGTCATCCAGTAGATGATATGAACCATGCAACACCTGGAGGGCCACCTGCAGGTGTCTCATGGTGTTGGTGAGAGCTTCTTGGAGTGGTTCCTTGGAGGGCTTGCTGCAACATATTTGTTCCATCTCCTGCCCAAGCAGCAGCCTGGGCTGGGGGCGGGAGGCCATGAGGAAAGAAGCCTCCTCTTGCTCATATTCCCAGATGCCAAGATAAACCAGACCCCACTGCAGCCCAAGCCTGGGGTTGTCATTACTCTGGAGGAGACTCACCAGCTACACGCCAAGCAGCAAGACTAGGACAACCAGCAGAAGCTCCCTGGGGCAGCCATTCAGTAAGCTTTAATGTCTTCATCAGTAAAACAAGGCTACTGACAGTTCATTTGTAGGATTTCAGAGATGATTAAATGAAACCATGTACAGAGTCACATGGTACCTATTAAGTACTCGGCATATGTTTCTTGCATTGAAGTTTATATGAGGTACTTAATAGCTCTCCATTTTGCACTTAATTTTGTAAATGAGAAAAATCACTTCATCCATCAGGCAAGTTCTTGTAGAAGGTTCATTTCCCTTTACAAGTTCAGTCTTTCATACACAACCAAAACTCTCTTCTTTCCTAAATCCCTGCTTTCAACAAGATGATTTTTCATTTCCTGCCAATGCCATGGGATACTCCCCTAAAAAGCAAAAGTGAAAACTTATCCATGACCATAATGAAAAGAGGTCTTTGGGAGTTAAAGGCTGAGTATCACATAAGTATATGGAGCACACAAATAAATTCTGAGATATGTAAGACATGCTTCGTGTTTTTCCATGATGGTTATGACCATTTAAAAGCTATAAATCTAAGAATAAATGTCAACATATTATAATTATTATTTTTACATAATCTTGTCTAAGAAAAACAAAAAAGAATTAAATGTATTCCTGGACATTTTCTACTTTCCTACTAACTACAATATTAGCAGACCAAATAAGGATATAGAAAGAATTTAGATATCTGCAGATAAATTATATAGAGGGAGTAAAAATTATATAAATTATAAATTATATAGAGGGGGTAAAGTAGAATAGATATTTATGTACACATACACACGCTACCACTCATACAAATATATACTGAGAGTTGGATTCTCTATATATTAAATTTCAAGGCTAAAATAATCAGTTTTCAGAATTCCATGATAAAATAGCTTATTTTGTTTTATTTTTTGATGTACAATTTTTTAAATTTTGAAATATTTTAACTAAGAAAAGACTACAGAATGATAAAGTTTATAAGTAGTCTAGATTGCAGAGGTAATAGAGGTACAAAGTAATCAGTTGATACAAACTGTACATTGAAGGAAATATATTTAGTCCTGTTGAAAATGATTTCTTTTTAGATATCAGAAGCATTCAAACTAAAAACAAAGACAGGTAAAGTCCACACTTAAAAAAGTAGCAAGGAGAAAAAGATTCAGGGCCTGATCTGCCGCAGAGAAGGCATAAAAATAGGTTGTCTGGCTTAAATTTGTATTTGTATTCCAAGTTCTTCCTGTGCTTTGGATGGTCTTGAATTTGATTATAAATCTGTGTTGGAGGCTATTTTAGATGGCTATGTTGTTTTGTTTTGTTTGGGTTTGAATTTTGCTTGTTTATTTTTATTCTGTCTTCCATAACAATGGTCCCTTTTTTTAGTGTATACCTACTCCCAGGGCTGCTGCTTTGCATAACTCCGGGAAGTACATGTAGTTCCTGTGGATGGCATCCCACCGACGATGTAGGCTCAGCCTTCACAGGGTTACATGGAATCCCTGTCCATCCCTCTGTTGGAAAATGATGGTGTGCTTGAAGGAGCTCCAGAGTCATTTCCACTCTGAATATTCTGAGATGTCTGTGTCTTCACAGCTTTTTCTCCTCCTTCATTTCATCTAACTCCCTGGCTTTAAGTATCATCTTATGCTAATAAATCTGCATTAATCAAGTTAAGTACTGCGATCTGATATTACAGGCAACCTCTAATCCCAGTGTCTTCACATAAGAAGGGTTTTATTTTCCCCCCTGATTCATGCCACAGTCCAATTCAATAAACAGAAGGTTCTGGGCAATCTATCAGAGAACTTTCTCTACAGTTTTCTTCTTCCATATTCTAGATACCTTCACTAGTTTGTTATGTTGACTAGTAAAATAGTTTTAAAAAATGTGTGAAAGACCAGATGAGACATTTTAGAGCTAGATCTGTAAATAGTGCACATTATTTATCCACAGACTGTTGATCAGAACTTAGACACATGACCCCATGTAACTGTAGTAAAGAAAAGGACACAAAGTCTCCATCTATCTTCTATCACCCATCATCTACCATTCATCATCTGTCTATCCACCTCTCCTCATCTCTCTGTCAGCTCTCTCTAGCATCTCTCTCTGTAAGGTCTCCTGCTAGCAGGTCTCTATCATCTCTCTCTTTCTCATCTCTCCATCTCTATCATATCTCTATCATCTGTATCTACTTACCTTTCTACCTATGACCATCTATCCATTCACCCCAGAGAGGAAAAGAAAGCCATGTTTTTTACAATACGGTTTCACCTCTATCACAGTCTGTCCTAAATATATTTCACATTTTTTCACACACATATGATATAAAAATTACTCCTGAGGAGATAACCCAATAGCCCTTCCAATCACTCTTCTCAGTTTAAATCTAGACTCTCTAGACCAGTGGTCTTCAACTGTTTGGAGGTAGGGGGGAGGCAGAGTCAGGCAGTGATGTGCAGCCCGGTTCCTATTATAATAGGCCATGCACTGGAACCGGGATGCAGCCCGGAGGTTGGGTACCACAGCTCTAGACAATATATTAAACCAGAGTCAAGTTATCTGCCTCCGCCCCCATATAAACACTCCAAATACAGGGCACCAAAGCTGGGACTAGCACAGCATTCTCAGTGCTTGAATACTGTGAGATAGATGTTTGAGGTTTCTTTCCCTATGCCTGTGGGGAAAATTTCCTCATTATACCTAATTTTGTTCTCCGAACATATTTCCCTGTGTCTTCTCTGACTTTTGGCCCTGCCTTCTACAACATTCTTCCTTGTCTAGCCTATGTTGCCATGTATGAAGTATAGGTTGGGGCATATGGGATTCCTGAAGGTCATAGAGCTTTTGAAAATTGTTTTCTACTCAAAATAAGTTGGTGGTTTAAGATTGTTTTAATTCTCTATGATCCATGATCATTTAATCTGGGCTTAATGTTTCTTTAGCAATATAATTCCAGCAGAAACATAGCTAACTTCTGATCTATTTCTGATCAGTTCCATATTCCAATAGACACATGCAGAATCCTTTTTTAGACATTTTACTCAAATGATTTTTTTTCCTGTAACCACTGTGATTATTCCTACCACCTTCAGTCTAATGGGAGGTATCTCCAGGGTCTCAAAATGTAATGGTAAGACCACACACTTTGCCTAATCTTTAACAAAGGCATCTTCTTAATGTGTTTCCGCAGCTCAAGTGCTTTTATAGTATTATTTCCAAAATTTGGAGTAAACAGACATTATTAACTTTCCCTTCAAATTAAAAAAAAAAGGCTGGACTTTTCATTCCCTTTCATTATACTTGCCATCTTTCTAAGTTTCTTCTGAGATTATCTCTTTCTTGTAATACTTTGTCAAACACAGCCAATAAGCCATATAAGCAAAATTATGCTGTATTCATTTTCTACTTCTGCTGTAACAAATTGCCACATATTTCATGGCTTAAAACAGCATATATTTATTATCTTACAGTCTGTAGGTCAGAAGTCTGAAATAGGCCTCACTGGACTAAAATTAAGTTGTTGGCAGGGCTGCATTGCTTTCTGGAGGCTCCGGGGAGAATCCTTTTCCTTTTCTTTTACACCTTCCAGAGGCCTCTCCCTGACCTCAGCTCATGTACACTTTTGTCCATCTTTAAAGCCCACAACATGGAGCCGAATTCTTCTTACAGTGGCATCTTTCTGTCTCTTCTCCTCTGCTTCCCTCTTTCACTTTTAAAGATACTTGTAGCTACCCTGATTTATCTGGATAGTTCAGTATCACCTATTTCACCCATCAGGTCAGCTGATCGGTGACTTAAATGCCTTTTACAATCTTAATTCTCCTTTGCCATGTAAGGTAACATATTCGCAGATTCCAGAAATTAGGGTGTGGGCATCTTTGGGGAACAATTACTGTACCTGTGATATACACTAACATTTTATTTCAAATTATTTTCTTTAGAGATGTCAGCATCAAAGGCTTATGATCCGCTTTCCAAATTCTCATAGATAAAAGTTTTACCAAATGTTTTGATATTTCTTTATCATGAATATCCAACTTTCTAGACTCTAGCATCAATTTGCTCATCACCCACAGTTTGATAGTTAAGCTGATGCAACACACACACACATATATAATATATATATAATTTTGAAATAATTATAGATTTACAGGAGGTCATAAAAACACAGAATACAGAGAGGTTTGTTGTGCTCTTTCCCAAGTTGCATCTTAGATTCCTGTAATATAACATCGAAACCCGAGAATTGGGTGTGTCATTGGCGCAATATGTGTGTATACCAGAGATTAGGGTGTTCTGCATCATTTTATCACGTGCAGTTTTATGTAACTACCAGCATGATAGTGATACAGGAACTATTCTATCACCACAATCGCTCCCTCATGCTATGCTTTATATGCACACCCATCTCCTTCTCATTCACCACCACCAACCCCTGGCAACCACAAGTCTGTTTTCTATCCTTATAATTTTGACATTTTAAGAATGTTATGTAAGTGTCATATAAATGGAATTTAAAAATATATGACATTTTGATATTGTACTTTTTTTTTACTCAGCATAATTTCCTTGTGATGCATTTAAGTCATTTAGATGTATCAATATTTACTTAACTTTTTCTGTAACAATTGTTTTCCATGGAGTGAGTTTGTTTAATCATTAGCCTATTATGAGAGATTTTCTTTTATTTTTTTCCAGATTTTGCCTAGTATAAATGAAGCTCCTATGAACAATCTTGTACTAGATTTTGTGAAGATGTAAGTATTTAATTCTCTAAGGACATATCCAGAAGTGTGATTGTTGGGTAATATAAGTGTATGTTTGCACCTTTTAAAAAGGCAAAATTACTTTTAATAGCATTTTACAAAGCCAACAACAGTGTATAAGTGATCTAGTTTCTCTACATTCTCACCAACATTTGGTATTATCAATGTTTTCTGTTTTGCTTTGTTTTTTTCTTTTAGCTGATCTAATAGGTGTGTAGTGATATATCCCATCATGGTCTTACCTTCTATTGCCCTAATGGTCAGTGAATGAAGAAATGATGAGCATGTTTTCATACGCCGTCTGTATATCCTCTTTGGTGAAATATAAGTTCATTTTTTCACTCATTTTCTGACTGGATAGTTTTTGTTTGTTTGTTTTTTGTTTTTTGACTGTTGGGTCTTGAGAGCCCTCTTTACATATTCCAGATGAGTCCTTTAACAACTGTGATTTTTCATATACTCCCTCACAGCCTGTAGCTTGTCCTTTCATCCTCTTAACATGGTCTTTCACATGGCAAAAGTTTTCATTTAGACAAAACAAAATTTATCATTTCTTTTAGTTGTGTAGATGATGATTTTTGTGTCAGATCCAGATTTGTTCATCCAGCCCAAGTTCCCCAAGATTTTCTCCCATGTTTATTCCAAATATTTTTAAAGTTTTACCTTTCACATTTAACTCTATAACATATTTTGAATTGATTTTTGTGAACCATGCAGAGATTAGATGGATGTTCCTTCTTTTTGCCTGTGGATGTCTGTATAATTCTGTTCAGGCTGCTATAACAGAATACTGCAGACTGGGTGGTTTATAAATAACAGAAATGCATTTTTCACAGTTGTGGAGGCAGAGAATCCAAGATCAAGGTACTGGTGGATTTCATACCTGGTGAGAGCCTGTATTCTGGTTAATAGATGTCTTTCCCACTGCTTCCTCACATGTCAGAAAAGGTGAGGGAGCTCTCTGAGTCCCTTTTTTTAGAGCACTAATCCCATGTATGAGGGCTCTGATCTAATAAGCTAATCGGCTTCCAAAAGCCCCACCTCAAAATACCATCACATTTTGTATTAGGTTTCAACATATGCATTTGGGGGAGACATAAACATTCAGTCTATAGCAATATCCAATTACTCCAGCATTATTTATTGAAAAACAATCCCCCCTCCATTGAATTGTGGTTGTGTCTTTGTCAAAAACCAGCCCCATTTATTTGGGACTATTTCATGGAATTCTTTTGTGTGAATGATCTGTGGGTATATCTTTCCGCCAATAGCACACAGTGCCTGGATTACTGTAGGTGTATGATAAGTACTGACGTCAGGTAGAGCAATTCCATTTTATTCTTCTTTTCATAATTGCTTGAGGTAGTCTAGTGTTTGTTATTTCCATAAATATTTTAGAAAAGGCTTGTCTATATCTACAGAGTAAACCCTGCTGAGATATTGAAGAATTGTACTAATCCTAAGGACCAATTTTTGGAAAATTGACATCTTTACAATGTTGAGTTTTCCACTCCGTAATCATGTCTGTGTTTGTAGGTCGGCATTTTTACTTCTTTCATGCGCATTTTGAAATTTTTAGCTACAGATCCTGCACAGGTTCTATAAAGTTTAATACTTAAGTATTTCAGTTTTATTGTTATGATTTTAAATGATGTGTTTTTAATTTAAGTGACCACATGCTAATATTACAAATTAGATTGATTTTTTTTTTTTTAAATGAGGTTTCACTATATTGCACAGGCTGAACTCGAACACCTGTACTGAAGAAATCCTCCTGTCTTAGCCTCCTGAGTTGCTAGGATTACAGGCATACACCATTATGCCCAGCTGATTTTTCGGTCTATATCTTGCATCCTACAAGCTTGCTAATTCTAGTGGGTTTTTTTCCTTTTTGTATATTTCTCATGATTGTTCATGTGTACATTGTTTCATCTGCAAATAGGGACAGTTTTATTTTTTTCCTTTCAAATGTGTGAGCAATTTATTTCCATTTTATGCCTTATTACTCTGACTAAAACTTCCATTACTATGTTTAATAGCAGCAGTGATGGTGGATACCCTTGCCTTTCTCTCAATTTTAAAAAGAAAGCAATCAAACTTTTACTATTTAATATACTAGCTACAGAATTTTTTGTAAATGCTTTTTGTAAGTTCCTCTCTATCGCTATTTTTATGAGAGTCTTATAATGAGTGGGTATTGAATTTTGTCAAATATTTTATGCATCAAATGATATAATCATAAAATTGATCTTTTTTCTATTTATATGGTGGATTACAGTTACAATTATATTGAACCATCCCGGCAACACTGTAATAAACCCCACTTGGACATGGTATACAATTCTTTATCTACATTGTTGAATTCTGTTTGATACTATTTTGTGAAGAATTTTTACATATATATTGATGGGTAATTTTCCTTTTCACTGCTGTCTTTGTCTGGTTTTGATATCTGGGTAATATTACCTTCATGAGATGAATTGGAAAGTGTTCTATTTTCTGGAAATAATTTGTGCAATTGATGCTAATTCTTCTTTAAACGTTTATAAGAATTTCTTGTTGAAAACTTCTGAGCCTGGATATTATTTTTTGGAGTTATTAAAAATACATGTTCAATTTTCTTAATAGTTATAGAATCATTCAAATTGTGTGTCTCATATTGAATGAGTCATGATAGCTTTTGCTTTCCAAGGAATTGGTAAATTTTACCTGAGTTTTCAAATTTCACAGGTATAAATTTGTCAGTAGTATTTCCTACTTAGTCTTTGAATGTCTATGGAGTCTAGTGATATCCTCTGTTTCAATTCTGATATTGACAATTTGCGTGGTATCTCTTTTGTTTTCTTTGTCAGTCTTGGTAGAGCTCTGTCTACTTTTACCTTTTAACAAAGTACCATTTTTGTTCAACTTAATTTATACACTACTTTTATTTTTTCCAATTTCATTGATTTATTCTTTTAATGTTTCCTTTCTTCTGCTTGCTTTGTATTTATTTTGCTCCTCTTTTTCCAGATTATTGTGTGTGTGGGAACTTAGATTATTTGTTAGAGACTTTTTCTCTTTTCTAATGTTTGCCTTTGGTGCTATAAATTTCCCTTTTAGTAAGGATTTTGCTGTATCCAACAAAGTTTGATATATTCACTTTTCAGTATTATTCTTTTCAATGTGTATTTAATTTCCTCTAAAAATTCATCTTGGACTATGGAATATTTATAAGTGTGTTGTTTAATTTTCTAGTGTTTGTAGATTTGAAGATGTTTCTGCTATCTTTCTGAACTTTTCTTTTCTGTTTTCTTTAAAGAGACAGGGTCTTACTCTGTTGCCCAGGATGGACTTGAACTTCTGGGCTCAAGCTATCCTCCTACTTCAGTCTCCTGAGTAGCTGGAATTATACACATGCACCACCATTACTAGCTCTTTTGTTTGTGATTTCTAGTTTGATTCCATTGTAGATAAAGAACACACTATGTATGATTTCAATTCTTTTAAATTTGTTGAGGTCAGTTTTCTGATCTAGGATATAGTCTATCTTGTTGTAAGTTACATAGGCACTTGAATATAATGTGTACTCTTCTTTGTCCAATATGGATTAGATCTTATTGTTTAATCATGTTTTGAGTTATTTTATATCATTGCAGACTTCTGTCAGTTTTTCTATTATTTATTGAGAGAGAAATGTTGGTGTTTCCAACTGCAATTGTGGGATTTCCCGTTTCTCCTTTCAGTTCTGACAGTTTCTGTTTCAGATATTTTGTAAGTCTATTGTTTGATGCATACACAATTAGGAGTGCTATTTCTTCTTGGTGGATTGAATTTTTCATCATTCAGTAATGTCTAACTCTATCCTGATGATATTAATATAGCCACTCTTGAATTATTTTTGTTAATATTTGTATGGTATACTTTTCCATACATCTTTTTGTTTCGAAATCTTTCTCTAGCCATTTTATTTTAGGCTAGGTCTGATGCAAATTCATTTGGTTTTCCTTAATATGAGAATGTCTTGAATCCCCTTTTATTTCTAAAATGTATTATTTCTGGATGTAGATTGTGATTAGCAATTCTTTAGTTTTGGTGATGAAAAATATCTCCACTTCCTATTGCCTCCCATAGTTTTTGACAAGAAATCTACTGTAATTTGAATTGTTTTCCCCTAAATTTAAGGTTTCATTTTATCTTACTATTTAAGATTTTTTCAATGTTTTCAGTTTTCAGAAGTTTGATCACGGTGGGCCTTGGGAATTGCTCCAGGTTTGTCTTGTTTGGGGTTTATTCAGCTTCTTGTGTCTGTAGGTTTTACCCTTTGCCAAATTGGAAATTTTTTAGTCATTATGACATTCAATACATTTTCAGCACTTCCCACCTTTTTCTCTTCCAGAACTTCAAGAATACAAATTTTACATTTTACATGATGTTATATTTGTATACTATATTGTTATAGTCCCACTTGTCCCTGAGGCCATGTTCATTTTAATTTTATTTTCTCCCTGTTGTTCAGTTTGGGCAGTTTCTATTGTTCCATCTTCAATTTTACTGATTCTTTTTTCTGCCCTGTTTATTCTTCTGTTGAGTGTTTTGTTTATCTAATTTTTAAATTCTACAATTTTCCTTTACTGCTTCCTTACATCTTCTATTTCTTTGCTAAGGCTATTTCTTTTTTAAGACATTCTTTTTTTAAAATATTAAACATGTTCACAATTGCTCATTGAAGCACTTTTATGATGGCAGCTTTTAAAACCATTGTCAGATATTATACAATCTCTGTCATCTTGGCATTGGCATCTATTGACTGTTTTTTCTCAGTTGAGATTTTCCTGTTTATTAGTATAATAGATAATATTTAATGCAAACCTTGGTATTTAACATAGCATACTATGCTTTTCTCAATCTCATTTAAAATTTCTGTGTGATGTTGTCTTTTCTGACACTGCCTCATCAGGGAAAAGTAAGATATTCCTTCCTTATTGCCATGTAGGGTAGAAGATCATGCTCCCCACTCACTCAGCATTTATTGATACCCAAGGGGTAAAAGTTCCCTGTTACTGCTCAACTGGTGGGAGTATCACCTCTCCACTAAGCATCTACACTACTCACCTGGTTGGGAGGGACAAGACTGCCTTGTTACTGTTCCCCACATGGCATACATTGTCACTAAAGGGGGTTGGCTTTGTTACCATTGGGTTGAAAATCCTGACTCTACAGTAGGCCTCCTCTCAACACCACTCCAGCTACAAGATGGAGGGATGTCTCATTATTTCCAGGGAGGAGTGGAAGTCCAGGATCTCATGTGTTCTAAACTGACACAGTGGAAAAAGGGGTCACTCTCAACTTCCTCTTTGGCCTCTATGGTGTGCCATAAAATAAGTCTCAGTAAATTTCAAAATATCAAAATGTTTGAAGTTCATAGAGTGATTAAAAGTTAATATCTGAATTAATCTATTGATATCTGTTTCTTAATGTTGGGGCTCATTTAGATATTTCAAGCTAAACCAAAAATGCCTGTTGTTCTGAATTCAGTTATCCATTTCTTGCCTTGACTTTTAATAAGCTTCTAGAGATATATAAAAACATGAAAACGTTAATACGTTATTAGCCTTGCCTGCATCTGCCAGTGAGAAATGTCATTTTGTTTCAACATGCTATCCTCCTATCATGCTTGAATAGTTACAAAGAGCATTTTATATGCCCTTGTGTTTCTGAGTTATTTATCCCACATATGCTGCTTTAGACTAGCCACTCATCAACTACACTCTAACCTTCTGCTCTTCACATTTCCCATGAAAATCCGAAGACCCCAAAGGTTAATTTCTACTTGACTCCCGTGAATGGCACATAACACCTACCTTGATCAACCCTATTCTGTTGTTTGTCCTTTTCCTTGCAAGCGCTTCAATCTCTAATATGTCTCTCCCAGTGGTACCTTCATTCTGACATAAATAGATATTTTGAGATATTCTTTGAATATGAGTTAGTAGGTGTGTACTATATACCATCCCTCTTGCTTGGAAACTCCAATCGTCCCAATTAAACAATAACTCAAAAGTTCTGTCTTATGAGAAATTTCCCACTACACACTCTTGCATATTTACCAAGTTCTCTTAAGCCCCATATTAACTGTTAACATGACACATTTTAAACTCTTTACTAATTGTCTTTTAAAAAATAAACTATTTTCAGATTTACATAAAAATTGTGAAGATAGCACAGAGTTCCCCTACACCACACATAAATTCAGTTTCCAGTATTATTGACATCTGCCATTTATGGCATGTTTGTCACAGTTATTAAGCTACTATTGATACATTATTATACATACATAATACATAATAATGTATCAATAGTACATATTATTGTACATATGATAATAATACATTGCTATCAATAGTAACTCAACAGTCCATACTTTACTCAAATATTCTTAGTTTTTAACTTACTATTTCTGTTTAGGATTCCATTCAGAATACCACATTACATTTAACTGTGAGGTTTCCTTAAGTTCCTCTTGGCTGTGACAGTTTCTTAGACGTTTCTTGTTTTTGATGGTCTTGAGAAGTTGCAGTACTGGTTAGGTATTATGTGGAATGCTCCTATCTTAGTTTGTGCTGATTTAACACAATACTTGAGTCTGGGTAATTTATAAAGAACATAATTTCCATCTCATGGTTCTGGAATCTGGAAAGTCTAAGATCAAGGCTCTGACAGGTACAGTTGTCTGGTTCAGGGCTTCTCTCGACTTCCCAGATGACACCTTGTTGCTGCAGCCTCTGGAGGACAGAAATGCATCCTCACCTCAGAGAAGGTGGAAAACTAAGAGAGCCCACTGTGCAAAGCCTTTTTTAAAAAGGCCTTAATCCCAGTTATGAACAAGGAGCCCTCATGGCCTGATCACCTCTTTAAGGCCCCACCTCCAAATACCATGATGTTTGCCATTAGTATCAATACCTGAATTTTGGGGGAGACACATTCAAACCATAGTGATCCATCAGTTTGGATTTATCTGACTTTTTTCTCATGATTCAGGTGATGTTTTTAGGATGAATATCACAGAGATAAAGTGTCACTCTCATCATTTTATATCAAGAGTATATGCTGTCTAGATGACTCATTATTGTTGACATTTGCCTTTATCACCTGGCTAAGAGTTTGTCAGATTTCTTCACTTATGGCTACTCTTTTCCTTTAACATACTTAACATACATAAAAGAAAGTCACTATGCACAGCCCAAATTTAAGTGATGGGGAGTTAGACTTCATTTCTCTGAAGGTGGACTATCTATGTAAATTATTTGAAATTCTTCTGCATGGTAGAGTTTTCTTTTTTCCTCCATTTATTTATGTATTCAATAATTAATTTGTAGCAGTGTGGACTCAGGAATATTTATTTTATATTAATATTTATGTGTTTTATAATCTGACACTTCATGTATTTTGTTACTCAAATTGTTCTAGCTTTGGCCATTGGGAATTCTTTGAGTTGGCTCCTGTCTCTCTTTGGCCTACCCACATCAACCACCCATATATTTATTTTTTGGTTTTTGGAACTGATCACAGTGACTGTGGAAAGAAGGTGTTTAATTAAACAATTTTGCCTAGAGGCATTTGTGTTGGATGATATACGATTGCCTTACTGAGAAATGAATGAGCAGGTGATCTGCAAGATAATAAACTTTATGCATAAGAAGAAGAAATAGTGGAGTTTCCCCAACTCCTTAGAATATACCTGGAGAGGAATTGCTCCACAGGTGACACATTTCTGATGCCTACATAATAATATAAAGTTAGTGTGTATATTTTACATATAATGAGAGGTAGAATGTTATATAAAAGAAAAATAGTATTAATAATTAAGGAGTCAGTTTCTAACATGAGCTTATGATCAACATTAAGCTTATGATCTCCCAGAATCTTGTACTCGATCTAGTATTTCACATCTCAAGAAATGGCACCATTATTGCTCACATTAAAAACTTGGGAAGAACCTTTGCACATCCTATCAGTCATCATGTGCATCAGTCTTGTCTCTTGATTATCATTTAAAATTGGTAATTTTCTCCATTGCTGTTGCCGTTGTCCTCTTCCAATCGATTTTTATTCCTATTTGAAAATTCCAATTGCCTCAAAAGTAAAATTGAATTAAGATATTGAGGTGGGATATATAGTGAATAATGTCATATTTGATAAAGCTTTCAAAAGCAAAGCATTGTCATCAGGGCCACATGTTTAATGTTACATCCTTTAATGTGACATCCTTTTAATGTGACATCCTTTTATGTCCTTTCTCTTACTACCATTTTTCTGGCCCTTTCTTATCTTTTAATGTATATACTACATCCTCAGGGTTGCAATCTCTCATCCAAAATTTAGCTTAGAATATTTTGTTATAGATTACTGAATTTTATGGACCCCTGAACATAAATGCACTGCATACCTTTATAGAGATTACTGTAACTATAATTTTAAAGTGTTGTGCAATTATTTAGAGTCCTCTTCCTTTTTCTAGATTGTAAAGTAAGGGCCTGGAATGCATGTAAAGATACTAAGTGCTGAATAATAACTAATTTAATAAATGGATAAAACATAATTTGAGTTGAATCCAGGTTTTTGCTACTTTTTTATTAATTTGATGCCAACCACTTAATTCTGTTAATGTTCAAGTTTCCCATATATACAATGGAAAAAATATTATTACAAAATTTTGTGGTTATCAATTTATTTTCAAATCTTTGAAATACCCCAAAATATCAAGGATGGTAATAACAATTACTAGAGCATAATGCTATCTAGGTATGTTTTCAGTGCTTTCCTCACCAAACTTCATTAAATAGACATATCTTGATGGTATAGAAAGAGTATGAGTCTACAACCCATGTATTTGTAGAGATTCTGATGCCTATTAACTATGTGACCTGGGGAAACCTCCAATTTTAAGCTTTTTTTTCTGAAATAGGGATAATAATTTCTAACTCATAATGCAAAGATTATGGACAGCATATACTTTATTTAACCAGATGAGGTACCCTTATAAAAATATATATGTCTATGTGATGATTTTTAAAACTTACAATTTAATATCATATTATCAAAATACTTTCACATGTCATTCTATTTAATTCCATGCCAATGAAACATTTATATATAAAAAGTTATAGAGAAAAATATAATGAGATTTCACTTATTCATCTCCCAGCTTAAAATATAAAACTTTTACAAATATACTAGAAGCCCTTTCCCCCTCATATTCATTTTTCCTTAGAAGGTAGCCACTATCCTAAAAATTAAATATTTAATTCCCATGTATTTCTTTATATACCTATTTTTTATGTTTCCACTAAACAATATATATATCAGATGTGGTGTGATACTACTTTACTAGACAGCACAGATTCAGTTTCCAAATTTTTTTATATCAGATAATGCTCATGCATGACTCCTATGTACCTGTCAGAGTTTTCCTCAGTGTTGCTAAATCTTAGCATTGCTAAGTCAGGCATATTCTGAAACTGTAATAGAATTGCCACATTTTACTCTAAAGTTATTATAGACATGTATACTCCCACTGGAAGTATATGAGAAATCCTGTTTTAAAGATCTTATCTAACTCTACATTGTCAAATGATAACAATGCCAATCGTATGAGTCTTAAAAGATGTCTTGTGCTTTTAATTTCTCTTTACTTGATTGCAAGAAAAACTGAGTACGTTATCATGTTATTTATTGGCCATTTGATGTTCCATTTCTTGTAAAATACTGCTCATAAAATTTGTCCATTTATTTTATTGCCAAACAATATAAATGTAGAGAAATCTTCAGTTAGGTATTAATATTCTCACTGTATTCAAGAAGTATCAGATGCAGAAGGAATCAGAGAATTATGCAATGCCATAGCCATGCTAGTTATCAAATATTTTGGTCGGTTCGTCAGTTTTTGTTTTTCTGATACTTGTCTCTTTTTTCTTTGGACTTTGTGATTTTGGTGACTTTCTTACTCTGAGGGGCTGGGGAAGGATTAAGCATCATGGCTCCTGGTTTCCATATGTGTGACTTACCTGGTGTGGGAAAATAGTGGATGCAGCTGGACTGTGGAGTGCTATGTGGTCCAGCAAAGCAGAGCATGTGCTGAGTACTCTTAGTATGATTGAACCTGGAGAATCTCTGTCTGGATACATCAAACATTTATTTTATGTATTCTACCTATCATGACACTTTTCTATTGCCTGAAGTTCCTTTAGGTTCAAAACCTCTGTAGGGCTCCCTGCCTTGACACCTGCCCCCACAACTCTCTCAACACATCATCCCTCCCTGGTATGCACAGCATACAAAGCCTGTGTTTTGGTCTGGGTAGTAGTGAATTTAAAAGGTACAAAATTTGACAAAGGTAAGATTTTCTCCCTCCCTGTGGAATGGGTTCTTTCTGTCCTCCATCAGTACATGAACATGTATATACACATATCTATAAATATTTATATATGTTGCTATCTATATGTATATTAAGCTAAACACTGGTTTATAATCATGCCCAGCTCTAATCCATTATTACATAGATCATTCTATTCTCTTCCATTTGTTTTCTGTAACCTCACCCTCCAACCATATAAATTTGTGTCTCTTGATCTACTATCCTATTACAATTGTTAAATTCCATTAAGCATGCACAGTTGTTCTAGAATTGTTAACCCACACCCCTGTGGGATACAGTCTTGTCAAAGTATAGTGCATTTGTATAGAACCTTTTGCTTTTAGTCTTACAGACTGCACTCACTTCCAAAATTATTCAAATTAGAACCTTCCCTCCCACACCTCCTTCAACAAGACTATTTTAATACATTTGTGGAACAGATTATTTCGTCACATTTTGCATTTCATCCTGTGATCCCCTAATCCCCTAAATGATTTTTGTTTAAACGTGCATACATCAAGGTTAAGTTTTTAAGCTATAATGTGTTATGAGTTTTGACTAATGCAGTGGCATCTATCCATGACTACGATTTAATTCTGACCTGCTTTGATATATCACTGCCCAAAAAATTCCTGTGCACTTTGTCAGTTCAATCCACCTACCGCACTGCCACTTGGCAATCACTAATCTATTTATTATCTCAATGGTTTTGTCTTTCTAACATTCTATACGTTTGGAATCATACAAGATGTAATATTTTCAGAAGGGCTTCTTTCACTTAGCAGTATGCACCTAAGTTTTTACCTGTGTCTTTTCATGGCTCGACTGCCCATTCGTTTTTACTCTGAATAGCACTGCATGGTATGGATGTTCCGCCATCTAGCATTCACCTACTGAAGGACGGCTTGAGGGCTTCCACTTGTTGGCTACTGTGAATAAAACTGCTATAAACTTTAAGGTGAAGGGTTTTTTTTTTCTTTTTGTAGACATAATTTTTCAAATTAGTTGCTTGAATACAGGAGGGTGATTGGTAAATTGTATATTAAAACTTTGTTTAACTTGTAAAGAAACTGCGAAACTATATATCAATGTGGCAATACCATTTTGTAATCCCACCAGCAATGAGTGAGAATTACTGTTGGTCTGAATTCTGGCTAGCATTTGGTGAGTATCTCTATGCTTTAAAAAATTAGCCATTTCAGTCCATGTGTTGTGGTATCTCCTTGTTTTAATTTACATTTCTATCAGGAAAAACAATGTTCAGCATCTTTGCACATGCTTATTTGTTATTCCCATGTCTTCTTAGATGAGGTGTCTGTTCATATCGTACATTCATTTTTCATGTAGTTTGTTTGCTTTCTTATTGTTGAGTTTTAAGTATATTTTGGAGACAAGTTCTTTATAAGATATATGTTCTGCTAATATTTTTTTCCAGCCTGTGGTTTGTATTTTCATCCTCTTAACAGTGTCCCTTGCTCTCTCCCCTCAATGGAAAGTGAAGATCTTCACTCTGAGAACATGGTGGGATTCCTGCAAAGCCCACGAAAGAATGGGCTCACACCCTGAGACTGAGGCCCACAGGTGCTCTTCATTCTCACCCAAGCCAACCCTCAGCTTCCAGCAATTCATCAAGATGCCCACTTAAGTGTTCTTCCTTGTTTGTGGCACCTGAAGCTTGTGATACAGGTAATATGTCAGCTGTGACCCTCTGGATGCATCTGTCTCTGCAGATTTCCGGGAAGCAGTCTGCTCTGCAATCTCTGTGGTGTTCTAGAAAAGTCATAGACTTGCATTTTGTCCAGCTTTCTGTTGTTATTGTAAAAAGAGGAATGATAGTGATAGCTTCTAAGCTTTCTACATGTGGAACTAAAGCCAGAAGCCTAGTGTATTTTTTTTATAAGTAGAATACAGCTTGTTTTTGTTTTTTGTTGTTGTTGTTATTGTTGTTTTTACTTACCCTACATTTGAATTTATGTCACTTTGTTATTTCCTTTTTTGCATTTTGATGACTTTTTCTGGTTTGGTCAAATTACTGTTGATTCTATATTTACCACTGCCAACTTTGAAAATATAGTGTGTTTCTCCATTACATTAATTGTTAATGTTTAAACCAGGAATTCATAAATTTATTCAATAGATATTTATTGATTGTTCACTATTTATCATTTCTTCTTTGCATGGGAATAAGACAATGACCAAAATAGACAAAGCCCTTAGCACAGCACAGTTTATATTCTAATTATTCTAATGAAAAAAAGAAACACTAACAGAGAAGCAAATAAATATATAATAAAATGTCAAGAAATAAGTGCAATGAAGAAAAAAAATAAATCAGGTTATGGGTTGGGAATTGAAAAGGTTGCCCCATTGTCACTATGGTTAGGAAAATCCTCTCTGAGAAGGGTGCATATTTTTGATAATAATAAAACATATATTTTTCTTGTTTAACAAAATATTGAATGTTTTCTTGCCAAGTATGCTCTAATGCCTTCACTTCCCATCACTCACACAATATAACGTTCAATTGCTTCTATTTTCTTTACCTTCTTATTTTTCTCTCAGTAGCAATTTCTACATAGATTATATTTTTTTAGTTTATTTTTAAAATTTCCTTTACAATCTCTCATCTATGTAGGTATTTTTATTAAATTATATTGCCAATATTTATTTTATATCTACATATATGGATATTCTTAGATATTGATATAAACCATGTGTTGCTATATTACATTTTTGTTGCTTGTCCCTTTCTTCTTTTTTTAGGCTTTCCTCATTGTAGAAATTTTAAAAAATATTTTTTAGTTATAGTCACTTTGTTAAAATTCTCACTCCAGTATTTCTTTCTTTTTTTTTAATTTCACAATATTATGGGGGTTCAAAGGTTTTGGTTACATGGATTGCTTTTGTACTGCTTGGGAATCAAAGTTATAAGTGTGCCCATCACCCAGATAGTGTGCATTGTAACTGTTAGGTATGATTTCACCCATTCCCTCTGCCCTCCTTTCACCTACTCGATTTCTGTTGAATTTTACTT
>VBSM01002608.1:165819124-165850761 GCA_008086735.1 Cheirogaleus medius
TTCCACAAAATAACAGGTCTGTATTCTTCAAAGATACCAAGGTCTAGAAAAGCAAGGAAAAACTAAAAAAGGAAACCAGAAAATATTTTTTAAATTAAATAAAATGTAATACATGCTTTGGAATTGATTGAAAGTGAGCACTTATAGTGTGGTTACAAAACAATGAATAACAGAGTCCCTTCCCTGTAGTAACTCAGTAAGTTAGACTGATATATAAGCAGGAAAGTATAGGTTAGAATGAAAAGCATGATAAAGAGGAGGATACTTAAAATATGCTAGGGCAGCTGAAAGGAGAAACCAAAAATCTACCCGGGGAAAGAAGTTGAAAGATGGAGACATTTGAGCTGGGTATTGAAAGAGAGGATTAGACTGTCAATCTTACAGGTCTGTGTTCAAATTTTTCTACTTATAACTTGTCATGAGAAAAGTCATTTTATCTCTCTGAAGCTCAATCTAATTACCCGTAACACAAGAAAATCTATTAGAATTATTTTGAATATTTTTTGAAATCAAGCATACGAAAGTTTCTAACACAATGTGATCACCAAATAAATTATATCTTAATCTTAGTTACTTTTAGGGGAAATAAAAAAGCTTTTACAAAGTATGAAGCTTGGGAATGTCACAAGAAAAGCCAAATACATCGTACAGCTGTTCTTAATATAATATGAATGAGAGTGTTTTGTTGCTGTCTGTAAATACTTGCAGTCTTGGACGTATCCTTAAGACATTATGATTGAATTTTAAAATATCCCACTGGTGATTCTGATGTACAGTTGGAATAAGAGCTACCATTTCTGAAAACCTATTTCATGCTAGTGGCTTTACATTTATTAATAACCCTTACATCCATCCTGTAAGACAGGCACACCTCTTTATTTAGAACATGAATAATATGTGGTATATGAGAGGTTAAGCACTTGCCCTCGGTCAGACAGATACTGAGAAGTTGAGATTTCATTCTAGGTCTGTATAGCCACAAACACTGTGCCAATTTCTATTCCACCTAACGTTCTTTAGTGATTAAATTTAACCCATAATTCACAGGAAGGATTATAAAGTTAACCAAAATAAGAAGCAGAAAATAAATACTGACATTTCAGTGAATACGGACTATTGATTATTCAAGATCTCATTCTATGCTTTAGGACAAGCTGCTATTTATTCCCACTGATGTTTTCCTTTTATAAACTACATCAAAGAGACTAAAGATAATATATGCTAATTTCTATAGTCCCTTGTCTCACAATTCCCGAGGGTGGCGTTGTTAGTAGAATTCAGAATCTATTTGTTTTTAAGTGTACAATTTAAGAAATTGTGTTCAAAATAAGATATTGCTGTCATAAAAAGAAAGTCACATTTATCATATATGTTTTAAAAATTGTTTGCTTCTGCAAAATTTAAAATTTTTTCATAATTCAGTATTTGATATTTTTCTATTTTGACTGAAGGTATAATAATATTCATGTCGTGATTAACATTTGTACAAAATATGGGTGATTTCTTCTTCTGATTCTTTCTCATCATTGATACGCAATTGAAATTTTAAGTAGAAATTAAGAAATACTTATAGTTTTTTAAAAACAAATATCTTCTCTATAATAATCTTTTATTTTTACATTTTAAAAATGATCAATTTTCTAAATTGCTATTGTGTCCCCCAATTCATTGTCAAAGCAAAAAATAGTCACATAAAATTACAAGCATCCACTAGTGGGGCATTGTCATCATGCCCAGTTGGGAACCATCACCTCAGAGATGGGCTGTTAAGGGTCTCGGTTACCCTCCTACCTCAAGGGAGCCTAAAGTATTACATCCCCATTCCTTATGCCTTTGTAAACTCAAATATTTTAGGTCCAAAGATTAAAATTTCATCCTCAGTGCAGAGAGACTAGCGCCCACTCCCCCATGCATTTAGTTTTCTCTAATATTTTGAGGGTGGGTATTTCTTTTCTTTCCTTGAAAACTTGGTCATGTAATGTAGAGAATGTGTTCTATTTTATCCAGCTATTCAAATGTATTGCTCTGGAGGTGCTTACAGATTATCTGGGCTCTCACTATGTTAAAGTAGAGTACTCCTCTCAGAATTAATCTTTTCTATGTGTGTGGACTTCCTCTCAAAGCTACACTGCATGTTTCCCAATGGACTGTAGTGTCCAGCCATGCAGTGACTACTCCATAGACATGCATTTAATCCCTATGCTTTGTGTGATATTTTGCAAGGGATGGGTCTAAAACACATGTTTGCATAGAAACAATGTAACATGGTGGAAAGAGCACAAACCCGGTAATAAACAGGGTGATCTTACTTCCTGCTTTGTCAGGGATAGATCAAATTTTTGCTGATGTCCTGGGCTACTACCCCCTTTCATTTTCAAATGTGTTTAAGTTTGGGTGATAAATTCTAAAACCATACGACAAAGAAAGGGCATGTTTTATTATAATTGTATTTGTTGAATTCAACCAACATACTTTCTGAGAAAAAAATAGGTAAGGAGCTTGGTGGTTTCACTGCTCTCAACGAGTAGCTCTACGACCTCAAGATTTGCTTATGTAACATGCTCATTTCACTAGAAGGAATAACTGGCAATTCAGCGTGTGAATAATGTAATTAATCATCATGTAAGAAATTATTATGGCAAAATGTAATCAATTATACTTTATGCTCTGTAATAAAGCAACATATTTAAAAAATATGCTTGGGTAAATTTTCAACCATTACACGTTGGTCTGTTTTTATAAACCAATTATTTGTAGATCCTCTATCCTTGGTTTCATGTTGCTTTGACGAGGATAGAATAAGTCTGAACTCTGCAGAACTCACATTTCCACACAGAGCATCTAGACTCTGGGGACATATGGTGATGCAGCTAAAAAACCCACTAGTAGTAAGACAGAGCTGGGCCATGATCAGATCTTTTGAAGCTGTAGTGCTCATAATTTTAGAAATGAGATATATCAAGGTCAATAAAGAAAAGACATGTTGCTTCCCTAGCATTAAACAGAAAATAATTCATCCAATACATCATGTTGACATAGGACATCACAGGTCAGGAGAAGTGTGTCTCCTGGAGAGAAATTGGGAAATAAATATGTTTTATGCTCAGATGACCTTATTTGTTGATGACTTTATCTTATTCTTCAGTCAGCACAGAATTATGATACACGGACTTTGGAATACTAACATTTCATTTCATTAGCCATTTTAGGGACAATGATGTGTGCTGAAGATCAATGTTGTGGTGAATAAGAACCTGTGTCCTTCAAGTCTATGAAAATGATCTCATACTTTCACTACTTTTATCAAGAATCACTGACTTTCTGCTACCTTCAGGTAAAGTGACATCTTTAAGGGTATTGGCTACCTGATATTAATATAAATCTGAGACATTTTATGAACCACCTTATATCATAAACCCTTAGAGAGAAAGGTATCATTATCATTATTTTATGGGTGAGGAAATTGAGCCTGAGAGGTATAAAATAATTTTTCTATGTTTACCTATCCATGGAGGCAAAGTCAGTTTTTGAATTAATATTAATAAAATTCCTTTGTTCATTAATTTATACCCCTTGGAGTATTTCTGGGCAGGAATGGAAGATGATTTATAGTCCCCCAAGGAAGTTATAAACAAAGTACATCTGAGTGAAAATGTTCAAGTCTATGCTGTAATCCAGTCATCACCAGGAAAAGTCGGGTCTGGAGAAAAAGAATTATAGACTCCAATCTAGTTGGGTAAGGCTTGCAATGATAAATGGGATTTTTGCACCTCCTAATATATTTTTAAAATGTGTGGTTATTTGATATCCACAGCACACCTGTGAGGAACCTTACGTATAGTGGCTAATTCATTTGTCAGAGAGAAATAGTTAGTAGTTATCTCAGCTGTGATCTGAATGCCCATGTGTCTGATACAGAAGTCCTTGGATTTGTCACTATTTATAAATGCAAAAAATATTTTCTGAGCATTTAATTCTGTATCAGGTACTGGTAGAGGCTCTAGGAATGCCACAGTTAACAGATAAGGACTGCTGCATTAATATGGCTTCATTCATTAAGGCGAAGTAGAAAATATAAATGAATAAAATGGGCAGGAGGTTCACTGATGTGACACTGAGCATTATGCAGATAAGGGCGAGCATAGGTATGAATGCCGGGCAGAGACTGCAGTGAGTGCAGAGGCCTGCAGGCTGGAGTATTCCCGACATGCTTGAAAATTAGCAGGAAAGCTAGAGCCCTGATGAGTGAGAGGTCAGTGAGGAAGCACTGGCCAATGCATGTTGGAACCTGTCGTCCATTGCAATGGCTTTGTGGTCTACTCAAAATGAGAGGCCACTGGAAGGTCTGAGTTGAGAGTGATAAGATCTGACTCATATCTTGAAAGGAGTACAGTGGAAGTTGTCTATTCCCTGTTCCAACACATAGTGTTTTAAAGCGTACAAATTTAGAAAATACTCCAGAATTATCTGAGTTTTGAAAACTGTGTGCATAACTGTATCTAGTTCATCGTCAATATTTAACTTTGTCTACAAAGCATTTCTGTTATCAATAAGCAAAGTCTCAAATCATAGCAATGATATTGCATGAGTGACTTAATCTCTCTGAGGTTTAGTCTCTACATTTATATGATAGTGACAAAAACTACTACTGATTTTGGAGAGACTGGAGAACAAGTGAGTTCATGATTACATAGTGCTTTGCTCAAATACAATTCTGCCAGAAGCAACACTGAACAAATATTGTTAATCCTGTTTTCAGGATTTGATGATGTTGAGTAACTTGACAAGACTATAATTTAAAAGATGACAGAGTCTGATTAAACCCAAATGTCAATGATTCCTTTATTGATGAATTTACCACAAATATATATACATATATAAAAATTCTGACATATATATACACACTTCAGAACCAGCCTAATCTGGCTCAATTTTGTGTAATAAACTGGTGAGTTGGTTTTCAGTTGCCATGGACAACCAGGTTGCAAGTTATACAACCTGAGCATGACCAGATGAACCAAGCACACACTCATGGGTGGAACCTAAGTGCTGAAACCATGGAGTGGGAACCAAATTCAGAAATGGACACCACATGGTAAGATCCATGATCCAATCAAATCAGGCTCTGGCCTTGCCCATTGGCATGATCCACTCAGATCATGACTTGTGGCATCATCCCATTGCAAGATCTAATCAGATCATGCCTCATTACTCTGTATACATAAAACGTGCCCCATCCCCCAGTTTGAGGAGACAGATTTGAGTTTTTTCTCCTGTCTCCTTGCCAGTCGAGTCACAATAAAGCTTTTCTTTTCTCAAAAGCCAGTGTCGAGAGCATTGGCTTCTGTGCAGATCAGACATTGAGTCCATTGCTTGCTGGTAAAATATATGATAAAGCACGTACTCTACATCGTAGACTGCCTGTTGGGAAATGTCTGTATGCTGAGTTTAGACAGTAGCAAACTTCCAGTCTCATTCCAGGAAGTCTATAGCCCAAGACTTTCTTACATAGATGTGCACTCATCAGTTGCTACTTTCACATTTGAATATAGGAGCCATTAAAAGATTAAATATATATGAGAAATATTTTGTTATGAGACTCTGTATGTGCTTTCAGGATGGGGATAAAAAACAAATGCCTTGCATTTAATTAAAAAGTTAAGTAAAAATCAAACATGATATTCCAGGAAACCATCTTGAAAGGTTTCTATATTTTAAGAAATTCTGATAGTGAGATAAATATGGATCAAATCCTAGAAAACAGAATGGTAAAAGGAAATTTACACACATTTATCTAGCATGCGAGCATGTGCCAACACACGCATCCCATATTGGTCCACAGAAAATACAAACATAAAATACAGAATTCTATTCAAACCAGGAAGTTTTTGGCACACTGATTGCTATCTCACTTTGCCTTTTAGCAAACTTCCTTAAGTGTAATAATATGTAACCCCCCCCACCCCCGATTCCCCTGAGATTCCTCTCCATGGTTTTTGGTTCTGCCCTATAGATTCTTTGGTTTGTCTTTTAAGCCATCCTTCCTTTCCCATATGACGTGGATGGTAGTGGATAGCCTAATTGGATAGCCCCCTGTGTACAGGCAATTTAAACTCCAAAGTTCATTTTTTATACTTTACTGCTCTGTTCCTTTCAGCCAATGCTGGGGCTTTCACTGGTATAATTATCTTACAAACTTTGTGGTGATTTTTATTGAAGTTTACTGCATTTAAACAAAAGGCCACAATGACAAATCTCTTTGAGAGATCCCTTTCTCTACCTTGCTCCCTTTAGATTATTAGACTCCATTGTTTCAAAAGAATGGTCCATGAGGCACTTATACATGATCCTTAGAAAGCCATCTGTCTCTAAGAAAGTACCTATGAGTTATAGCCTTAAAGCTCTGAGGTCATACCAAAAGGTTTTTATAGTCACATCTCAAAACCTCAAAACAGCAACCTTTTTTTTTTTTTTTTTTTTTTTTGCTGGGGTTTTGGTGGGTCAGGTATGTTGAAGGGCTTGTTTGGGCAGTTTTTACTTTAAAGTTTTTAATATCCCTCACTACCTAGCAGTTGGTGCTGAAAACCAACTTAGAGCTCATCTGTGACTCTCTTCTGGACACCTACACATGACTCTCCAAGACAGCAATCTCAGGGTATTCATACTTCTTAAATAGCAGCTAGCTTCTTTCAGAGTATCCCATGTAACCCAAGAAATCATGTAGAAATGACATGGTCTTAAGTGGACTATGCTCACAAGTCACATGGTGTAACTTACATTGAACTCTGCTAGTTATTAATAGAACTGAGTCACTGAGGCCAGTTCAGATTCAAAGCTTCTCTGAAAATTCAGGTGATGTTTTAGCACAGACTTGAAAGAAGAGCAGCAGAATATAGGTCAATCTGGAAGAAAATCAATTCAGAAAGAGAAAGAACAGTTAGAATATGTGTGCACATGCACGTGAATGTATGTGTGTGTGTACCTGTGTTCATGTGTAGGAGGTGGATGTCTGGATAGGAGTGGGGGCATGGTAAGGGATGAAGTCAGTAGAGCAGGCAGCCAGGTCTTTCAGGATCATGGAAACTGTTGTAAATATTGTGTATATTCCTCTAAGACAAAAATCCATTAAAGAAATTGAATGTGTAATTAAAAGCTTGTCCACAGTGAAAACTATAATCCCAGATGGTTTTACCAGTTTATTCTAACAAATATTTAAGGAAAAAATAATATACATTATATATAAAACAAGGAAAAAGAGCAACAAGCAATCTAAATATTATGAAATAAATGCTAAACTCAATGACAAAGGAAAAACATAGGCCAAAGTCAGTCATAAACATACATATGAATTCCTTAACAGACTATGTAAAAACAATTCCACATTATATAGAGAGATAATAAAAATGGAAAAGTGTATTTTATTTCAGAAATGAAAGATTACTTTATTATTCAAAATCAAGAAATTCACCACATAAGAAGAGTAATATAGAAAATTCATGTGATTATTTCAAATGATGCATGTAAAGTGTTTTATAAAAATTAATATTTCATATACACTCTTAGAAAATTAGTAATAGAAGAAAATACCTACAGAAGCAATTACCGAAATACCATCCTAAATGGAGACTTGTTGCAAATGTTTCATTTGAAAGTAGAAAAATAGAAGTATATTTACAATCACACCTTGCCCGGAGATCTTATTTCATTCACTATGTTTATTAAAAGAAATAGAACGTACAAGGATTTACAAAAACCCTACCCTTATTTACAGATAACATGTTCATATACACGGAAAATATAAACAAATCTATAAATGAAATATAGAATTAATAAACTATATAGAAAGTATGCTGTATATATGAACACTATACAAAAATAATATTTCTATATTTTGGCAATAAACAATTAGAACATGCACATAATGATCAAGCATGGTGGCTCACGCCTGACTTTAGGAGACCAAGGCTGGAGGATTGCTTGAGGCCAGAAGTTCAAGACCAGCCTGAGCAACACAGTGAGACCCTATCTCCACAATAAAAAATTAAATTAGCCAGGTGTGGCGGCATGCACCAGCTACTCTGGAGGCTGAAGTAGGAGGATCACTTGAGAGCAGGAGTTTGAGGCTACAGTGAGCCATAATCATACCACTGCATTCCAGTCTGGGAAATAGACTGATACCTTGTTTCAAAAAAAAGAAAAAAAAAACAAGCACTTAAAATCTAACATTAACAATACCATTAAAAAGTCATCTATCTAGGGAAATTCTAATAAAATATGTGAGACATTTGAAAATATAAATTTCAAGACCATTCTAATAATATGTTACATCTTTACTTGATCTATATATTCAGTTTCATCTTAATCTAAAATTATCATTAATGAAAATTTAATGATAGTAGTTGAAATTAAGATTATGAAAGTAGCTCTATAGAGTGAAATTTACAAGATAATTCTAAATTAACATGCAAAGTCAGAACCAAGAATCACCAAGACACTAGACATGAACAATGATTTAAGACTTCTTCTACCATATATCAAGGCATATGTATTATAAAGCTATAGTAACCAAGATGCAAAGGAAGACTGATAAGATGATGGAACAGAAAGAGAAAACCCAGATACAGGCTCACACATTTAGGGATGGATACTAGACTAGTAAAAGTTTGGCACTATAGAGTAGTAGGGAAATTACGGTACCCAATATATATATAATATATGTATAATTATATATAATGTATAATTTATTATTATAATGATATAGCATATATATGAGTAAAATTTATATATATAAATATACACACATGTGAATATGATCATATTTTACTGCTACCTCATACCAAAAAGAAAGTCAATTCTAAATGGTTTATAGAAATCAATGTGCAAGGTAAAACACAAGAAGTGAATATTTTCATGCCTTTGATGTACAAAATATTTCTGGAATTGGACACAAATAGTCTTAATATAAAAGGAGAATATTAATAAATTAGATCTTATTCAAATTTAGAATTTATATCCATCAAAAAACACTGATGTGATAACAAAAGGCAAATGACAAATGGAAGAAAATATTTGTAACACATACACTAGTCAAAAAGGATTTATATGAAGAATATATAAAGAAATACTGTAAATCAATAACATAACATTGAAAATCTATCTAAAGCCAACAATCCGGTAGAAAAATTGTACAAGAGACTTAAACAGGCATTTTATAAAACAGGATAAATAAAATGTGAGTAAACAAATGAAACAACATTTAACCTCATTATTAATCAAGGAAATGAAAATGATATGCCCTAGAGAATGTGTAAAATTAACAAATGACAGCTCCAGTTGATGGGAAGGATGTAGTGAGAAGCTAAAGTAGTGCAATCACTTTGGAAAATATTCATTATTTTCTACTAAATGTTGGGAAATCATGATTGAGGAATTAATGAGATGTGGCTCATAAGATCATTATTTTATTGTATCACCCAATATTGCTATATTAAAGACAGAAACAGTTCACAGGGTTTTGCCTTGAAGGAATATGTGAACTCATTAGTTCTCTTATCAAGATCTTCCTTCTTGGGACGGCTCTCAAGGCTCCGGTAAGGATGTTTTCCAAGAGGCTTCCCCGGTTATCTCGTCGGTGGAGCCTCCCTGTTTTTGAAAGGCAAAAACAGGTAAATATATGACTCACAGGATGGGAGCCCAGAGACGTGCCCCTGTGGTTATAAACAACTTGTTTTGTAGAAATGGGCTTCCTGCTCTCTCCTGACTGTCTGCTTTGAGTCCACAATAATTAGATCAAAGAAATATAGAGCCATTATACCTCTTTGTTATACCTCTGTTAATTGATAACTACCTCTTAGAATTTAGAAGTTAGTCCCTGAAAGACTTTGTACCTGTTTGTAGATACATTAGAAATTGATAGATTAGATAGATTAGAAATTGTTGGAAGCCCTTTGAGAGAACTTTTGACGCTAACCCACTACCTGTGTAATCCTGTTCCCATAGCAACCGCGCTATCTGATATGTGTGTCACTATGGCAACTGGTAATTGATATCTGTGATTATAAAAACTTATGTGAATCTAACCATAATGCTGGATAATTCATGGAGATATGTCCAGACTCCTGAGTACCCTGCTGTTATTCTGATCTTTTTATATAAAACTATAAACTATATCTTAGTCTCTGTGTATTCTTTTATTCTCCCTATTTCCTCTCAATTTTCTTATCCTCTGTGGCAACCCCTATCTCAGGGACCTGGCTTCACGGGGAGAAGTAGCTAATCTCCCTAGCAGGCCTGCTTCACTCCCTCACAACTAAATTTTAATATATGACTATATCATGATTTATCAACTATGCTTCAACAGAAATATGAATACAAGTGCATCAAGAAATATATTTTAATATTTAGCTTTTGAAAATATTGTCCTTATACTTGGAAAAAGGCTCATATGACCATTAAGAGTAGAATGAGTAGAAAATGTCTCTTTATACAATAGAATGAAAATGAACAAATTAAAACTACTTTCCATATAGATGGAGCTCCTAAATACAATGTTACATGAAAGAAGTCAGAAAAAAATTTATAATTAAGCTGTAACTTTAGAAACTAGAAGCTTGACAGTCTTAGAATAAAAGAAAGAAGATGGTTACTTAGCTGGAGAACAAAATGCTTCTGATACTGCCAATGCCCTATTTGGGGAACTTTTGCTTGTGGATATAGTACTGTTAATTTTGTGATAATTCTTTGAGTTACATTTTTGTGTTTTTATATTTTGTTGATATTCTGCAATACAAATTTTAAAAATAAATAAAATTCTTAGCATAAGCATGGTCATGCAGTGGTCTGTTCCCTAGCTATCTTTATCTATCTCTCTTGTACCATGCCTCTCATTATACCCAGGGCTCCCATTCACGCTGGCCTTCTCTTATTTCCTCAGAAGCCCAATGCTTCGCCCTACCGCTGGTATTTGCACACACTGTTGACTTTGCCTGATCACTCTTATTCTTTACATTTGAGTTCAGTTGTTCCCTTTTCCAGGAAAACTTTCCTAGAACTTAATTTCTAGGTCAAATCCACTTTAAACTAGTATGTAAACTTTAAAAATTTTCATATAATCATGAGTTGCTTACTTTTTTCCATATAGCATAAATGTAATTTTACATTTACTGTTATCATTCATTATTTGATTAATATCTTGCATTGTCTTGTTATGAAGAACAAATGAAGTAAAACCATTAAAGCACCAAGAATGGCATTTGACCCAACATAAGTTCTTAACAAATATTACTTCTTCTTATTATTATTTAGCATCATCTCAGAAAGGAAGATTTGCCCCAAGAGATTTACCCAAAGTAACTAGTTAATAAGCATCAGACTCATAAACAGTTCTCCTTTATTTAAATTGTAATTCTTTGCAATATAGAATTTTACAAAATGTGATATGTGGAAAAAATATACTTGAGCATTCTATAATCCATAGACTATGATTAAACAAACCTAATATTTATTCAATGTACCTTCCTTTGAAGAATATCAGTAGTATGATTTCATAGACCACATGGCAAGTGTGTAAAAATAAACATTAACTCAATTTAACTGAATCAATTATACTCTATGTTCAGTTCTATTGGGCTGGCTGTCTTTTTATATATACACACGTACAGACACCAACGCAATAGGATATATTATTTTATAATGGCTATCATTTATTTAGATTACATTCCCCTTCAAGCATTCTAATGGAAATTTTAATTGTGTTATTTATAACCCTCAGCACAAACTCTATGCAATAAATAATGTAATACTTCTTATTTGGGGAGAAACAATCAACAGAGAGGTTAAGGAGATTGCTAAAGACTATGGAATAAACAAATAGTTAAACCAACATTGAAACCCAGTTTGTCTCTCTCTAAAGCTTGTGCTCTTTTCTATTTATAAGTACTCCTCTCAAATAATAATTATAAAATTATGTTCCAATATGAATATATAATGTAGCATATGGATATACTCAAATGCAAAATTGTGTGAATCAAAGAACTGGAGAATATAACCAAAGTGATTAGGTGATATTATAATTGAGTTACCTGCTGTTGCATCATTCTCAGGAGCTCTATATACTAAGTAAGTTTGCTCTGTCATGTGTGCATATGTTAGCGATTTTTGCTTATTGAGGTAGATTTCCAAAATCCAAATGAAAAGTGTATTTATAATTCACTTTGCATTACTCTGAATGTTTGCTCAAGAGTGCCATCAGGTATATTATCTGAATCACTCCTTATTGAGAGATTTGATATTATTGTTTGTTAACTACATCTCAAGAAGGGTAGTAAGAAAATGAGTAGCATTGCTACCATCAGCTGGCATTATGGAAAATTGTACCCCTTCTAGGTTGCAGACTTTCTAGAGAGGGATGGTATCAGCTATTAGAAGTCTATTTAATTGAGAAATAAAGGGCATCCTAAGAAAAAGCTAAGATTATGTAAGCATCAGTGTGCAAATATTTGGTTGAAGAACACTGTGCTAGCATTAGGAGTTTGTTGTTGCCATTCTCATTGTGAATGCTTAATAAGGCATTTGCTGGAAGTATTTTGTGTCAAATCAGCAAGGAATGTAAACTGAGGAACTTTGATATATTTCATGAGATTAGCATGTAAAGATTTGCATGTACAATATGTTTATAATTTTATTTGTCTTTTATTGATATTCTTAACTGCCTCCAAAAATAAACTCTCATTTTGATGAGGCTTCAAAAGGATAGACTCCTCAGCTTATAAATGTGTATATTTTGTAGTTGAACAATTTTCTACAGACTAGCTTCTGGCTCCATGTATTTTTCTTCCACTGCTCACAGCACAGCTGCGGTGGCAGGCACTGCAGGTTGTTGTTCATATTACAACAAGACCTCTGGCCCTGAACCCCAGTGTCAAATGCTGGAAGAGTGGGCACAACGCATTGCCAAATAGAGGATACCTCAAACACACTCAGTCTAATTGTAATAAGTTAGCTATACATGGAAGTAATTAAAAACCACATTCATAAATTCTACTAAATTTAAACTCGTCTCCCCCAACTCATCAGTTTCTTAGGTAGATCTCCAAAAGGCCCACAGTAACACAAATGCCTCCATCCTAGGGAGTTGCATGAAGGAAAATCATTCAGGATCTTCTGTCACTTAGAAAGTCTGATAACAATATATGACCATGTGAACACATCACCAGGGTCCTACCGAGTGAAGAGATCATTCAACTGATGAAGGGCTCTGAGACTTGAATATCATGTTCTCTATGATAAACCTGACCTACTCCTAACTATGAAATACAAGATAATTTATACAACACATCTTCACATCATCTGTCATAATACTCTGTGAATAAAGCATGGTTAATATTCATAGTTCAAAATGAGAAAAATTATTCCATGATACATTGCTAATTTTTACAAAGGCAATAGGCACAAACAAAGTCTAGATTCTGTGGTCTTTTAATTCTATCAAGCTATTTACTACTATGAGTACTGTCCCATTCATAATATTGGAACTAGGACTTGGCAGTGAAGTTAGCTTCATTCACTTAGTAAAATAACAGCCATAGGTGTTGAAATACCTGGCTAGCTATGTGAGGGTCTCCGCTGATCCAGATCCACAACTGTGACTATGTCCTTAAGGCAGTGACTGTTGGCTATAAGACATACTTTCAAGGGGTCACAGAAACTTATGATACATGAGCAAAATTAATGTCCATTTCCCATAAAAAATGAACATGTACATAAATTTTAACATATATTTAGTTCTGTGGTATATTGGAGTCCCCCTGAAGCCTATCAATTTAATTAGTCTTCAAGGACTTTGATTGAGAATGTCTGCTTTAATGTTAGGGTAAAGAAAATCAAGAGATGCGGCATCCCACTAGGATCCTTTCCTGTCTCTAATTCCCTGTCAGAGATGAAAAGTGGATTCTCAGATGAATGCACTTTTATTAAAACATTGCAACTATAACCAAGAAAAGCAATGGAAGTAAAATAACCCAGATTTCCTAAATTATTTTTCACTATATTGTTCACCTCATAATCACTGCCAATATATATCAGATGCATATTTTATAATTAATTTTAAGTTTTAACATGCTTTAACAATTCTCTTCTTGCTTCTATAGATAAATCTTATAATTGGTTTCTTTTACTTTCCATATTTCTTTAAAGGAAATCTTCCAAAGATACCTATCAGAAATATAAAGATATGCAACTATTATGTACCTATAATATTTAAAACAAAAAATTTGAAAAAATAAAGTCTCAGCTTTGCTTAACTTTCCTCTCTAAATATTAAGATGAATACTACAATGGTGATAAAATTTAGGGGAAATAAAAGATGCAAGGGGTTTTTTTCTTTCTAAAGTATAAGTCAGTTTCATTTTTAAAAGTTTGTCATGACCACAGTAAATTGGAATTGATCTAAGTTGTCATAGAGTCCCATTCCCCTTGTCAGTGAATAATGTAGGAATAGGTTTTTGTGTTAAAATGAGACACATGGAAAAAAATTTCCTTCCTTCCTTCCTTCCTTCCTTCCTTCCTTCCTTCCTTCCTTCCTTCCTTCCTTCCTTCCTCCCTTCCTTCCTCCTACCTTATTTCTTATTCTGCTGGCTGTTATACCTCCACTTAATACCTAGAATTACTGTAGTCTTCTTTATACCATGAAGTAAGTGAGGTTCAGGAGAGTATGTGGAAAATGGAAGAGCAGAAAAATAAGAAGAACCCAAGTATTGATGATTTCACTGACCCACTGCATTAACCAGTTCTAGAACTGCTCTACTTCTAAAATTGGTGAAATGAGACATATTAAGTCATTATTTCAATTATAAGCCATTTGGGGGTTGAATTTTCTTTGATTTGCTGCCAACAGCATCCAAGCTAATGTCTCTTTGCTGCTTTCTGAGCAAGTCAGAAAGTTCTCAGGGATGACAAATGCAACTTTACTGATTCGATAATAGTTAATAGTTGCTCTTTCCTGGTGGTTTATATACTTGGCTGAATAGATTCCTTGCCCAATAGCTTAGAAGATAAAATGACTTTCCTTGAAGCCAAAAAATGTTATCAAAGATATTATCACCTACTAGGACATTTTTTGTGGCCTTCATTTTTCTCAGCAGCAAGCAGTGAGAAATCTTTTCTGAAGGAGATAATCATGGCCAAAATGGATTGCAATTCCAATGTCTGAACTGTCCAATGATTTGTACAAAAAGTTGCAGCAAATTGATCCCTTTTCTTGGTAGTTTAAGGAGGACTAAGTTTCAAATAGCTCCATTATGATGGGTTTAATACATATTTGATTCAAGGCTCCCAAGACCAGAAAAAAAAAACAAAAAATGTTTTAGGTCAACTGTTTATATTAAGTCCCCAAAAAGTTCAATATGCCCAAAAAAGTACTCTGCATAATAAGATATTTTAAGATTACCAACTTCTAGTCTGGCTTTTTCCACTTCATAGTAAGTTATCATCGTTTTAATCCTCAGTACTTGCTTATATATTATGAGAACTTTTCTAACTTGTTTCAAAGTCCTTCAAGCTTTTCCAAAACTGTTACATCATTTGACATTTTCTACTTTAGTACTTTGTAATAAAGTCTGCCAGCTAAATGTATTATTTTAGATAGCTACCTCTTACCAAATAATGTTTCTTACGTTAATAATTTTTTGAAATCTCCAAAAAATTAACGTTTATTTCCCTGTCATTGTAAATGCTTTGTAGTCATTAAGATTTGAAAAAGTCATTTTTTATGTTATTCTGTAGCACAAAAATTCAGTTAGTGTGTGATAGAATATTTTTCCTTACAGTTTTTTTTCTTAAGAGGCAGTGTTCTTTATTTTCTCTTTCTCTCTCTCTCTGTCCACCCCCTGCCCTGCACCCTACACACCCTGTTCTCTACTATGGCACTTCGCTGCTATTAATTATTTATTACTCTCATTAATATGCATCAATATGTTTTTCAGCCATTTCTCATTTCTATGGAATGAGAAAACAAGTAATGTGGCTGATTAAGAGCATGTAAAATAATGTAAAAAGCAGGCATATTTTTAAAAGACCCCCCAAGAGCAGCAAGGGCATGCTGGAGAGCTTCCTGACACATTGCCTGCTGCTGGGCCTTATGGCCAAATATAAGATCTTCAAGTCAGGTTCTACAGCTTTCTCTTAGAAATCATTAAGAGTTTGTGTTTTGGGGCTCAGCAAATATTTCTTGGAGCAAATCAGCAATGATATTCCTCAAACTATACTGGGTTTGTATATGATTAATATTGTCATATAAATACCTAGAATTTACCATCTGAACTATTTTTAAATGTACAGTACATTAGCAGTAAGTTATGTGCACCTTGTTGTTCAAGAGGTATCTAGAACATTTTCGTCTTACAATTGAAACTCTATACCCAGTGAACAGTGATTCCTAACTTCCTTCCAACCCCTGACAATCACCATTCTAATCTCTGTTTCTATGAGTGTGACTACTTCAGATACCTCATATAATTGGAATCATGCAACATTTACCTTTTCTGACTGGCTTATTTCACTTAACATTATGTCCTCAAGATTCATCCACATTGTGGTAGGTAATAGGATTTCTTTCTTTAAGGCTGAATGACATCCCATTGTATGTATTCACCACGTTTTCTTTATCCATTTATCTGTTGCAGACATTTAAATAGTTTCCATATCTTGGCTATTGTGAATAAAGCTATAATGGATGTTGATTTGAAAAGATCTCTTTGAGATACTATTTTTAATTCTTTTAAATAAAATAAATCCCAGCCAGGAGTGGGATTGTTGCATCATATGGTAGTTTCATTTTTAATTTGTTGAGGAACCTCCACACTGTTTTCCATACTTGTGCACCATTTTGCAAACTCACCAACAGGACACGAGCTCCAAATTCTTTCCATCCTTCTCAACACTTGATATTATCTCTGTCTCTCTTTTTATAATAGTGGCTATCCTAATGGGTGTGAGGTGATATCTCATAGTTTTGATTTGCATTTTCCTGATGGTTGATGATATTAAGCATTTTATCATATGCTGCTAGCCATACTGATACTACCTTGTATGTTATTTGCTTCTTTTCTCTTGTTGCCTTCAGGATCTTCTTTTTGTTTTTGATTATTTGTCTTAGGGTGGTCTTACTTTGATTGACTCTGATAACACACCTTTGTCCTTGATGTACCTGGATATTTGCATCTTCCTCTGGATTTTGAAGATTTTTGCTACTATTTTCTTAAATAAACTTTCCACTATTCATCTTTCTCTTCCTTTTCTGAGTTCCTATGACTTGAAAATTTGCTCTTTTGATGCTGTACAAAAAATCCCACAAGCTTTTTTCATTCCTTTTTTTTTCTGACAGTAAATTTTCAAATAGTCTGCCTTTATTATTGATATATAATATTTGTACATATTTATGGGGTATATGTGACATATTTTTACATTCATAGAATGTGTAATGATCAAGTCAGGGTATTTGAGGTATCCATCACTTGAGCATTTATTGTTTCTATGTGTTGGGAACATTTCAAACTCTGTCTTCTAACTACTTTGAAATAATCAATACATTGTTGCTAACTATACTCACAGTACTGTACTATTGAACATTAGAACTAAAACCTTCTATCTATCTGTATGTTTGCACCCATTGACCAACCTCTCTTCATCCCACCTCCTACCTACACACCCTTCTCAGCCTCTGGTACGACCTCCACATGTAAGTTAGAACTTGTGATACTTGTCTTTCTGTGCTTGACTTATAATGACCTCCAGTTCCATCTATATTTCTGCAAATGACAAGATTTCATTCTTTTTAAAAGTCAATGAGGCCAGGCGCTGTGGCTCACGCCTGTAATCCTAGCACTCTGGGTGGCGGAGGCGGGCGGATCGCTCAAGGTCAGGAGTTTGAAACCAGCCTGAGCAAGAGCGAGACCCCTGTTTCTACTAAAAAAATAGAAATTAATTGGCCAACTAAAAATATATAGAAAAAATTATCCGGGCATGGTGGCGCATGCCTGTAGTCCCAGCTACTTGGGAGGCTGAGGCAGAAGGATTGCTTGAGTTTGAGGTTGCTGTGAGCTAGGCTAACGCCATGGCACTTTAGCCTGGGCAACAGAGTGAGACTCTGTCAAAAAAAAAGCCAATGAGTATCCCATTGTGTATATAACCACAATCTCTTTGTCCATTCATTCATTCATGGATACTGAAATTCATTCCACATTTTTGCTATTGTGAATAGCACTACAATAAAAATGTGAGTGTAGGTGTCCCTTTGATATACTGATTTTTTTCTCTTTGGAAAATATCCAATCTTTACTGCAATGGTGAGATTGCTGGATTGTATAGGACTTCTATTTTTAGTTTCAGAAGTCTTCATACTGTTTTCTATGGTGGCTATAATAATTTACATTCCCACCAACAGTATATAAGAATTCCCTTTTCTCTGCATCCTCACCAACATCTTTTATTTTTTGTCATTTAAAAAAAGGCATTCTAACTGGGGTAAGATGATATGTCATTGTAATTTTAATATGCATTTCCTTAATGATAAATGATGTTTTTGAGTAGTTTTTTCATATACCTGTTGGCCATTTATGTCTTCTTTTGAGAAATATCTATTCATGTTCTTTGTTCACATTTTAATAAGATTATTTGTTTTGGTTCTGTTATTTTTTTACTGTTATATACTTTGAGTTCTTTGTATATTCTGAATATTAGTCTCTTGCTAGATGAATAATTTGCAAACATTTTCTTCTGTTCAACAGATTATCTCTTCACTCTGTTGACTGTTTCCTTTGATATACAGAAGCTTTTTAGTTCAATAAGATCTATACATCTAGTTTTGTGTTGTTTTCTAAGCTTTTGAGGTCATAACAATAAAATTTTTGCCCAGACTAATGTCCTGTAAGTTTTCTTCTACTAGTTTTATAGCTTCATGCCATATGCTTAAGTTTCTAATCCATATTGAGTTGATTTTTATACATGGTATAAGGTAAGGTCAAGTTTCAATTTTTTCATCTGGATATTCAATTTTCCTAGCATCAAGGTTTTCTTTTCCCAATGTATGTTGTTGGCAACATTGTTTAAATCAGTTGTCTGTAATATTAATACATAGATTTATCTCTGAATTCTCTATTATGTTCCATGATCTATATGTCTGTTATAACAATACTATGCTGTTTTGGTTACCATAGCCTTGTAATATATTTTGAAATCAGGTAGTGTAATGCCTTAACTTTTTCTTTTTAAGATTTTTAAAGATTTTTTGGTTCTGTATAAATTTTAGGATTGTTTTTCCTCTAATTTTGTGAAAAATGTCATTGGTATTTTTATAGGGATTGAATTAAATTTGTAGATTGCTTTGAGTTTTATCATTTTAACTATGTTCATTCTTCCAGTCTATGAGCATAGGATGTCTTTCCATTTGTTTGTGTCATCTTCAATTTCTTTTATCAGAGTTTTGTAGTTTTCCTTGAGGAGGTCATTCACCTCCTTGGTTAAATTTATTTTTAGGTAGGTAATTTTTTGTAGCTATTGTAAAGAGTATTACCTTCTTGATTTCTTTCTCAATTAATTACTGGTACATAAAAATGCTACTGATTTTTGTATGTTGATTTTGTATCTTGCAAATTTACTAAATTTATTTATCAAATCTAAGAACTTTTTCATAGTGTCTTTAGGCTTTTCTAGATATAAGCTCACGTCATCTGCAAAGGGGAACAATTTGACTTCCTCTTTTCCAGTTCGGATGCCACTTATTTCTTTCTTTCACCTGAATGCCCTAGCTAGGATTTCTAGGACTGTATTGGATAGGAACAGAGAAAGTGAGCACCCTTTTCTTGTTCCAGTTCTTGGGGAAAGGCTTTCAGCTTTTTCCCATTTGGTACTTTAGGCCTGTATTATGTTGAGTATCTTCCTTCATGTGTACAGTTGTTCATAACAATCTGTGATGACCTTTTGTATTTTTGTGGCATCAGTTGTAATGTCTCCTTTTGTGTTTCTGAATTTGTTAGATATTTACAAAACACCAAAGATGATTGGAAAAGAGTGTTCAAGCCCAAGCAAGAGGAAAGTTGAGGCAGATATGGGACATGCAGGGACACTTAAGCATCATGTGCAGAGTAAGTAGGGAGAAGAAGGAGTTAGTAATAATAAAGCAAAAAAGGTTCAATATTCGAAGTATTCCATGTAAGTTTTTTGGATTTAACTTATCAAGAAATGGGAAATATAACTCTTTTTAAGGTCACTTTCACTTTAATAATTTCAACAGCATAGAGAAGCTGTCTCCCAAGGAGAGAGAGAGAGAGACAAAGAGAGAGAGAGAGAGAGAGAGAGAGAGAGAGAGAATACGTGTACTGAGTTTGTGGAATAGTATAAGGGGGGCATTAAAAGAATAACCATAAAGAATTAGAAATCTGGATGCTCAAAAGTCTAGCCTGACAGCCATAGGAACAGATCACATTGACATTTAAATTGTTGGTAACACAAAGAATGCAGGTTATGACCCCTATTACAGTAATCTCTTAAAAGGTGCTCTGCTTCATTGTTGAAAAAGGAATTCTGTTCTTTGAAATGCAGAGGGGCCTACATTATCTAGTGTCAGAGACCTTGGAGGAAGAAAAGAGAGAGTGGAGAGTCTTTGGTTTTTTATCAGATTTCCATTATTAGTTCCTCTTGAGAAATAAACCTTAAATGCCACAGTGCTTTTAATCATTACCAACTCCATAAAAGATATTATTAAGTTGTTTTTCTACTTCTTTATGCACCCCAGAGGGAAATAATTTATTCTCTTCAAAACAGGTAGAAAAAGTATGCATAATCACATGTATTTTATCCAGTTCAACAGTAAAAAAATTTTGATTATAGGATATTACTAAATGAGATCAGATTTTTGGTATCACACCACTTTGGTGTAATAAAGTGGAAAGATAATGTGTTTGGAAGTCAGAGAGGTCTGGATGTAAAACTGAGTTTGGCCACTCACTGTCTGTGTCTCCCTCAAAAGTCAGCAGTCTGCATATCTGTGAAAAATTTCTACCAGTAAGGTTGTTGAAAACTATACTTATGATCATATGCAGTCAGCATAATGTTGAGCATAAAATATGTACTCAACAAATTTTAGTTTATTTTGTCTCTTAATGAAGGTGACTCTACCATATTTGCAGTTTTCTGATTTTTTCCCTCAAAATAATACACATCCTCTTCTTTTCTTTCTTTAATTTTATTATATAAATGTAAAGTGAACAACGTGTTTGGATGTACATAAACATATTGAAATAATTATAGTAGTCAAGCAAATTAAGCTCACATATCACCTTACATAATTACTTTTTATTTTCAGTAAGAACACCTAAAATCTAAACTCTTAGTAAATTTTCATAAATATTGCCTTTAAAAATAAATATTGATATTTCCTTTTTTCAAATTTATTTATTTACCTATTTAAAATTGACAGATCAAATTGTCTTTATTTATTGTGTACAGCAAAATGTTTTGAAGTATACAGGCAAAACTCATTTTATTGTACTTTGCTTTATTGTACTTTACAGATACTGCACTTTTCACAAATTGAAGTTTTGTGGCAACCCTGCATTGAGTTAGTCTATTGGCACCATTTTTTTTCAACAACGTATGCTCACTTCATGTCTTTTTCGCACATTTTGGTAATTCTCACAATACTTTGAACTTTTTCATTATTATTATATCTGTTATGGTCATGTGTTTAGTGATCTTTCATGTTACAATTATAAATGTTTTTGGGGTTCCATGAACTGAGCCCATATAAGACAGAAAACAATCTATAAATGCTTTGTGTGTTCTGACTGCACCACAGCCAGATATTTCCCTATGTCTCTCTCTCTCTCTTCAGCCTTCCTATACTCTGATACATAACAAAATTGAAATTGGGCCAATTAATAACCCCATGACGGCCTCTAAGTGTTCAAGTGAAAGAAAGAGTTGCACATATCCCACTTTAGATCAAAAGCTAGAAATGATTCAGGTTGGTGAGGAAGGCATTTTGAAAGGTGAGATAGGCTGAAAAGTAGGCCCCTTACACTAAGTCAAGGTGTGGATGCAAAAGAAAAGTTCTTGAAGGAAATTAAGAGTGCTACTCCAGGGAGCATATGAGTAATATATTAATAAAGGTAAATGGCCTTACTGCTGATGTGGAGAAAGTTTTAGTGGTCTGTCACTATCAAACAGCCACAACATTCCCTTAAGCC
The DNA here is from genome assembly GCA_008086735.1 of Cheirogaleus medius. Lineage (NCBI taxonomy): Eukaryota > Metazoa > Chordata > Mammalia > Primates > Cheirogaleidae > Cheirogaleus > Cheirogaleus medius. The sequence continues at coordinate 165,841,366 of VBSM01002608.1, forward strand.
AAAGCCTAATTCGGAGCAAGGCACTAACTCTCTTCAATCCTATGAACGATTAGAGAGGAAGGTACAGAAGAAAAGTTTTGTTGGTTAATGAGATTTAAGGAAAGAAATCATCTCCATAACATAAAAGTGCAAGGTGAAGCAACAAGTGCTGATGGAGAAGCTACAGCAAATTATCCAGAAAATTTAGCTAAGATGGATGATGAAGGTGGCTACACTAAAAAAGATATTTTCAGTGAAGGCAAAATAGCCTTATATTGGAAGAGGATGCCATCTAGGACTTTTATAGTCAGAAAGGAGAAGTGAATGTTTGGCTTCAAAGCTTCAAATGACAGACTATTGTGTTAGTGGCTAATACAGCTAGTGACATTATTTGAAGTCAATTCTCATTTACCATTCTGGAAATCCTAAAGCCCTTAAGAATTATGCTAAATCTACTCATCCTGTGTTCTATAAATGGAACAGCAAAGCCTAGATGACAACACATCTGTTTGAAGCATGGTTTACTGAATATTTTAAGCCCACTTTTGAGAAATACCACTAAAAAAAAATAGATTTCTTTCAAACTATTACTGCTCATTGACAATATACCTAGTCACCCAAGAGCTCTGTTGGAGATATACCAGGAGATTAATGGTGTTTTCCTGCCTGCTAACACAACATCTATTCTGCAACCCAGGGATCAAGGAGCAATTTTGACTTTCAAGTCTTATTATTTAAGAAATACATTTTCTAAGGCTACAGCTGCCACAGATGGTGATTCCTTTGATTGATCTGGGCAGTGTAAATTGAAAACCTTCTGGAAAGGATTTACCATTCTAGGGACCATTAAGAACACTTATGATTCACAGGACAAGGTCAAAATACCAACATTAACAGGAGTTTGGAAGAAGTTTATTCAAACCCTCACAGGTGACTTTGAGAGGTTTAAGACGTCACTGGAGGAAGAAACTGCAGATGTGGTAAAAACAGGAAAAGAACTAGAATTAGAAGTGGAGCCTGAAGATGTGACTGAATTGCTGCAATCTCATGATAAAAATTGAATGGATGAGGAGTTGCTTCTTATAGATAAGTAAAGAAAGTAGTTTCTTGAGATGGAGTTTACTACTGGTGAAGACGCTGTAAATATTGTTGAAACGATAATAAAAGATTTAGAACATTACATAAACTTAGTTAATAAAGCAGCAGTAGAATTGGAAAGGATTGGCCCCAACTTTTAAAGAAGCTCTATGCTGGGTAAAATGCTATCAAACAGCATCACATGCAAAAGAGAAATCTTCCATGAAAGGAAGAGTGAAATTGAAGTGGCAAACTTCACTGTGATGTTATTTTAAATTTTCACAGCCACCCCAGCCTTCAGCAAGCACAACCCTGATCAGTCAGCCAGCCATCAACAGGGAGGCAAGACCTTCCACCAGCAAAAAGATTATAACTCACTGAAGGCTCAGATGATTGTTAGAATTTTTTAGCAGTAAAGTATATTTTAGTTAAGACATGTATAGTTTTATACACAATCCTATTGCGCACTTAATAGGACTAAAGTATATTGTAAATATAACTTTTATATGCACTCGGAAACCAAAAAATTTGTATGATTCACTTTATTGTGATATTTGCTTTATTGTAGTGGGCCGGAGCAAAACTTCATATCTGTGAAGCATGCCTGTATATACACTGTGGAATGAGTAAATCTAGCTAATTAAAACATGCATTACCTCACTTAGTTATTTTTGTGGTGAGAACATTTACATCCACTCTCCTAGCATTTTCCAAGAATACAGTGTATTTTCTTTAACTATAGTCATTAGGCTGTACTATAGAACTTTTGAAGCTATTCCTCCTATCTAACTATAAATTTGTTTTTTTTGACCAGCATCTCCCCTCAACCAACCCAGTCTCTGGTATCCATCATTCTACTCTATTTCTATGAGATGAACCTGTGTAGTTTCCACAGTGCCTGGCTTCATTTATTTAATATGATGACCTCCAGTTCCATTCATGTTGTTGCAAATGACAGGATTTCCTTCATTTTTATGGCTGAATAGTATTACGTTGTATATATACACCACATATTCTTTATCCATTTATCCATTGATAGGCACATAGGTTGGCTTCATATTTTGGGTAGTGTGATTATTGCTGTAACAAATATGTGAGTACAGATATCTCTTCAACATACTGACTTCATTTCCTTTGGATATATACCCAGCAGTTAGATTTCTGGATCATATGGTAGTTCTATTTTTAATATTTTGAGGAAGCTCTATATCGTTTTCCATTAATGGCTATACTAATTTACATTCCCACCAACAGTGTGCTAAGGTTCCCTTTTCTCCACATCCTCACAAAATTTATTAGCTTTTGTCTTTTTGATAATAGCCACTCTAATGGGAGTGAAGTGAGATTTCACTATGGTTTTAATTTGCATTTCTCTGATGATTAGTAATGTTGAACATTTTTTAAAATACCTATTGGCCATTTGTATGTATTCTTTTGACAAATGACTGTTCAGGTCCTTTGCCCATATTTAATCGGGTTATTTGTTAATATTTACATTTTAAAATATAAATTAAAATATGCTAATAATGATCATCACAGTTACTTATAAGGGTGATAGACTAAAAACAATATTAAAATCCAAATGAGGAAAAGTTTGCTTAAATAATACTGTATCTTCAGGGCTGAACCTAAAGCAAATATCTAAAATAATAATATTGATGAGTGAAGAATATACATTAAAACACTTTTCTAAGTAAGACACAGGATTGTGGTTACATAACCTAATTCCAGCCATGCAAAGTGAAAGAAAAAGAAAGTAATGCATTAAAATGTAAACTGTAATGTTTCATATAAGTTGATATTTTTTTCTGGTACTCTTTGCTAATATATTTGAAAAATTCCTGACATTCTTTTTCCTTTCTTATTCTTCCTGTTGAACTCTTTTCTCAATTGATGGCTATTTGGAAAAATTTTTCTTTATTTTTATCCTGTAAATTATCACTTTTTCCCCTTTGCTACTCTGGTATCTTTTATCTATTTTTATTGTCTTACTAGATGCATTATTTTGTAGTTTTCTATTTTTATATATTATCTTTATTAGAATATGAGACTAGAATAGTCGGCATTTGCTGAGTGAGAAAGAAACACATATTCTTGGTGAAAAACAAAAAACAAAAACGTGTTCTCATGCTGCAGGCACAGCAGAGCAACTGTGGATTGTCCAGGGCAGCCTTGCTGTGAGCCCCTGCGACAAGCTGAAGGTTTCACTGGTCTGAGATCCAAGTTCTGGGCTGGGCTTACATCAACATGATTTGTGTTCACTCTGAGTCTCAGAGGAAAGAGGTCACAACTATCTGGGGAAGTTTCTTTTTATAACTGATCATTGAAGCCCAAGAGAGCAAGTCCTAATATACAAGCAAATTTGAAGCCTCTACTCTCATATACACTATGACATCACATTGACCAACACAAATCACCCAGGCAAAATCCAAATCAAGTAGGTAGGAAGTACACTCTGCCCACAAGTGAGCCCTAGGAAGCATGTGAATTCTTTATCCTACGTCAAGGGAGTGAGGAACTGTGCAAATAATTCAACCAACCACAGAGATCCTTCAGTTGTATTTACTTTTGTTACATCATTGCTCCATATAACTCAGATGTTATTAAGTATCAAGTGCTTATAAAGTAATACAGGGAATACTCCAGGGAACACTGAGAATTAAATGATGTCTGTTTCTATACACAGTGAGGAATCCATTTCCATTTCTCTCTCTAAGCAGCAAGTGCTTGAATCTGCCTAAAGAGGTTTAAAACCTCTCCAACATTTGTCACTGAATGTACCTGTTATTTTGTAAGCACATGAAATTTTTGATGATCAAAATGCCTTACCTGGAAGACATATAGTTAAAACTGATGGAAATCAAAAGTTTTCCTATTTCAAATCAGTGGGTGTTATTTTAACAAATATGCAAATGTCTCTTGGTTTGTTCAAAATGCATGGTGGTGTTTTTCCTCTGAACTTTTTTTTTTTTTTTTTTTGGTAAAAATAAACCTACTTTAGATATTTATTCATCATGGACTCATAGAGTTTTCCTTAAAAGGATGAGGAACAGAATACAAACTAGAAGAAAAAGGCCTTGTTTATTCTTTCTGGGCATGTTAGCTCTAGTCTTAAAATACATAAACATGATGTTGAAAGAAATTTTAAAATATTGTAATTCATTCCTTCTAGGAGGAGTTAATGACTGGCTCTTAGTGATACTTGAAAGAATATAGAATAAACCTGGCATGGTTTCTAAAATGATTTGCGTGTCCCGTATTATTAACATACAGGAGAAACACATTGAATGGAATGTCAGCTGTTCTTCTTTTTCTTTCTCTTCTTTTTTTCTTTCCTTCTATTATTATTATGATTACCACTGCTATTATTTACATTTAAATAGGCATGACTGTGATAATTATCACACAATATATATTATACTGAAGAATTAATCGTTCCCCAATCCTCATCATATGCTGAGAACACTGAGGACAGACTGCTTCTTGACCAAGGTCGTAAAGTCAGTTAGTGGCAGCTCAGCAAATTGAAATCTGGCTCTTTTCTCTAATAGTTTCTAGGCCATAATACTATTGTCAGTAACTGATTGCATTCAAAAATGAAAAGTAAGACAGGTAAGTAAGATGGTAGGGAATGAAGGATGTTTTGGGGAGAGGTCTGGGGGAAGACAGAAAAACTACACAAATGAGGGCTCTATTCTTGCTTGATAGGAAACAGATTGTTTAGATGTCATTGAGGAAAATGGAGCTGAGTTAGACTAGCCTCCTATGTTCTATTGTATTCTGGAAGGTGGATTTTGGATAAATCTAGATTTTTAATCTTCATATATTTGAACACAGATAGAAGACCCATAATGCCCACGGAGAAATCCTCTTTTGCAATAGCAAGCAAACAATTTAATCTAGAACTGATCCTAAAGCATGGAGCCATATTACTTAGGGTCACCTAGTGCCACACTCTTGTCCAGAGGCAGAGATAACAAACATATAAAAAGCTCCCGCATCCAGTCCTCAGTCCTGTCCCCTAGTCTTGTACTCTAACACATGCATGTAGGGGTTCATAAAATTAGGGCTGCCATTCATCTGATGCAAAGTGGAGCCGTAGGGCTGTTTGTTACAAAAAAAAAAAAAAAAGGCCTTTTTTCTGATTAATAAAACAATAGAATGGGGAACCTATTTTAGTTGAAAAGAGCTTAGGCTTTGCAGTGAGATAAACTTGACTTTCAGTTTTTGCTCTGTTAGTACTTGTTCATGAATTAACCTCCTAAATGTTACCTCTTTCGTGAGTAAACCATGCTATTTCTTAGTGTATGTATTATGTAAGGATGTTGGAAGATGCATAACAGACAAACGAATTGTGAAAGAATTAATATGAATGTCCTTTACAAATCTTTGAAAGTACAAAAGTGTTGGGAAAAATAGATTTTTTGTCTTTTCTTCATTTTTGTCTTATTATTTTCAGTAAGTGGTAATATGATTATAATAAACTCTTCTATGCACAGGAATAAGTGACCTACATATATCATCTCTAATGTTTACAACAACCCTGCTATGTAGCTATTACATCATTTTATGGGTGAGGAAACTGAAGCTTTTTTAGGGTCTTGGGGACAAAATACTGCTAAGTACTAGATCTGTGAATCAAGTCCAGGTCTCTTTGACTCTAAAGCTCACATTGCATTTATTATACTCTCTTCACTCTGTCATGAAGCTTCCCTTAATACTCATTTATATTCTCTGGACATAGGCATTATACATATCTGTAGCTGTAGAAATTGTGTGTTGAGTTCCACATATATTTTCACACAGCCATCTTATCATCCATATAGGATTGGTCCTATTTCCATTTAAGGGAAACTGAGGCTCAGATAGTTTAAATGATATCTGAAGTTCTTCCAGATAGTCAATGACAGAGCCAGGGTATAAATCCATGCTGTGGGGTCTGAAAGCACATCCATTAAGTCACTTCTCATTCTCTCTCTTTCTATTTTTTCTATTCACGTCCATTCACGATTTCCTTCCCTTACTCCTTATTGTCCAACAGCAATTTTGTTTTCCTTTGAATCCTTCTCTCCCTTCAATTATTTCTCACAATGTCTTCCCTTCCCTTTGGGACTATAAAAGCTTAGTGAGCTAGATCTGAGCAGGAACAGATTGCCCTGGTTGGCAGGCACCTGCTGAGCACCAAATCACCAGTGATCCTTCATCATCAGCCTGCTCTCCGCAGGCTCCACTTCAGCCCGCCTTGTGGATCCATTAAATGCAGGCAGCTGTATAAATTCTATTCTTTGGAAGGGAGGGGGTTGTTTCATGCACTGTTTAAACCAATCTTACAAATGTAGCATTCAAAGTCTCATTATAACATGGACTTTCTTGTGCTTGAGGATCAGATCTTTTTTAGAAAGTAAAGGTAAAAGAAGGATAGTTTGCATAAGAGGCACCCAGAGGTGTCAAGATGCATTCCCAGAAATCCATGATGGTGAATCAGGCCAATGGAAACAATAACATTGTGATAGTCCTACTTCTTTCTATAGGGCACATTTTATTAGGTACCAATTCATATAGTAACTTATGTAAATTATTGTGCTAGGTGTTTTACTTACATTTTCATATTTAATATCTGCAGTAACCCTGTGAATTGTCTATTTACAGATGAGGAAATTGAAAATTAGATCGATTATCTCATTGGACATAGTCACTGGTCTTGTAAGTGCTGGCTTTCTGTTTATCATTACATGCCGTGGAAGAATAAAAGCACTGGATATATGGAGGATTGAGAAAGGCCAATAGGGTCTTCTAAAGTGCACCCTTTTCTAACTCTTACCTACTAAAGTGTATGTGCCTATCAAAAGTTTAGTACTATACAATACTGCATGGTTTTAAGGATTTGGTTGAACTCTGATTAAAATATTCTTACATTGACCATCTTTTTGAGTAAGCATCAGTCTCATTGCTACCAGAATAAAATTGAAATGGCGACACAGCCCACCTTTTCCAAGATTGTCTTAGCCACTCAGATAAGATTGCCTTGTAGCCTCATGTTATCAGGAAAGATAGCAAACTAAGTGAAGTATGGCTGGTAATTTTCCATTAAGAAATGTGCCGTTGCTTTTATCTTGATATACGGACATTTAAACAAGGTTTAAGGATGATAATTTCCCTCTCAAATTTCAGAATGGATTGAGAAACAGACATTGGTGTCTCACAGGGAACTTTATTGTAGATAAAGCTGAATTAAAGGAAAATGTGTACACTTGAGGGCAACATCAGGGTTCTGATGATTCTCCCTCTGAAGTGGGCTGAACGTTTGCAGTCCAGAGCCTTTGAATCTACCACGTGAGAACATAAGTGTAGGAAAGATTACATATGATCTTCAGGCAGGCTGTATCTGAACAAGCAAGCCAAGGAAGTCTCTCACCTCTACTGTGACTTCATCTCTGATCCTGTTTGCATATTGTAGGCTACTAGATGGGAAGGCATGCCGGCCCAAAAAAGAGGTTCACAGGGGCTGTACCAAGCATGGCCAATGGCCCCTTTTCTAATCTCCCCCTTTTCTGTGGGAGTTTGAGTGTGCAAATAGTATGAAGACAGGTAGGATTTATATGCCTAATGTTTGCGGAACTGTAGAAGTGTTTATTGTAATGTATTTCTGCTCTTCGTCTGCTGACAGTAACAAGGAAAGAAAATAGATTCCAGTCTTCCTCCCCTCCTCAAACAGCTTTCTTCCAGTTACATATGAAAACTCTGCCTAGAATTAATTTTTAAAATTACAAGGAGATCAAAGGGCTGTTTCTTTATGGTTCCCAACAGCTGTGATGGCTGAATTGTTCACTCTTGCAATCGGGGCTGAGTTTGGAATTCAAAGTGCATTTATTTAATAGGGGGTATGAGGGCATGGAGTTAGGGTGAACATGTGCAACACAAAATGAAAATATTTGCATGAGTGTGCCAAGGAAAAACAAACAACTTTATGATAGTCTAATAAGAACATTGTACTTATTTCCTTCCATTCAGATGAAGGGCACCTGTTGATGTCTTGTTTTTTTCTTTTTTCTTTTCTCTTCTCCTACTACCTCCTGTGATTCAGACTCTGCAGAGACACAGTGTGATGTAGTGGCCTTTCTTGCCCCTGTGTGCCTAACTTCCAGTACATTACATAGGCTATCTGGCATTTCATTACATGAAATCATTGTAAGTCTTTAGGATATTGAATGAGATAATTTAGATTTAAGATTGGTTAACATATGTGATATTTTATTCTTAACATAATAGGGATAAAGCTAGAAATTCCTATTTTATTCAATTGGCATGATGATCAAATTCAGTGAGATCATGCATTCAATATTCTTAGATTTATTGAGGGACACCTGTGTGTGTGTGTGTGTGTGTGTGTATCTCCCCATCATCAAGACATGAAACATTTTGTATCACAACCAAAGATTGCCACATGTTCTTTTGTAGTTAACACTTGCCCTCACTCCATGTCTCTGGTAATGTGACAACCACTGCTATAGACATATTCCTGTACAATTTTTGTATGGAGACAAGATTCCAGTTTTCTTTGGTAAATACTTAGGAGTAGAATGTTTGGGTCATGTGGTAGAAATATGTTTAAATTTTCTATATCTGCCCAACTGTTTTCCAAAGCAGTTTTAACATTTTACAGAGCTATCAGAAGGTCCAGTTTCCCTGCATCCTCTTTAAAATTGGTATGGAGACTTTTTTCAAATTTAGTCATTCAAGTATGTGCATATTGATAGATAACTGATTGTGCATTTAATATGTATTTCTCTAATCACTAATTATATTGATCATCTTTACATGTGCTTGTTTGTCATTCATATATCTTATTTATCTAAGTATGTGTTTAAATACTTTAACCATTTTAAAAATTGGGACCTTTTATTAGTTACATGATTTTTATATGTATTGTAGATACAGGCCTTTATCAGATATATATTTTGTATATTTTTCTCCAAGACTATGGTTTTCCTTTTAATTTTTATAATAATGACATTTGAAGAGCAAATGTTTAATTTTGATACAATTTATCATTTATTCTTTTATAATATACTTTTCTTTTGATGGAGTATCTAAGTACTATTACCTAGATGAATGTCACAAAGATTTTCTTCTGTTTTCCTCCAGAAATTGTATAGTTTTAGTAATTCTATTTCCATTTGGATCCATCTTGGGCTTTGTGTATTTGTGTGTGTGTGTGTGTGTGTGTGTATGTGTATATGGAACAAGATTTATTTCTTTGCATATATTATACCAGTACCATTATTTAAATATAGCACCTCTTGTATACTCCTGGATACAGCTGGAACCCATTCTACTAAG
>VBSM01002608.1:165850861-165867884 GCA_008086735.1 Cheirogaleus medius
CAAAAAAATAAAAAATAAAAAAAATAAATAAATAGCTATCCGATTCAACTGAATTGCTTTTGAAGCCATTCAAATATAAATAAGCCATATATATATATATATATGGCTATTTTTTATAAAAAAATGTAAATTGGCCATATATACTTGAGGGGCTATTTTTTGACTTTCCATCTTCTTCAATTATTTAAATATTTATTATTTTGCTAAGCTCACACAGCCTTGATTCCTATAGCATTATACTGTATGTGAACTACAAAAAGATCTTCTTGTTTCGTGGGAGGTGACTCTAGCAGCTGCAGTCAGATGGCAGCTCTGTTGAGGCGAGGCAGGCTAGCAGGGCCTCACGTACATGTATCATCTTTAGCAGGCTGCTGGCCAGGGTTCCCTGACTCTCTACATGGCTCTCTTCAAATGGCAAGCCTATCCTTCATGAATAGTGGTATCAGGGTTCCCAGTAGCAAGAGAAGTCAAGTCTCAGTACGCAAGTACTTTCCAAGTTTTTCTTGTGTCATGGTTGGTAATGCCCTGTTGTCCAAAGCAATTTGCATGGCCACACCCACATTCAAAGATTGGAGAGAAGGACTCTGCTTCTGTTTTGAGGAGTAGCAAAGTCACATTGCAAAGAACATACCTACATGGAAGGAAAGAAATTGTGGCGATTTTTTAAAATCTACCACAATTCCATTGATTTATACTCTATTCAACATCCACTATGTTGGCCAATTTCAAACCACTCTTATTCCCTACCTAAAGTGAAAAAATACATTGTATTCTCTTTCAACCCTTCTATTTTCTGTCAGCCTGTCAAAATCTTCATTGGAAGCCATGCTAGCACATCAAAAAATAAGAGGGAAATCATTGCAAATACTTATACTAGCCACTGGGGGGAAAATTCTAGAAGTATTTGGTGCTAAAGTCATTAATGTCAAAGGATTTCCACAATATCACTACTAATTGATTTGCTATGTCAATATGGCTCTATTTAGTAACTGCCAATGGTGATCAAGCACTGAATGGCATTTATCAGCAGCATTTGTCTACTATAGAATATTTTCAAGAAGTTATAATTTATAAATTTCAGGACAATATGACCACAGTATAAGATTGCTCTAAAGTAGCACTTCTCAGCTGCTACAAGATATCTGTGTGTCCTCAACCTCTCTCTATGTGTCTTTCTCTCACTCTCTCTTTCTTCTTATGACATTATAGCACAGCTAGAGGCATATTATAATTTTCTTTATCAATGTATCTTGAACATAGAATATAGATTAAAACAATAAAGTTAAAGTAGTCATATATATGTGTGTGTGTGTGTATATATATATATATATATACACACACACACACACTTTCTTTTACTTTTCAATTAGATTGCCACTACTAAGACATTAGAAAATCAATAAATCAAAATGGAGGACAAGTGGATACATTTTCACATGGATCTAGTTGTACTGTGGTTTAGTGGGAACGTGAAGTGGGGAAGCAGTTGGGATGTGAGGCTATGTCCTATCTCTGGCGTGGCTGCTAGCTCATTATTTATCTCAACAGGATTACTTCTCTACGAGCCATAATTTCTTTCTCTGTAAATAAATAAGTTATAATAACAAGCTGATTTTCGCTAGGGGTTTAAGAGAGGTACTCCTAGGGTTCTATACCATTGTAACTTGAGTTTCACTTCTAGTTTTACATTTAATTTAAAATAACTGGAATTTCTCATGTTAGATGTGGTGTATATAACATTTTTACACTACGTAGCTGTCGTGGAGCAAATGCTGGGTTAGCCCCTTTTTCAATTGTGACAGAATAAAGTCAGTTCTGCATCTTTTGCTCAGCTAAACGTTGCAACTGTGCTATGGACTGAACTGTGCCCACTAAAAATTCCTATGTTGAAGCCATAATTTCCAATGGAATGGGATTTGAATATAGGGCCTTTAAAACATGAGGTCATGAAGGTGAGGCCCTCATAATCAGCTTGGCACCCTTGAAGGAGGAGACACCAGGGAGGCTGCTCACTCTTTTCACCGTGTGAGGACAGCAAGAAGGCGGCATCTTCAAGCCAGAAAGAGAGCCCTCCCCAGAACCCCACCACGCTGGCGTTTTGATCTTGGACTTCCATCCTCCAGAACTGTGAGAAATTAAATTATTGATGTTTAAGCCACCAAGTCCATGGTATTTTGTTACAGAAGCCTCAGCTAATACATTCTTATTTTGAGTATAACAGAATAAAATCTTTCTACATTCTTTGCTTAACTAAACATTGTCACTACTTACAGTTTTTTTTAAAGATATGGATCAGACTTTTATCAATACTAGGCAACCAAAACAAAGGCATAAAATAAATAGGATATTAAAAGGTTTTATAATACTATAGTGCTCATCAATACCTTCCCTAATTTCAAAGTCTCATATTCATTAAAATGAACTTAATGTTCTACGTAATAATTTAGGAAATGAATATTATAAGTTTCATTGCATATAATGTTTTTATTTCATTAAAAATCTATTCATCTATTAAGAACATTTATATATAAAATAGAGTTTGACATGAATATTCTGCACTAAGTATGTGAAACCCATGGAGGCAGATGCTCTCTAAGATATTTTAAATTTTAATCTTGATTGGTTTCCATGTCAGGGAAAGAAAACTTTTATTTAACTATATGGAGGTGCCATATTCTTAGTGTTGAGCTACTAGTAAGTTTTCCCATTTAATGAGGTTAGTGTCACACTGAGATTTAGAAAGCTCCAGCTTGAAAATGTGGAATATAATGATTTTCATAAGGAAACTGAAAAAAGGCTTAAAGAAATAGGCAAGAACCCATGATTAGAAGAGAATTTACTATGAAGCTGAACATTTTAAACATAAAATATTAATATTCAAAAATATGTGCCAAAGCTGTCAAATTAGAATTAGGGTTTATGTGTGGATCCAGTGAGTAGGGTTGGAGGCCCTTGGTACAGAAAGTGTTGTAATCACTACCATTGCAAGCTGGAGATTGTGCAAAGTCCAGAGATGCAGATGAAGAAAATAAATTTTCACAAGTGCCTATTTTATAGTTGGGATTTTTCTGGGTTTAAGCACATAAGTTATTACATGTGTTATCACATGGAAAGCATAGTAGGGTTTTAGACTCTTTTCTTCTAAAATACTTTGGAGTTTATAAAATATTCCTAATCTATGACCTACTAATACTCTGCATATCAATGAGTATTGAAAAATATGCTCTTGCTACTTACCTATTCAGCTATAATTAGGACCTTTGTAGGCAAAATGTTTGGTTACCTACTTCTTGTATTCCTATATTAATTGTATTCCTAATTGCTTTATATTTGTGTAACTAACAACCAATCTGAAGATTTTACTAAAACAAAGAAACAATTTCCTAAATATTTTCACCGGAAACTGCCATAAATTCACAAAGGGCAAACCTAATAATTAATAAATTTAATTGATAATTAATCAAAATAAATCACTGTTTCTCTAAGAATTCTGCTACAGATAAGTTTATATTTCTCTCCCTTAGTGCTTCTTACTTTGAGCTTGAACAACCAAAAAGGCTTATTATGGATTTGGCCTGATTTAAAGTTATCATAGAATGCAACATATTGTTAAAAAATGAGTTACTTGGGTTTTTTTTGGAAAATGAAGACATTTGTCAAAACAGATAACTTTCAAAATTGTGCATAGAGAGATGAAGCATAAACCTCATGATGAGAAGTGCATTTAAAATAATTTTTCTCAATTATCTCTTTTATAAAACGCATTTCTGTTTTGTACTACTTTGCAACTTTCTTAGCATAATTACCAGTGTCATGGTATAACAGTAGATATGAACTCAGTATCTTTTATAATGAAATGAGTAGAGTTGATATGATTAATGGAATCTTTCAATCTTTCTCATTTTCAGGTATTGTTTGGGTTGGATTCTCTAAAAATTCAGCTCAGAGTTGTCATTAAGGATTATAGAAAGGAGTTTCCAATAGGTTAGAGCTTACTCTTAGATCTTTGTGTGTGAAATTTGGAAAGCGATATCAAATCTATGAGCTTTATCATTCATTTCTGGAAAGAATAAGGCATTAGACTAGATTATCACTAAAATTTTTGCTAGCACTAATATTCTGCAAAATTGACTTAGAGGAACATTTTCTCTTTACTTAAGAGAGATTTTGACCTTTCTGTAGAGGCAAGTTTGTACAAATAGGATGCTAGGCGTGTTGCATTCACTTTTTCACTTAATTTCTCTCCAAATGCTGCAAAGGTTTTTATAGATGAGGAAAATTAAGCTCAGAGGGCTTAAATAGCTAGCAATCTACTCCAAAGCCCATGCTTTTCCCACTACATTGGAAGAAATCAACACATTTTTCCGCTAGCGGCACGCGGATCAGGGTACACAATAGAACTATGAGGGACACCAAATGTATCAAAATTATTATAATTTGTAGCATTTACACATGAAGTGTTAAAAATGATTTTTACTGTGAAAATTCCTGTTATAAGCGATACCCTGTTACAGATTGCAGTGCTGATGTGGAAAGAGCTCAGGCCTTAGATCCAGAAAGCCTTGACTGAAAACTCCAGGGCTGGTGCCTAGCAGATCAAAAATTTGGTCAAGATGTGGGTTACCTAATCTAAATCCTGACTTCAAAGTTGTTTCCATTATACTTTATCTATAAATCTATTGTAAAACCATTTTTATTTGTTTGATATTCAGTTGCATATGCAACTATCTTCTCAACCAATATATTTTGAACATTTAGAAGAGAAACAACTGTGTGTCACTGACAATAATTTAAAATAAACATGTTTTAGATGAATCATTAAAAAAGGTTTTGTTACACTATATTGGGATTCTCTCCATGAGTGATGTGGAAACTATTGCACACAGAGGGCTAGTTACAATAAGCTACACAGGGAATCTCAGAGAAAGATAAGAAACACAATTGTTATTTTGGGAATAATAGAGAAATTACACTGCTTCTTCCACGTAACATACACTTTTTACATAAGGCCCGTTGTTAATCTTTGCTACTTTTACACATTGGGCATTATGGAAAATTACATTTCTGAAACTGCCATTTGTGATTAAAGATAAATAATAATTATGCTTATAACTTCTATGTGCACAGGTGGAGAACAGTAATCACTTGGAAGTAGATTTTCCTGATTATAGGAGGAATCATTTAGAAAGGTTTTTCTTTCTCATGTTGTAAATATAAGTTAAATAGATAAACAATTGCTTGGGTGGGAGGATGTAACTGATGTTCTGTGGCTTGGAGAATACTGCCATTCCTGAGATGCCTGGACCCACATGCTGTGTAGTGGAAATTGACCAGTTTACATAAGGAGCACAACAGTTGTGGGAAGAAAGGAGCCATGATCCCAAACATTCTACCCTGAGAATCTAAGTTATGGGAAGCTGATTGTATAAACAGCTGTTTTGTATTAACTGGGAGACCCTATAGTTGATCTGCAGGAGGAAAAAGATAACAAGTACCTGAAAAAAGAACTTAGTAAAAGAGAAATCTGGGTTGGTACCTATGCTAAGCAAAAAGGCTTCGTGAGAGATGGCTGGTTAGAATGAAGTTAGAATAAAGGCTAACCCTGGAATGGTGTTGGAGAAAATGGCCAAACAGATCAAAGCGGAAAGAGGTGTGAACTTGAAGCCCAGAGAGAGGAAAGACGATGTTGCCATGAGGAATTTGTACTTGAAAATTATTATTGAAATAGAGGATATCTAGTAAACTGTATAGAACAAGTCCTCTAAATGACACCTGATTACACCATCCAAAGAAGTTAGAATAATAGGTTCATATAAAATTTCACTGGAAGAAAGAAGACTCCCTGTTAATCAGAAAAAGCGGGTGTTTGGTGTCATTTGTAAACATAGAAGACAAGAAAGCATGTTTGTTTCAGTGTAATTAAGCCTTTCCTATGATTGGTATAATATTAGTGATGCCATGGCAGGCACTACAGAGATACAGATGCCACTGGGATTAGAGACAACTGACTATCCTTTTGAAATGCAAAACTCTTTTCACAACTTGGTAGGGTGGTGGCTACTGGGAGGTTTCCCTGGCATGAGGCATGATTACACTAGTCACCTCCGCACCTGGCATGCACAAGGCACTCTTGGTATAGGCTGCACTTCGTCTCTGCCTTCAAGAGACTTACTTTCCCATGGCCAAGCCATGCCCAGAGGGAGCATGATTTGTGGTATGAAGAACCTGTTTGGCATGAACTCATGGAAAATCCATGGAATTTGGAAGAAGGAAAAGAGTCTACCTGATTAGTATGATGGAAAGCCTCACTAGAGGGAAGGGTGACTGAGAAAGCCCATTCGTGAGGCATAAAATTACAATAGAGAAAGAAAACAAAATTCATTCTTTTCTCTATTCTTCCTCTTGGGAACCAAAGAGAGAATAGCGTTTTCACCACATTCTTTGCAAAAATTCTTTTGTATGTAGGAAACAAACGTTTATGTGGCAAAAAGAAATGTATAGCATATAGATATTAATTCACACGTAGAGAAATTGCCTCATTCTGCAGAAATGAAGGTATAGCTTTTTTGCATATAGCAATTATTTTCCCTTGAAAAGCAAAGTACTTTACAAAACGGAGGCAGTAAGTTTTAGTGGCATTTTAAGTAGAATATTACAGCTTTAAAAATGTCTTAGAATCAAATTCAAGTGTATGGTGTTCAGTAGTTTTTAATTTTACTTCGCCAAAATGGGTTTTCATTATTACGGGACGTTGAAAGGAAACTCCCAGAAAAGACTGAATGATATTTCTTCCGTTTATAAGAGAGAACCATCCCTCTGCTTTGCTGCTGTATTTATCTTGTGAATATTTGAGCTCTCTTCCTGTTGAATATTTGTTCCTTTGCTGGATTTTATTTTTTATGAAGAGAGTCAGGAATAACTCTACTTAAAAGGAGCTCAGCATAAAGAATGGGAGTCTCTTGTGTGTGTTTTCCCCTTTGACTGACTTTGTAAAAGCAAAGCGATTGCAATTGTTACTTCTCTCCTTTTCTTTTTCCCTGCATCAGTTCTGTTCTGGGCCCGTGCTTTTCAGGAAGACATAACAATGCTGGATGTGCAGGTGCAAAGAGCTGCACAAATAAATGCCTAGTAATCATGTTGTATTTTAGTTTAAACATCCTGCACCACTGCCTCGCATTGTTAACTTTTTTGAACAAATGTTTAATGAAATTCTTTTTTTACTAATCTAAATCTGAATTCAGGAGAGCATATTCTGTGAAATTACGGGTCTATGAATCAGGTTCAAGTTGTTGTAGCATTTTCTAATCATACACTCACACACAAAAATCTTTATGCCCAAAGATCGGCAGTAGTTATCAGTAAAGCTGAATGTCCACATATCAATTGACAAAGTCCAAAGTGGCATTCACTAATTACACACCAAAGACTAAGGAATATTTGATGTATTTTTTACAGTTCTTCTTGTGTTCCACCTGCCCCCAATGTTACTCAGGTTTACAAGCATTAGTTTGTTTCCCAAAATTCTGATGGGGAGATAATCTAAAGTAGTTAGTACCTGAGATACTCCACATACGTACTTAGCCTGAGATTCTCTGATAAGTAAACACTGCAAAGATAGATAGATGGAAATGATGGGTTTGATATGATTCCACTGGACTTTATTTTTAAATAGGGTATTCATCAAGACATTGTAAATTACATTAAGGCTTCAATAGAAGATATTTCATGTAAGATTACAGCAAAATTCTAAATTTTGCTTCTTCTTCTTCTTCATAAAAAACCTGGAACATTTATTTCTTCAACTGTGATTTTAAAAGAATAAGTTTTACTAGTGCCTGTATCTTCTTTTTCCATCTTATATCTTAGAACATTCAGAGCAAAATTAAACAATTATAGTAAGTGTGGATTTAGGTGGACTTATTTATAATTATCATTATCTCTGATGTAGACTATAAGCTCTTGGGTAGCTTTTGCATGGCCCAGATTTATTTATTCTTTTTACCTATTATAAATCATATATATACATATGTACATGTATATATGACCTAATTCAAAACAATATTCAGAGGGAAAAAGAATAATTAGAAATATACCTTTTGTTGAATGATAGTGATTTTACCTAAATTAACTACTTTAATCCTTAGAATGATACAGTGACAACAGAGTTAAGAAGATCTTAAAGACAAAGAGCTCAATTTTTCAGAAAAGTTAAACAGTTTCTTAATGTCATTTTGTGATTCTGATTCAATCCAGGTCTCTAAATGCTTAACAAAAGCTCTTCCCACCCTCCCCGCCCCCATCTGACCAGCCCTCAGGCAACAAGAGGGAGAACAATAGAGCAACTACTCACACCTAGATGATGGGAACCAGAATAGTGTCCAAAAATACGATGCCATAATTACCTCCCCCATTAATTCTTGTTACTGTTTCACAATGTCCTGTTTCTAAAGAGATAACTGGATTAAATTTTTACTTTATCCAATAACCTCCATTTATTGAAAAAATAAGCAGTAGAGGAAGAAAGTGTGAAGGATGATCAGAAGTGAAGATGGCAAGGAGCATAAGAATGCTAATGATGGCAAAGGTCAGTCTCACCAGAAGGTGAAGAGTCAAGTGCCAGGCCCAGGAGGAAGCTGCATTGTTCCAGATGCACAATTAATTTGTTTCCCTAAGTGCCAGGGGGCTTTCTCCATAGAAATCTGCCTCTTAGGAAATCTTCCCTCCTTTCTCCTTCCTTTTATGACTGCATCCTGTTGCTGTGGTCCTGGCCAATCAACTCCCTGATGCCTAGAGCCCAGAAAGTTTACAATGCTGAAAAGACAGCAAATGATCTCATTCACCTCATTATCCCAGAGACAAATCACCATGCAAAATAGCCATTTTCCCTGGAACCTACCCTTTTCACCATCTGAGGAATGACAGAGACACCTCAAAGAAGTGAACGCAGTTCCAGTTTGGCCATCCCTTTTTTCTTTTGGATGCCCAGGGCAAAGTGTATGAGCAATGTGCATTCTCCCAAAGTCATTTTACCTAGTGGGCAGGTGTATATAGGGCAGGCTGTTTATGTGAACATGAACAACGTAAAGCCTGGTGAAATCACAAACAGCTTCTATAGCTTAGTATAAAAAAATAATATTAAAAACAAACTTCTTTAGCACTAGGCAGAAGAGGCAGGGAATTGAAGTCCTATTGAGGCGGAGGCACACAGGCACAGGATTACTGCTGAACAAAAGCATTTGAAATATGCTCTTTAAATAAATCTAGATTTCTACCTTCTCTTTAAAAAAACTGGAAGATTTGACATAACCAAACCTACATTTGTACACGACATCTTTCCACTTGAACTTGGACTTAACATCGAATGTTAAGTCTTTTAGATTGGATATGATCTCCCCAGTGTTTTGTAGTCCCTACTATACATAAAATATAACCCTATCTGCTTAAACTTTGCTATCTTCTCTATGCTATATTAGTTACCCATTCTTGTGGCTGTTGGAATTTGCTAATTCTGCCTTAAGAAAAATGTCAAAAGCCAATGAAAACATTAGTGTGAAAATGTTAAGTGGCACAGTTTAATGAATTTTGAATGGGACACATGATCTAAATTTCTTTCTTGCATATTAAAAAAACAAAACAAAAACTCTGTGGGCTAGTTATTGTACTAGGCAATATAAATTTATTCTCATTAAATTTTCATAAAAACCCTTTGAGATTTCTAATTTTCACATTTTCTGGTAGAAAAATAAGATCTGCGAATGAAAAAAAAAAATCCAGGGTTAGATAGTGACTACAGTTCAAACACAGATGATTCTCCTGCCTGTGACATATCCAAAAGACCTAAATTTGAATGATCGTTCAGTATTTACCACAGAGGAAATTCTGGAAATACCCTATTTATAAAGGATGTTATGGGGTTCTGAGATTGAGTCCCACCCAAGTAATCTGAGTTACTTAACCCTGCTAAGACTCAGTTGTTTCAACTGTTCTTTTCCAACATAATATTCTGCCTTCAGCTCTCCTCATTTTCAAACTTAACAACACACTTAGCCATGTTTTTCTCCCAAAAATGCCCTAAACATGTATGGATGATTTATTTATTCTCATATTCTTCTTTCATCCTTTCCAGACTCTCTCCCTTGGTTGTTTTGTACCTTCTGATCAGAAGTGTTCTCTGAACTATAGATAGAATATACCACTCTAGCTCTTTCATAGTATGATTACTCTTACAAAGCATGCATCAGGTTTTATTGCAGCTAGTTGTTTATGTTTATGTATATTTTACCAGATTTTGAATTACCAGCAAGAGCCTTTTATACTATTCTGAATCCTCAGAAGTTATAACAGCATATAGCAGTTTAGACATTTTTAATCAAATTGGTAAGCTGAATAAGGGAACATATTAATAAAATAATACAAGCAATTGTCTATTAATTAGAGGTTAGTTAATAGTCAATTATTTTTATGACTAGATCTTTGATTTCATTTAGATTTTTTTTGTATCTGAATGCCATAAAAAGATAGCTGAATATATTTGAAATAATCATATTTTTAGGTTGTTAAATAAAACAAAAATTGGTAAGACTCCCTAAAATACATATATACATAAAAGACTGATACTCTGAAATATATTCTAATAGAATATTAGTAGCTTTAAAGATTTGGTTTCAGCAGACAGGAAGACTACTGATTTATCTGTCAGACTAGGAAGCAAATTTGGATTTTTATATGATAATATTTTATTTTTTTATTATTTTTTAAATATTGTTTAGAGACAGGGTCTTGCCCTGTCACCCAGGCTGGAGTGCAGTGGCTGAACCGTAGCTCACTACAGTCTAGAACTCCTGCACTCAAGGGATCCTCCTGCCTCAGCCTCCCAAAGCACTAGGATTATAGGCCTGGGCCACAGTGTTTTACCATAAATAATGACATAAATTCATTTTTGAAAGGTATTGTGAGGTGAAAAGAAGAATCAGACCTGAATTCAGATGACTAACCATTTAATAGGTTAAAGAGACATTTATTGGGCATATACAATGTCCTTTGTACCAAGACTATGGGAATGAAAGACATGGTCTCTGTTATTCAGTAATCCAGGTTGGTAAGTCAACAGAACATTGTAATAAAATATTAAAAGTGATATTCTATTAATTTGTTCTGTGTCCTTTGTCAAGTCTTGAGACTTACCTGTTTTGATGCTTTTATCTGTAAAGCAAACTATTGAATTAGATACAACTTAGGAATTCTAGCTCATTTCTATGGAAGGATATTCTAATGTCTTTAAATCTAAGCATGTCTCCAAAAGAGCGGAACAAATATTAGCTTTCTAAATATTTCCAAATATGTTATGTAAGTCTACAATTCCAAAATTATTTGTTGAGACATTCTGGAGAACCACAGAGAGAACTCTGAGGGATGGTTGGAATTTTTTGAAGCAAAGGAAGATACATTCAGTGTCCATTAGAAACTATGGGAATTAGTAGCTTGAGATATTTCAGTTTCAACATTGGATCCTATTGCATTTCTTTCAATAATGTCGTATCTTTGTGAAGCTGGGTTTTTACTGGTTGTTGTAATAAAAAGCAAGTAGCGATATAAAGCAAGAGAATAGGTGTGAAGCAGGAAATCACAGTGGAAGTGTTTAATGTGATTCCAAGCTTCGAGAGAAAGAGAGAGAGAGAGAGAGAGGAGAGAGAGAGAGACTGCAGTTCCAAAATGGCACTTTTACCAGTAAGTAATTGTAATTATTTAAGAATAAAATAAAAATTTCTTTTTTGTCACTTGTACATTCTTTTTTTCAAATTTAAGATATAAATACTTATTATGTACCTGAAATACTTATTATGTATTTGAATAAATAAATGGAACTGTTTGATACTTATTTTGGCATAAACTGTGCCATGAAAAAATGACTGAGCTGTAAGAGCACTTTGAACTGAGAAAGCTTGAAAATATCTGGTGTCATTCCAAATAAGATTCTCAGTTTTCGTATATACAGTGGTTATGACATTGTTTATCAGAGCTATGTTGGAGTCAAATTTTGATTCAATAGATAAAAAATATTTATACTGCAAAAAGACATTGTTTTTCTTTCCAGAGTTACATTGCTAGTTAACGTCAGGTTGTTCTGTCTATGTTGTCTACACTGATGGTACAAAGATAGACTAATCATTCTTTTAAAATCCTTTTATGATATGTATAATTCTATGTATTAGAATACATAAATACATAAAATATAAATACATAAAAAGGTTAAATAGAAAAGAAATAGCAGCTGCTAAACAATTCCCACAATTATGGAAATTAGGTGAGATCTCCATTCTCTTGGTACGTTGCCAACGTGTCCAGCTGGCAGAAACAATTGGCCAGCTATGCACAGCGAGAGGCACTCATAATTTTTACATAAGACTTGGAAATGAAACTTTTATGTGAATAAGACATTTTTTACACTTGTATTCTATTTTATTTGATTTCTTTTTCATTTTGAAAATATTAGCAACCCATTGAAATAAACACAGAGCATACAGAAATGATGAAAAGTGGTTAAGAGTAATTTTTCATTTTGTCACTCCTATATATTGTTAATATCTTGAGGTATTCACTTAATTCTTATTGCTTTCTTATTAATGGTTGTTTTAAAAATATTATTGCAACCACATCGAATGTAAAATGGGTTATTAGTCTATTTCTCACTCGGCCATTTTTCCATATAAGTATGTAGCCTGTATAAAAAATACTCTGATTGTAGCATGTGGTTCCAATAAGCAGAATTACCATAAATTACTAAGTTTATTTTCTATAATTTAATATTATGATTTAAAAATATTTTCACTCTGGTATCCAATGCTGGGATTGAGTTAACATGGTGGATACATCGAGGTATTTAGTTGGCTCTTTCCAAAATCCACACTAAACTGACAATAAAAGAATGAAAAGGCATAACCTCAAAATAAAGAAAAAGGCGAGGTATAGTGGCTCACAGCTGTAATCCTAGCACTTCGGGAGGCTGAGGAGGAAGGATCACTTGAGGGGAGGTGTTCGGGAACAGCTTGAGCAAGAGAAAGCCACATCTCTACAAAAAATAGAAAAATTAGCCAGGTGTGGTAGCACACACCTGTACTCCCAGCTACTATGGAGGCTGAGGCAGGAGGATCTTCTGAACCCAGGAGTTTGAGGTTGCAGTAAGCTATGATGATGCCACTGTACTCTAGCCCGGTGACAGAGTGAGATTCTGTCTCAAAAACAAATAAATAAATAAAATAATAAAGGAAAAGAAGGAGAACAATATAGGCAATGACAATAGACAAAAAAAATTCAAGAAAATTTTGGAAATTGCAAGAAGAATAGATGATTTGTACTGTGCTTTGTTTATGAGACTGGAGATGCTGAATCAGAATCCTACAGGCAGGATCTACATATTGCAGAAAAAAATCAGAAATATACTTTCTCAATATTTTAAGTAAGAGTGGTTTTGGATGGTGGTCTAAAAGACACCACAAAGGGTAGTGAGGATGTACCTCATTAAAAGTGGGAGGCTAAGTAAAAGTCTGCAGAAAGAATTTTGAGGCATAATTCCAACCCCCATCCTCCAGTTTTGTTCTCAGAACACTTGCAGCCAAGCTTATAGAGCCCTCCTACCAGTGGGAACAGTGGATTGCTCTCTCTGGGTTAACCCAGTAACTCCATATAAAAAACCTGCAGATGGAAACATCTGAGAAGATTCCATGGAAACCTCACAGCCTGGCACAGACCATCAAATAGGAACATAGAGTTTCCAATAATCATTTCAGTGTTATACTCAAATATAAACTATCTACCAGTGATTAAATATTTGATAAATGTCAGGTAGAAAAATAAACAAGCAAAAGCCACCATTATAAAAAGAGATGATGCAAACAAAAAAAGAAAACTTCCGAAATTAATTTACTATTCTCAAAGAGGTAAAATTAATGCATGAATAAAACCAGAACATTGGAGATTTAACAAGTAACATTTCTATGAATCATAAATAACCTTGCAAGAATTTTAAATGGAAGTGGGAATGATACATTTATGAAAGGTTGCAAAGGTAAAAGTGAGAGTTTTCTAAGAGGTATCACAAAGTAGAATATGGAGATTTGAAAAGAAAAAATAAGCAAATTAGAGAATGTTTTCAGAAGATTTATTATCTGAATAAACATTGTTCCAGTACAGAAAGAACACAAAAGGATGGCAGGAGAATATTAAAAAAATAATGTAAGAACATTTTTTCATAGTTGCAGAGTATGAAGTTTTCAAACAAAAAAGAAATACTGAGTGCCAAGCATAAGAAATGATAAAATAAAATAATAGCACATTTTTGTGAAACATAAAAATAA
Source organism: Cheirogaleus medius (assembly GCA_008086735.1). Taxonomy (NCBI): domain Eukaryota; kingdom Metazoa; phylum Chordata; class Mammalia; order Primates; family Cheirogaleidae; genus Cheirogaleus; species Cheirogaleus medius. Next base: position 165,865,216 of record VBSM01002608.1, read on the forward strand.
CAATGTCGTGATTCCTAAAAACTTTCATAGAGGGTAAAAAAAAATCACATAAAAAGAATCAAGGAATCAAACTGGCCTCAAGCTACAAGTAGATAGAGATTAACATTTAAAATGCTAATGAGATTTGATGTCCAACCCAGGTTTTGCAACCAGAGAAGTTTTCAATAAATTATGAAGGTAGATTTAAAAAATTCAGGTAATCAAGATGTTATAGTTTGAATGTGCCCTTTCAAAATTCCTGTTTTGAAGCTTAATCCCCATTATGGTGGTGTTAGGAGGTGGCCCCTTTTGGGGAATTGATTAAGTTATAAGGGCTCTACACTTCTGATTGGATTAGTGCCTTATAAACGGGCTGGTGGGAAGTAGCTTTATTTAAACCTCCTTTATTTAAAGACATGGCTTAAATTTAAAACATAGAAAAAAATTAAAAGATGTGAACACTAAACATAAGAAAATAGAAGTGGTATATTAATATTAAAGAGATAAACTTCAGAAAAATAACATTAATGAAGTTACATAAAATGTTGTAATAGTAAATGAGTTGTTTCATCAAGTAAGAGTTTAAACTCTAAAAGTTTAGACACATAAAGATATAAAAATTATGTCACTCAAACTGAGAGAACTAAGAAGAGAAATAGCAATTTTCAAATTTTAGTTGATGATATCAACAATGTACTCTTCGGAGCTGACATAAGATATAGAAAGAAAAGTCAATAAATACATATTACTTGAAAAATATTATTAACCAATTTGGTCTAATTGAAATCTCTAGAGCATTCCATTACCGACAGCAGAATACATTTTATTTGCAAATGAATGTGGAGTAATCAAAATAGGCCATATGCTGAGGCATAAAAGGTGTCTCAATAAATTGAAGATGATTAAAAACATACACAGTTTATTTTAGGATCACAAAAGAATTAAACGGGAAATCAATAACAAAATGATACCTGTAAAATCTCCAAATTTGGATAGCTACCTAACTTAAAGACATAAATAACTGAAAAACAAAGAAGAAATCAAAAAAGAAGTTAAAAAAATACTTTGAACTGAATAACTTCTGTTTAATGTAGCTAAAAAAAGTGATTAGAGGGAAATTTAGTGCTTTTAATGGTTATATTAAAAGTGAGGCAAGGTTTCAACCAATCATCCAAGCTTCCACCTTTGGAAAATAGAAAAAGAAAATGAAAGTATGCACAAAGTAAATAGGAAAAATAAAAATGAAACAGAAAATACAAAAATAAAAGAGAAAATGTAATAAAAACAAAAAGTAGTTATTTAGTAATCTTTAATTAAATTCAAAAACTTCTACTTAGACTGATCAAGAAAATAAGACAAAACACAAAATACCAACATATGGAATGAAAGAACAGGCATCATGAAGCTATCACTTCTGGAACGATAGATGAGAAGATTGCCATGTTGCTTCCCAGCAAAATAGATACTTAACTAGAGAAAATTATCAAAAACGACAATTTGAAGGTTCTGGAAATTCTCAGGGCATACAGCAAATATAAAAACATTCATTCAAGATATTTCAATAAACCTCCAGAATAACAGCAAAAGTCACTGGCATGTGAGCAACAACTCGCTCTCCCCTCCCACTGGATCTCTCCATCTTCTATTAATGGAAACAACTCTTGGTGCTCTGCTCCAGGGGGTGTAGCCAAGAAGATAGGTGACTCTGTCTCCTTTGGGCTCCCAGCCCTAAGGCGATGTTTTACTCTGGGGAAGTAGGACACCAGCATTTCTCATTTCCCCCAGCCTTCTGTTGCAGAAGCTCTACTCCTGGCTGGTGCAGCTAAAAGGAGTGAGGCAAGGCTTCCTTCCTTGGGTGGTGGCTGTACTTTAGGCCTCACAGGCTGAGAATAGTGAACTTCTATCATCTCTGCTCCAGCTCACTTACAGTGTAGAAGTTCCATACCTAAATAGACAAGTCAATAAGAGAAAAAGCTATTACGTCTACTGCCCCAGAGTACCCACTCATAGAACAGTAGTGTCACTCTGAGAGTGTCAGACCCAGCTCCTGTGCGGAGGTACAGAGGTTCTGCCTAGAGGTAGAGGTAGGCCAGCAGCTCTGCAGCTTTGCCCGAGGGGCTAACCTTATTTGGAACAAAGTGTGGAGAGTTCCATGCCAAAGGGCCTTTTCAAGAACAATGGAGATCCTTGTGGGGAGCTTGGAGAGAGCCTTCTTAGTTCCCTAATAGAAATGGGAAGTGTGAAAGGCAGAGCATTTAGAAAAGTTCAGCTAGGGAAAGAGAAAGTCAACACACACTACTCGGTTACAATCAACCCTGGAGGTTAGCAAGGCGAGGCTATGCACATGCACCAGGCTGCACAAATCAAGTGAACCTGGGGCGGACTTGAAAATATTCCCCAAGCTAAACAGATCCTTCAACAAAAGGCAGAAGCTTCATTGGCACTAGATTTTAGCACACAGTCTGAACAAACACTGGTTGAACAATAAACTACTCCCAATTATGGACAACTCCAGGGAAGCCAGGCTGGAAAATAAGATCGCACACATCGCTGTCAGTCTGGAAGAGTTTGTGTATGCCCAGGGATGCACCCATTGTATAGAAAAGTGATGCTGTATGATTCATTATGTATGTCTCAGGAGGACTAGAATTAGAAAAATAAAAATTGAAAAAAGGAAAAACTCTCTGGGA
>VBSM01002608.1:165867984-165888947 GCA_008086735.1 Cheirogaleus medius
AAAAAGGAAAAACTAATCTGTGGTAGAAAAATCAGAATAGTAGGGGCCAGAGGGAAATTTCTAGAGTGATCTTAATGTTTTATTTCCTTACAAGGATTTGTCAGTCATTGAAATGTGCTTTTTCTGTTCCACTGCATCTGAAGCCTTTGTGGTTCTTTTGTCAAAAACATAAGGATTCAGAAGACAGCTATTATCTGGGAGTTGATGTTTGCAAGGCTATGATTAGTGGGGGGAAATACACTAAAGAATCTGTGTGGAGAGGCTGGAGTTGAGCACTTTGAATGAAACACAATATGAATGACTAGTATTTAAAGCTCAACAGGTGTGTGTGTGTGTGTGTGTGTGTGTGTGTGTGAATATGTGTCCACTCACATGCTTTCTTTACAGTAAAGTGTATTTGAACTATAGTGCGGGTAAAGTTGGTTTTAGTTATTTTGTTAGCTTCATATTGTCTCTAACAAAAGAGCTCTTAAATACAATGTTGTTGAGCAAGACCAGTGCTCGGTAATACCTCAAGAGTATTTCTGTCACATAAAAGTAATCAGAGGGCATGTTATAGAGAGGAAAAAGTCAGGCAGCCTTATTTTCTAGATAAATGCCAGATCTGCCCAGAGGTAAGATTGTTGTGTCTGTGAAGATTACTAAGCATATTAGCCTAAGCATACTTCTTTGTCGTACTCTGGCTGTTAGCTTTCTTTAGAGGAAATCCAGTAAAATTGAGTAATTAGTCTTTTAACAAGTGGGTTTACCCAAGAGACCCCCATCTACCTAAACTGAACTAGCTTCTCAGAAAACACGAATTATGCAGACTACTTTAAATAGCCCTTTGCATCTCCCCACTCTATAAATTCTTCATGGCAAGAGCCTGTCCTGTTAGCTTTGAATCTGTATACCCAGCATAGAGCCTGAGAGAGGGGAGGCACTTGCACATAATTTTTAATTAAGTTAAGTAACCTTCAGGTTGATATTTACTTCAAGTATTTAAAGACCAATGCCTTATCATAAAGCATAACTCGCAGACTTAGCAATAGAGAATCTGAACCTTCCATTATTTAAAATAATACATTTTGCACACAATTCTGGCCAGACCTATTCTTCCTAGAGAACAACCATAATAAGACACAAAGATAGTGTCATAGGTTTTATGTAGCCACTCACATTTCTGGGCCCTTACCATGTGCTAAATACTGTGCCAAGGACATCTATGCATTCCATCTAGTTTAAGTCTCACTTGAATGCAACTAATTGCAGAAACTCCCCATTTTTCAATTGAGGAGACTGGAAATCAGAAAGTTCAGCAGCTTGTCCAAAGACACAGAACAAGGATTGGAATAAAGGATTGGAATTTAAGAGGTTATTAATAGATAATAAACTCCACATTCCTTAGTCCTTCAGTATCCCACTAAGCTGATTTATTTTCCTTGCTGGCAACAGAAACATATTTAACAGCAAATAGTATCCAGTATTCCTGATCTCACTTTCCCTGTCAATATTCGACTCTAATTCTGAAACCTAAATTTATTTTAAATGCTTGAAAATCATTCATTCATTCATTGGTTACTACTTTTATTCTATATAACATGTCTCGTGCTCAAAATTAGGGATACAAAGAGAAGCAATAATTATTTATTATTAATAATTTTCTTTGGTCTGTAGATAGCTAGGGAAACAGACATATTACCAAACTGAGAAAGAAGAAAAAGCTATAGCTAACTCTGCCTCACATGTCAGTGAAAATATCACAACCATTATTGGAACACGAAGAATATTCTAGGCTGAGAGCCAGCATATGTTATGTAATATAATTAAAGGTGTTGGGGTGCATGGATATAAGCAGGTTCTGTGTGTTTGAAATATTGAGTACTTCAACTATATTCCACAGGAGATAAGAATAGAAATATGAGTAGTCAGAGCACTTAACATTTTTCTTGTATTTTGTTTGTCTTAGGCATTTTAGTGCCAGGGATATATAACCTCAAACACAAAGTATTTATCTTTTAACTTTGTTTTTAACTGAATAACATGAAATGCAAGTATCCTTACCACATCACTAATTCTCACACTCTCTTCAAGCTTAAGAGATGTCAATCAGGGCTGGAATATGAGACCAGAAAATCGTATTCCATGGCATCACAGTCATTACATATTTTGAAATATCTACTCAATAATTTTTACTATTCAACATGTGCTGTCGTTGATGACCAGTGCCACTTGAAGTCCAGGCCCATTCTCATAGGGCCTGAGAACCCTGTCTTTGGTGCAGCCAAAATGCAATTCTGAGCCATCAATGCAGCCCTCTGTCTTCTGAGTAGTATTTGTAAGTCTGGGGGTGCCTATCCCATAGTGAACAGTGAAACATACAGTTACAGCGTGGGATGTGTGAGACCAGTCACAGGAGCTGCAACCGATGCTGTTCAGAGAACATGTCAGACTATAGTGAGCATTTATGGAAAATTAAGATATTAAACGCAGATTCTCCAAAGAACTCTGTCAAATAATATTAACTTTTAAATAAATCACCTAAAGTTCGTGTCAAACTCAGACCAATTAAACACAAGGAAAAATGTGCTTGAATATCAGAGTGGAATATAAAGGAAGTAAAAATTTTATAAGTAGATGTGATTTATGTAGTTATTAAAATAGATAAGTTAAATTAGGATGAAGATCTGAAAAGGCAGTTAGTATAAATAGCATGGGTTTTGAAGTCAAATAGATCTCAGTTTTACTTAATGTGTCCACCCTTGTATGGCTAACCGTTGGTAATTAGTTTAACTTCACACAGTTTAATTTTCTGTTTCTGTATAAAGGAGAAAAAATGTATATAATATAAGCCATTTTGGTTTGAATATAGACTGAAATTATGTATCTAAAGCACAATGTTTGTTATATAGAAGGTCAATGAATACTAGATATTATCATACTATTTATTAACCTTATAATAGGATTATATAATTCTGACATAAAAATTAGGAGATTTTAGACATTAGATGTTTGATTTATAGCTTTAGTACTACTGCTTAATGTCAATGTATTTGAAAATAATAAATAAATCATAAATTTCCTTATAATATAAGATATATGATAAAATGTTGTGCACAGTGATTTGCTAATTTGATCAATATTTATCTATCTACTATGTGTCAGACAGTTTTGCAAGGTTCTAAGGAAACAATGGTAAACAAACAGATCAATCCCTGCCACACAAGACAAACTATCTAATGGGAAGATAGAAAATGAATAACTGAAATATACTGTTAACTAGTAATTTCTAGGGAAAACATAGATGTGTATAAGAAGATATTTTAAATAACATGACCAGTGAAATTCTCTGAAAAGGAAACCTTGAGCAGAGATCCGAAGGATTAAAAAAAAAAAAAAGCCAGTTGTGCAAAAATCTGCAGAACAGCATTCTAGGAAGAATAACTGCAAAAGCCATGAGATTGAGCTGAGTTTGAGGAACAGCAGTAGGTCCAGTGTGATCACAGTAAAATAATGAACTCCAGGGCAGAGAAATAGTGGGGATGGGAGATGTTGGTCAAAGGATAACAACTTTTAATTATAAGATGAATGTGTTCTGGGGATCAGTGTACAGAATGTGACTATCATTAATTATACTGTATCATATGCTTAAAATTTGCTAAGAGAGTAGATATTAAATATTCTATCACACATGCACATAAAACGTAATTATGTGAGGGAATAGATACATTAATTAGATTGATTGTGGTAATTATTTCACAACTTATACATATAATGAATTCATCACTTTGTACACTTTAAATAGATACAATGTTTATTTGTCAATTACACTTCACTAAACCTGGAAAAAATAGCATCCATATTTTTTGTTATTTACAAATTGTTATATCATGGAATTGACTACATTTCGTTCGTGGTAGACCAATGAGGAGGTAGAAAAAGATAATGTGAAATGCCAACAGGCTCACATCTATGTAAAAAGAATCAGGAATGGAAAACAAATTTTTCCTTCCTCAATATTATGTGATAATAAAGAAAACAAAAGTAACAATATTTGAATAGATAATGGCAGAGCAATTTCTTGAATTGAATAAAGGTATGAATCTTTAGAACTTGTAAGAGAATTCCATATATAATAAATATAGATAAGTCCACATATTTTAGGCAAGCTGTAGACACAAAATCTGGAGATCTTAAAAACTGCCAGAGAGAAAAGATAAATTATTCATTAAAAAAAATGTCTCTTAGACTGAAAAATTTTATAGCAGCCAAAATAGAAACCATGAAACCTTTAAGAATAGTAAATTGAAGTTATTGAGAGGAAAAAAAACCAAAAACAAACAAAAAGACACATCCCCACAATTCAGAATTGAGATCCAAATGTCCAATGAACATATGAAGAGACTGTAAATCTCAATAATAATCAAGAAGATTAAGATGAAAGCAAAACTGAGGTGCCTCTGTTAAACAAGATTATGGGAGGCTTTTGTTTTGGATTGAGCTTCTGTACCAGGCCCCAGTAGACCAGATCAAATCAAAATGGAGTTACTCATGCTAAGTGCCACATAATCAAACTGAAATTTTAAGGAAGCAGGTAAATACCCAGATTGTTTTTTTTCCCCCTGAAAACAGAAGATAAACAGCAATCAATCAGAAAGAGCTCAGCCTACTTGAGTCAGTATAATAAGGAATTTCCCTTCTGCTTTAACACTTACAAGAAAAGTAACTTGTAGTAATGTGATGTTAACAAACTTGCTTTTTAAAAATTGTCCTATTTCCTTGTTCTCACCTTACAACATCCAGCTGTTCTGTAATGCCCAGAGAAAAACTCATTTCATTTTTTGTAATGAAGTGTTGGATGCTTCTAGAATCCCAAATAAAGGCCAATTAGATCTTTGAACTAATTTTTTGTAATTTTGTCTTTCAACAGTTTTTGGCAACCTATAAAGGATTCAAAGAATACTGCTGGTAAACCTCTAGACCTCATTCAGCAGCGGTCCCCAACATTTTTGGCATGAGGGACCGGTTTCACAGAAGACAATTTTTCCACAGACAGGGCTGGGGTGTGGAGACAGAGTTCAGGTGGTGATGCCAGTGATGAGGAGTGGCTGTAAATATAGATGAAATTTCATTTGCTCTCCTGGAGTTCTGCGACCCGGTTCCTAATAGACCACAGACCGGTACTGGTCCATGGCCTGGGGGTTGGGGACCACAGCTGTACAAGATGCAGGTGAGGTACTGTTGACCCCCTTTTTGGAGACATCCTCCTGGAGCCCTGAGGATTTTGAGATCTCCTCAATTCAAACTCTGCTCTATTTATATTGAACCCCCTGATATTTTTGGCTTTTGAGTCCAGGGTTTATTTGTGCTATGAGAGAGTGGATGATCTTGGGATACTAAAGGCACATGATGCTTTTAAAAATTGAATTATAATTTATTGGTCACTGACAATGGCTGGACTTTTAAAGGTAACTGAGGGTGGTTTTGGTAAATGGCTCTTAATGCATGAGATGTACAAATCTAGTTTTTGGAAATTTGCAGAAATTTGGCTTTTCTCCCCTTAATTTTTGTGTGTGTGTGTGTGTGTGTGTGTGTGTGTGTCTTGCATGTTAAGACAAAATTATTGGTTAAGTTGGTAAAGGGGAATCTCTGAACCAAGCCACAACTTGACCGATAGACAGAAGTCAGGCACCTTAAAACTGTTAGAGCTCTAGTTAACCAAAAATAAGGCTCCTGTGTTAAGATAAGCTGGGTCATGAAACTGGATAGATGACACCAGATCACCCACCAGCCTCAAGAAAATTTCTGTGCAGCAAAGGAACACTGTGAAAACATTACAGGACCCACCCCTATGGCATTTTCCTTTTAGCCTTTATCTTGGGTCTAAGATAGTCAAAATTCAATGTAAAAATAGGATTCTTCATTTCCTAAGAACAGAGTACTTATACTTCTAGCTACAACTGCCTTTTAAATATATAAGTATTAGGTCCAAAAAGATGAAAATATTCACAAAAAATGGCAAAATCTTACTAATTTAGAATTACAATGGCCATTATGCAGAACATTCTAGATGACCAAGACTATTCATCTAAGGCATGCATTTGAAAATATATGCTCCTGAATTAAGATCTGAATTAAAACATACCTATTTTATTTGCTGTGCAGAAGCTTCTGAAAATATTTCCAAAAAAGCTATCTCTTTAAAAGACTCCTTATAAAAGGCAAATGTAAAGCTTAATGAACTAATTGATAAAAAAAAATAACCTCCTAACCTTTTTGATTAGTTCCATTCCACCTCAAAGGCCAAAAAGAAAGCTAAATAAAGTGTTTATAAAAGCTAGACCCTCAGGTACACAAGGTTTGCTTCTTTAACCACCTTTACATCCTAGTTCTGAGCGCCCTATGCTGAGTCCAGGCATAGAAAGTGCTTTTTCTGTTATACTTATTAGTGGGCTCCTACCTGAAGTCAGTAATCAAATTAAGAAACCAAAGGTAAGGTACAGATTACGATGATAACCTAGCTAATAACTTACAGCAATAATCAGGCAGGTAGTCAAGAAAAGGTCAAGAGTCCCTTGACACAACTCCCTGGTGGAATGAATAAAGTAGACAGGGGTAAAGAAGAGAGATAACCTCAGACAAACAAACAAACAAAAAATCGGGGGGAAAATGGATGGCCCTTAAAGGAATAGAGGAGGGTTTGTAGCAAAGATTAGGTGTGGTGTTTAATGTCTCATAAAATTTTTATGAGCAATTTAAGCATAATGATTAAGAACAAGTGAATTAGGAGAATGTAAATGGAATAAAAGTTCATAAATAAACTTTCCATAGTTTCAAAAAAAATTTTTGGCAACTTACAATTTTAAAGTTATGTTACGTCAAATTAAGTAATAGATATTCATTAAATATTTGAGTCCTTTCTAAATAGGTTAAAATACTGAAACATTAAATGCTGAATAAAAATTTTAATTTATGTACTTTGGCATCTTGTTTATATATGGTGTGGAGAAGCTAAATATATTAATAATTGAGTCTGTTAATAATTATGAAAAATTGTATTATGAGGCAATAGATGTTTCTAGAAAGTATGAAAATGGTGTTCATCTACAGGATTAGCTCATATTGCTAATAACAGTTCACAATGTTTATTAGTTTCATCAGAAATTTAGGTTATTAAAAATTTAAAAATTATAATTAATGCATGTAATTTAAACTAAAAGAAAGCAAAAGGAAAACAACTCTACATGTGAACTATTCAAGGAAAATTAGATGTATTTTTGGTGAGGAAAGTTATGAGGCATAAGGATTTGTATTCTGTTAAGGAAAAAAAAACTGAAATGAAATATCTGATTGTTTCAGAATGAGAAAGAGAAAACTGTAAAAACATATTATAAAAGTCTAGTGGAAATCTTACTGCATGGTTAAAACTGGCTAAGATTCAGATAGATTCATTTGTCAGCTTTTTTTTTTAAAGTTAGCTTTAGTATTAATAGTATGTTGACGCAAAACTAAAATTTGGTCTTCTCTGTTAAATTATAAAATTTTCTCTGAGTATATGAGAATGTGAGGGATTTTCATTACTATTTAAATGATCTGCCTAAGAAAAAAGAGATTTAGTGTTTTATCAAGATAATTTCTTGTACTTTATATTGTCTTTTTTTAGATCTTTTGATTACTGAAAAAAAACTGAGTCTTCTATGAACTAAAACAGCTAAGATTTTTTATGCAACTTTTTTGTATTTGATATTGTTTTATAATAACCAATGATATTGCTTAATCGAGTGTTTCAAACTTTTTGATATTTTTTACAAACTTCCAAAAATCAATTTTTAGTTACGTCTTTTCATCTTGAACTAATTTTGGGACATATCTGAGAGCTTCTGGAATGTCTCAAATAATTTGTAAAAGGCTTTATTAAATTAATTAGGCTTATTTGATATGTCAAATTATACAGAAAACATTGTCAACTAAGAAATTATGATTTTACCTAGTTTGAATTATGTTTATATGGATATATTATTTACATGTGTTCCAGACTCTATGAAATTTTAAGATTTCTGATGTTAATCTGATGTTATCCGCCATAATGTCAGTTGTTGTTTTAAAATGTTGTATGCCACAGAAACAATCACATGTTCTTATTATATGCTGATTATAATGAACTCTCATCAGATTTTAAGTATGGCCATTTTAAATCTCATCACCCACAGACAGTTAAATGTTTTACTCTGATGTTTTGCTGAAAGCTATTTTTTTTTGCAAGTATAATTCTAAAGTATTTTGTCTTCAAGAAAATTCTGCAAAAAGGTTTCTGATCATTTTATGATTATATTCAGCTGGGTAAGAATTTCCAGAATTCTAGTGAAGAAACTGTTGATGTCATGAAACTGCTATCCCAAGACTAAGCAGAACAAAAATGAATTACATGGGACTACATAAACTAATGAAGAAAATGTTTTTTATGATTTTAATTTGAAATTTTTCTATTTATTTATTTTAAAATTTATTTCCAAGATTTAATGACTTTTTAAAATATTTTAATCTATCTACAGTTTACAACAATTTGGTAACGTACACTTTTGTAAACGGAACTGATATATTTACTTTATCCTCCCACCTTATCTCGCCAGAGAGCTACTTATGCTCTTATTTAATGGCAATATAGTTATTTGTATAAGTTCAATAAGAATCTGTTCTCTTTATAATAGAAGGCAATTTGAAATACTGATTACATTATCAAGGCTTTGGCTGGGATGCCATATTTGAGGATGTGCATAGAATACCTGGCTTCAATGATCCTCAGTCTTATAGTAAATACAAAAATGTCACTTCTTGGCAATCTCAGAACCTCAGGATATTTTGTGGACCTCAAGTCAAGAGGAATTCACATAAATTTATAGGTACTACAGGCTTTCTGACGCCTGTTTGATTTGGCTTTGCAGCTTCCTGAAATTTTCCAAAGTCTAATCCAAGATTTCTTATACAAAATTCCAGCAAAGCACCATAAAAACCTATATAGTCAATCACTATTCTTTCTGCTCTTATATAAATAATCAGTCCAAGTATGATGAGACTAAACTTATTTTGCAAACAAACTGTCTACCTGATTATTTTAAATTTGATTGTCTTTCATAGAAATAAGGAAGACTAGAGAGAGAAACATGACGTTTCAGAAGAAAATTATAGTACAACTGTTATTAATGCTCTGTTGTCTTCAATGTCTTCATTGTTTTCAAGTTTTTATTATCTTTTTGTAGGTTGGACTGGATTCTGAATTATTCTAGGTAACTCCAACTCAGATTTCTCTCACTTTTATGACTTAGAATCACTAAGAACAAAAAATGCTGTCTTCTTGAAGCTCTATAAACTGGATTTGGAAAATTCAATTTAAGTTTCAAGGGACAACACGTGCGCCTGATATATGAACCACTCAGAGTTCACTGAAATGCTCAATGCCATAATTAGAGACATTAAAACTGCAAACCAGGGCAAGAAGTTGATGTTGTCATGATGTGGACAGCTTTTCCCAAGAAGATGGAAGCTGACTTCCTATCATAATGAAACTCTTACTCCTCTTAAGTTTTTTCTTTACTTATCCCTACTTCTTTCACTTGATAACGATAATCCTGTAATTAGAACTAGAGCTTCAGTGGACAAGTTGACTGATTGAGCATGAAGGGCCAATGTGGGCTAGGAATTTTAGTCGCACCCTTGTTACTCCATAGTCAGTCAAAAGGAGAGCATTGGTCTACCTATTTTAACCTACATTATATGTTAAGGAGAAAATAGTCAGGACACATTAACCCTTCTGGATGAGCATTGTTTTTTAGGTACCTTTCCCCATGGCTTGGAGTAAGTACAAATGAAGCAGTGATTAGAAATTTATTCCTCACAATAACTTCTATAGCAGACTTTACTTCAGAGACGACAGTTGCACAACAGATTTTTTTAGATTGTCTTGCTAAAGTTATACTTGAGGTCGGGCTCAGTGGCTCAGTTCTGTAATCCCAGAACTTTGGGAGGCCATGGCAGGAGGTTTTCTTGAGGCCAGGAGTTCAAGACCAGCCTGGGCAACAAATCAAGGACAGGATGGACAACAAAGCATGACCCAGTATCTACAAAAAAAAAAATTAAAAAATAGCCAGGTGTGGTGGCATGTGCCTATAGTTTTAGCTACTCAGAGGCTGAGGTGGGAGGACTGTTGAGACCAGGAGTTCAAGGTTACAGGGAGTGATGGTTGCACCACTGCACTACAGCCTGAGCAACAAAGAGAGACCCTATTTCTATAAAATAAATGAACAAAACTGTACTAAATAATAGAACTGCTCTAGATTATCTAGTGTGGAACAGAGAGGAGTCTGTGCAGTTGCTAATGCTTCTTATTGCACATGGATAATATATTTGGTATTGTAGAGACTCAGTTGTAAAAAATTAATAAATAAGCTTCGCAGGTAAAATGGTTACTGACTATCTTAGGAATCATTCAACTCATAAAATTGAAAAGATCTGTTCAATTTTAGTTAATTTGTTTCATGGGGCCCCTGGTTAGATGCACACTCCAAATTCTTGATATTATCCTCCTGTTAATTATAATGATAGTCTCCATGGTATAATGTATTTTCCCAAAAGTTTTAATGTCTTCATGTAGCCCTCCTTTGAACATCAAATGTTCTTCAGTCTTTGGCTGGAATGATGAAAACTTAAAGAAGCATATGATCACACGAATACTGTGACCTGTGAATAATGTATTTAAACTTAAAATCCAGAATGATGGGAAGTGAGAGAAATGATAGCACCCTAAGTTTTGGTCACACTCTAACCTAGGTAATAGCCTGACCAAAAAGGGGGCATTGTTAAACAAAATTATGGGAGGCCATTGTTTTGGACTGAGTTCCTACACTAGGCCTCAACAGATCAGACCAAATCAAAATGTAGCTACTCATGCTAAGTGACATATAATGAACCCAAAACTTTAAGGAGCAGGTAAATCCCTGAACAAACCAATTTTTACTGAAAATTGGAGATTCCTGTCAATCAATCAGAAAGAGTTCATTCTGCCTGAGTCAATATAATGACTGTCCATCTCCTTTAACATGTACAAGAAAATCAAACTGTAACACTCTAATGTTAATGGATCTGCTTTATGTATTGCTCTGTTTCCTTATTCTCACTTCACAAAAACCAGCTGTTCTGTCATGCAGAGCAGAACACTTATTCTCTTTTTCAGAGGAGTTGCCTGATTCTAGAATCACAGGTAAAAGCCAATTAGATCTTCAAACTAAATTTATTGTAATTTCTTATTTTGAAATCTCTTCATAGCAATGAAATTAAGGTCTATGATGTGACAAGATAGTCTGTCAAATTTGGCAATCCCAATTTTTATAGAAAATAAGGTACTGGAGCAAGTCTGCTTTAAGACTATCATAAAGGCTTTAATTTACATTTAAAAAGACACAAACTATGTCATAATACATTTTTATATACTATTCTCTTTTGTTCCTAATTATGATGAAGATTTTGGATATTATAGTTTTTCTGTAGCAATGTGAACTGAAACTCTAAGTGTTTATTGAGAAATACATTGAGAAATATTTATTTCAAGAATTTTCTCATTTGCACAACTGTGTGCTCTCAGATAGTAGGGCTCACATATTCAGTGATTCAGAAGAATAAATTATTTTATTGCTGATAAGGCTGAAAAAAAAAGAAAATTGGCTTGGTGTGTTATGATTTTCTTCACTTTTCAAATTTGTCTGGTTCCAGATTATCTCAATATCTTCCATGTGGGTTACACTAGTAATTAATCTTTTCTAAATCCCTTTCATTTATCTAATTACCTATACCTTCATCTCTGCCAAAGCAAAAGGTTATTTACCAGGTGACCCATTTTTCAGTTCAAGTTTTGTTAAGTAAGTAAAAAAGAAAATAATAGTTCTTTTTCTTTCTTTGTTCACTTTGACTAGGTTTGTATGCAAAGTCCAATGCATAGATTAATTTATCATTATAGTTGAAGTGAATCAGAATCCCATTTTCTCATTTTACTTATATGGAACTGAGTTTCATTTATAAATTCATTTATTCAACAAAAATGTATTAAACCAATTTATCTGCTAGAATACTCTATATGCTAGGCATAAAAACAAATTAGATATAGTCTATGTTATGAGTGTGTGAGTGTGGGTGTTTGGGGTGTAGACAAAGAAGGAATAATGATGCATGGAATACCATAATATTATTTGACATGATTTGGTTACCAAAAAGCACAAAAAGGTTGCTAAATAATTCTAATTCATTGATTTTGGAAAGATTCATGGAGAAATGTAGCATGTGTTGGGTATTAAAGAATGCCTAGAAATTAGCAAGCTAGACCAAGGGTTAAGTTAAAATATAACATCCAAAAAAACTCCGTTTGTGTGTGTGTTTATGTGTGTGTGCGTGTATGTTTTCAAATGCCCTGTAACATGGAATTCCAGGGAGTTGGGTGGTGGTGAGATGTGAAAACAAGAGGATGAGAGATAGAGTTGGAAAGAGTTGAGTAGCAAAATCTTAGAAGCCCTTGAATGCTAAGCTGAAGAGTTTTGTTATCATTTCATATATCAGTAAATAAAGGAAGTGAAGAGAAACATTTTGGACATTACACAGCTGTTCCAGAAATAGCAATGACACTAAGACTTTTTATTTCTATTTTGATGGATTTCTCACTGTTCCACAAAAAAACTATTAGGTTTTGCCAGAAGTCAGAAAAATAGACCATAATTAAAATTTCCAAGTGGGCACAATTACTTTCTATAAACCCTGGTCTTCAAATCTTACATCCTTTATTCTGATTTTGGACACTTTCCAACCAATAGGAGTTGAATTGAGTTAGACACATTTCTGTGTCTTGAGGAAATAGCCTATTACTCTGTCTGATTGATGGGGGAAATAAACAGAAGGCAATTTGTTCTTTCCTTGGAGAGCCAGAGAGTAGCCACCATAACGTGCAATTTGAGATGAGGGAGATGTCAGCAACAGGACAATGGATGGTGAGAGCCGACAACTTTCCCAGTGGCAGGAGGGAAATTGTAAAAGCATTTACTGCTCATTTGCTGTGAAACAAGGCTAGCCATTTCCTTTTCTACTTTTAGTATGCATTAGGCCTTTTCAAATAAGATCAAATTACATGTATTAATAATTACGCCATGCATATTTTTCCTTTTAGCTAATTTTTCTATGTTGAAGGACATGTTGTGACCTTTTAAACCTATCCCAAAGTAGATTGTGAACTATTTTTTATATCCATATATTTTGGACTACCTATTTAAGGGAATATAATTGGCTAACATTTATTAACCACTGACTATTTGTTAGGTACTTTCTAAGCTACTAAATGAATTAAATCATCTAGTTATCATAATAATCCACTGAAATTTTTACTACTAACATAAATATTTTTCAGATGAGAACATATACAATCATAAAGATGTACAGAAAATTTGCCCAAGTTTACAATGGCGGGGGTCTGGGATGTTCTGTCTCTAGAATTTGTGCATTTGACCACTAAATTTTACTGATTTTTAGAAGGTTAGAACCTAAAGATACATTTCAGGAAAGCTAGTCAAACAAACGCATTGTAGTGTCTACAATATTTAGATTATCATAAAATTTGTTGGTAGCAGAGCCAGGAACGAATCCTCATCTCTTAACCTGAGTCAGTGGCTCTGTGTTCTGCTTGATATTATTGTCTCCATAATAGGTGCGCACATTGTCACACACACAGGCACACACACATGCACACTCAATGCAGCTGTTTATAATTGGCAATTACAATGACTATAAATATATCTTAGGCATGAGTTGGAGAAAACAATTTTTTTATTTACGACAAATAATATTTTATGTTAATTAACTGGAGTATTTTGAAAACAAAGAGAAAAATAAGATACATTATGATATGGGGAAAATTGACATTGTGGTTGCGAAAATGCAACTTATTAAGTGATGAATCTCTGTTTGTAGGACTTATGAGTGTACTAACACAAACACACATACACGTATTTACATGTACACAACTGTAGAGACTTGCCTGCACATACACAGCATTTGTGAATATATAAATATTTTAATTTAATTAGTTATTTTCCTCTTATTACACTATGAGAATATGTGTGTGCATTTATGTATATATATATGTGTGTGTGCATGTTTATGTATGTGTATATATATAAATGTGTACATATATGCATATGCACCAACACATACATGTCATATATATATGTGTGTGTGTATATATGAGAAAGCTGCAGTATATTTACTGAGGAAAACATTCTCTTTAGAAACAATAATATTTGTCTATACCTAAGGCATGCACGACAAGGCAGGAAAGGACAGGAATTTTTGTAATCAAAAGAATATGATGGATTCAAGTCCTGATTATTTAATTATATTTCCTTGGAAAGCCATCCAACCATAAGACTGCTTTCCTCATTTTTAAAATAAGTAAATTAATTCCTATATCATTGGGTTGGAGTTCACTGAATATTATGCAAGGAGTTACATACCATGGAATGAAAAATATATATATATATATATTTATATTCCATCCCTCTCTCTTTCTATATATATAGATAGATAAATATATAGATGCATATCCATCATCTTTTCAATGGATATGCTTAGTTCTTCAGGATTTATGTATTACCCCAAAAGTTTACTTACAAGGTTCTTGAAAATTTCTATGTGGTCAAATGTACAAATGTCACTTAGGAATATATTTATTAATTGAAATGTGGACCTCAGGGTAATTTACATACAAATATATGTTTATACATCCATGCATGTATAAGAACATATGTTTATACTTACATGCATGTGTATGTATGTGTGTATATGTACATATATTTGGGAAGTTAAGATTGGCTAATAACTGTAACAAAATAGAACCCAAATGTATAGCTGCTAATGGTTCCACATCATAATAAATGTTATTTCACACTCACATATGCAGGTTAAGGGGCTGCTAGACCAGTGCAGCAGGACATGCAAATTTGTCAGAGCATCACCTGAAGCTAATCTAAAGTGGTCAGCACCTCTAAAGCCCTTACTGAACCTCCACGGTCTTGTTTCCTAAGTGGGCAAGTCTCCTCCTCTCCCCATCCACAAAGTCCTGTGATTGTCCTCATGTATCAATGTTGACAGAGCTTTGTTGCCTTCTGCTCATCAGAGGGAAGAGTCAATTATTCTGTGGGGTCTTCAGTGGGCATATAAAGCCCAGTTGACCAAAAATCTATCTTCTGTTACTGAAAGATGCTAAAAATTTAATCATTAAGAATCTGCCATTTATTTAAAGGTTTATTTTTTATCACATATAAATACCTTTTTATTTATTTCTAAATAAATAAAATGGGGTATTCTTTCCATCACCATTTCTTTATAATATATTAAAAACACAGAAACTAAGAAATACAGTTCTAAAAAGTAGATAAGTGAGCAAACTGGAGGTTAGCAAGAGCCTTTGTATGCATTTATACCATGGTATGTGGAATTATTTTTTGGAATACAGAATTAAAAAGGAATAAATTTGAACTACTTTTATCAATATAGATGGCTCACTCACATTTTCAGGTGGGTAGATATCTTTTTCTATTCTAAATTTTAGAATGATTAAAAATACACATGCATAAATACATACTTGCTGGTGATATGTATGCATATTGTCAAGCTATAAATAAAATTGAAGGTCTTATTTTTTTCTCTAATTTTTATGTATATATTTATTTATTTATTTATTTTTGAGATGGAGTCTTGTTCTTTCTCCCTGGGTAGAGTGCAGTGGTGTCATCATAGCTCAATGCAACCTCAAACTCCTGGGCTCAAGCGATCTTCTTGTCTTAGCCTCCTGAGTAGCTGGGACTATGGTCACGTGCCACAAAGCCTGGGTAATTTTTCTATTTTTAGTAGAGACAGGGTCTCGCTCTTGCTCAGGCTGGTCTCGAACTCCTGAGCTCAAGCAATCCTCCTGCCTTGGCCTCCTAGAATGCTCAGATTACAGGTGTGAGTCACTGGTCCTGGCCTAAAATTAAAGGTCTTATTTTAAAAGTTCAGACTAGGGGTATTATTTGGGTACTAGGGAGGGGTTGGATCAGAGAAGGGCAGAGATATTTTAATGGTCTTAATAATACTCTTTGTTTCTTTTAAAAACATCATTGGGTAAGTGAGTTTTTGTTTTCTTATACTTATATATTTTTTATGCTTATATAAAAATATATACTTTATATATACCTTATATATTTTTATATCACTGAAAACTTGCACAGTAACAATAAAATGATAATATATGTAAAATACATACCTCAGCCTCTATCACATAGAAAATTCCAGATAAAGGTCATTTCCTTTATGAATTATAGTCTATAAAAGCAAAAGATTATGGTGTCACATTCAGATTCAGCATGCACACAGATACTTTATTGAATAGAGTTAAAGCCCGGGAGTCTGGGGACCAGGGTTTATCATGCATTGATGTGCCAGCACTTTACTCTGGTAAACCACACAGCAGTCTGACTTTGGCCACCCCTTTACTCCCTGTAGTATATTCAGCTTTATCCTTTTCTTTCCTATCTCCACAAGTCATGGTACTTTTCTGGACACATGGACATCCTCAGTAAATGCCTACTGAATGAATTCACAAGTCAGCACTTAAATGAATGTCTATTTTTTTTCCAGCTAAGTCAATTAACTTGAGCAAGCCAAACCTTCCCTTTCAGCATTAGTTCCTTTATTTCTGAAATTAATAGAATCTATGCCATGATCTCCAAGATGCCTCCAAAATTGAGATTCATTGTACTATGACATTTCTAAAGATTCTCTACAGGAAATATCTGTTTCTTCCGTTATAAAAAAACAAAGTTTTATTTTTTCCCAAAGTACAAAAGTTTTAAAATTGTGCCGAAAGGAGAGTTCTTCTTAAGTAACATTACTGATTGTAGACACCACAAAAGCACTGCCCTTCCTTTCTTCCACATTGGGAGATACGGTGTCAAGTTCATTTCCAGATCCCAAAGCAGGGAATATGGAGCCAGCACCAGAGGGAATCTCAGCGTACTTTGCACATTGTGATGCAGTTTAATTCAATGGCCATTTAGTGAAAGTTACATGCAAAGTATTGTAAGGGACAGTGGGAATGATGAGATTCTGTCCAATTCATAGAGCCAGGCATCATTTTTTAAAATCATATAACCAGGGCTCATTTTGCAGAGAAATTTTAAATGGTGTCAGCAGGTCTATACTCATTTTCCAGAGTCAGCTTGCCGCCTTTCTGCAAGGCTGTAAATCACTTAACATTTCTCTTCCTCTATTTCTTGTAAATTAAAATGAAAGATTTGCACTTGACCTCTCATTTTTCTTTATGAACAATATCAAATTTACTATCTGCAAAATGGAGAAAATAATATCTCATACAGTAATAGTGAGGATTAAGGAAAACATTCAGTGGAAAGCTCCAGTTAAAATGTTTTGCCATAGCAGTGGGGTCGCTGTGATGGGTGTTGCTATTATTTTTGTGATCATTAATTTAGATAGTTCTGATATTCTATATGGTATCCCTCTCCCTAGCACCATCTGGAGTGAAAACAAGATTGTGAAAATTCCCAAGACTCACTTTCCCAGGCAAACTCTGCAGCCACACTCTTTACGTCCAGTACCTTTGCATGTATGGAAAACTTTGTACAGGCACCTTACAGAAAATCTCCACAAGCATATGTGATTCTCCACCATTCTACCATCAGTATCATATATTATTACTTTTGTGGCTTCCCACCATTCTTGTTTCAGACTCTCCATCTTACCCCCAAAGCTAAACAATACTTGCTGTCCACAACTTTGTTTTTACACATTAGACTAAGCAATAGAAATGAGTGTGATGACTTCAAAAAAGAAAAATCTTACTTGGAAAGTAATATACAGATTTATTTCTTTGCATACATAATGTAATGCTGTGCTGAGCCTCCACTATGTCAGATGACCTAATTGTTTCAGGAGTGACTCTGATATATCCCTCCAGAGTAGCTTCTCTGATCTCTGGGGTAACATGTAATTATGTCACTTGGTCATGTTTACATAATGCCCTAATTCTCCAGCTGATGAGGCAATTACAAGAATATAATAAATACATAATCTTGAAAATCCTGCAAACTGTATCATACAACTGTATCACAACAAAGAATTGACTATGTCAAAGTTAACCCTTGTAATATCTATTTTCTCTATTTCACTAAACATGTCCTATTGGGATAAGCTCAGTAAATAACAGATTGTTATCTTCTGAAAATAAATTTCCAATATAGCTCACAGGCCCCTCTGAAGGTCACAGAATAAAGGCAGAGCACAATAATATCTTCATTGATCCCATTCTTGCTAATTTTATCAAAGTAAAAGGCATTGGTCTTTCTCTATTAAATCAAATCTCTGAGAATCACCAGGATTGTGTTGCTTTCTGCTTAGTCTGGGCCTGACAGAAATGAAGATGAGATGATCTCTTTCAAAGAAAACTAGCTTTGTCAGAAAGAGACAGTTTTTAGGGGTTAAGGTAAAGCCATGAATTCCAAGTGGGAAATCATCAAGTAGCTCACAGATGAGAAAAACTTCCCACCATGACTCAGACCTCAGCAAATCTGCTACAGAGATTTCACCAGCTTATCCAGCTCTCCTCTAATAAGTTCTTTTACCATTAATCGGTATGTGAATACAATGGGAACTTCACTGTGTGAGGACACATGAAGGTTATACAGTCAATAGAGAAATGTATATTAGAATAGAAAATCAAAGAACTTCCTGCTGAGGAATTTTCTTTTTAATAGTTTTGCCTAATTAGCCTTTTATAAAACTAGATGTGTTTATGGTAAGAATATATAGTCTTTACATGAATTGATAGAAAAGAGCATAGAAAAAAACATGCACCTGGAGTTGATTACATATGAATATTGTGCCTTATATGATAGATAGAAATAAAGAGAGATAATGAAAGAAAGGAGAGAGAGAGAATGGACAGGCACATTCTTGCATGAAGTGTTTTGACCCCAATTTGGACATAAAAGTGAGCCTTGGGCCTGGAACACTTCTTTACCAAGAGGTAAAGGGTCTTCACTGTACATGTTGGACTTGTCACCTTGTATGGGAATATCTTTCCCTGTTTCAGATTTGATTCAATGTGTACTCTTTTGTTTTACTTGAGTGTGTGCATCATATGGAACCTGGTTAACCCCATTGTTATACCTGTACCATGAGAGGAGGGACATGATCCTTTGTTCTGAGACACAAGGCAGAGGCTTGGAGGCCAAAGGCCGTGCATCACTTCCTGTGAGGGACCTGCTGGCCATGGGGGACTGATGCTCACGCTGAAGCTGACTTTGCCCCGTGTCTTTTCTATGTGAATAAAGCGCTATTCCATCAAGTGCTTGACTATATTATTTCTCCTGGGGAGTCTGGTACCAGGTGTCAAGATGTGAGCAGAAATGTCTGAGCTTCTACTGGTGGTGACAGGCAGCAGAGGCCACTTGCTTGACAGAGAGATAGACAGACAAAATGACAGACACAGGGGAAACAAAAAAATAGAAGGGAAAGATTAATAGTTAATCATTGAATTCAGAATTAAAAGGCAGAACTTAAATATTTGAGCACAACTAAATAGCATTTGTTTTAAGGTTCATGGTGCAGTTTATTTAAATCTTTGTTGTTTTACTTACCATCACATAATCAGCATTATCTATTTAATGTTAAGGAATAGATGTGGATATCATATTTGAAGAAGCTCCCTTTCATTTTCAATTTGATTTTTGCTTCCATTCCGTTTTCACATTTATTATGTGCTTCTTTTCACTTAGTGCTAGTGAACATTCATAAAGCTTATGTGATTTATATTTTAAATTGTACTGTCATCAGGACCTCAAACCATTATTAATGTGCTAATGTGCTTTGGTGGCATCTCACTTAGAAAACTTGTCTTAGTGGTATTTTCCAAATCCCACCATGAATTTGTCCTGCGATGTTTGTGATATATGGTTCAATTTTTCTTTGTTCCCATGTATGTAGAGTTTCCATGGACTCACTAGGGAATATAATAAATAATGCAAACAGTATTAGTATATTAAAATGTACCCTCCAGGTTAACCTAAGATGCATGTTTTTCCTTGATGACAGGATACTATGCAAATTATTTTGTCATAGTTGTCCTTGTTCTTATATCAATTTTAAAATAAATTGTAAAGAAATATGATATATTAGGTGTCCTATTTCCACTATGAGTCAAGTAAATCACAATAATATTTAAACTTATGTCAAAAGTTCCTAAAGTGGCATATTCATTGTGAAACTTGGAAAGCAAAAAAAAACGTAATCCAAGAACTCAATTTAGAGCAGGCATTTATACATTTAACACACTGTAAAAATAATATTTATATAATCATTTTTTCTTATAGTATTTATAGTTGGAAGAACATGGGTTTGGAATCAAAAGATGTGGATTTATATTCACTTCCTAGAATTCATTAATTGTGTAAATTCTGAAATATTAATTGACTTCTAAGAGGTATAATTACCTTATCTTATTCAAGATAAGAATGAAAATAATTACTTTGAAAGATAATTTCCAGGATTAGAGATAACACATATAAAGAAAAATTTCAATTCCTGGCTAACACCTACAGTTACTGTTATTATTTAATGATATTTTTATTGATACTATTACTAATAAACCTAATCATGGTTGGAGAAAATAGTGCTGAAATATCTATATCAATAGTCAAAATTTTACTTCAATGTAAAGCAATATTATATTTACATGGAGGATTATATAGTCTCTCTTGAATATATGTATATGCAATAAACTTTGAAAGATAAATGGAATATAATTAATAGAAATATTGGAAGGCAGCTATGCTCACCACTATACCACCATAACTAAAATGTGGTATATGCTCACAATGGAGTATTATTCAATTCTAAGAAAC
>VBSM01002608.1:165889047-165904889 GCA_008086735.1 Cheirogaleus medius
AAAAAAAAAAATAGAAATATTGGGAGGACATTTTAATAAGTTGAATATATGCTTCAGGGGAAGGATAAAAATGAAACTTGGACGGTGGTTTGGAAACAACAAAGAATCCATGAAGTCTGAAGACATAATCTATATGTCTGAAAACCCCATCAATAAATGGGCAAAAGAAATGAACAGAAACTTTTCAAAAGAAGAAAGAATAATGGCTAGCAAATGTATAAAAAAATGGTCAACATCTCTAATCATTAGGGAAATGCAAATCAAAACCACAATGCAATATCATCTAACCCCAGTGATATTGGCCTCTATCAAAAAATCCCAAAACAACAAATGCTGGCGAGGATGTGGAGAGACAGGAACACTCTTACACTGCTGGTGGGACTGCAAATTAGTGCAACCTCTGTGGAAAAGAATTTGGAGATACCTCAAAGAGCTAAAAATAGAAATACCATTTGATCCAGGAATAGCACTATTAGGCATCTACCCAAAAGAGCAAAAGACATTCTATAATAGAGACATCTGCACTCAAATGTTTATGGCAGCACAATTCATCATTGCAAAGATGTGGAAACAACCCAAGTGCCCATCTATTCATGAGTGGATTATTAAAATTTGGTATATGTATACAATGGAATATTACTCAATTATAAGAAATGACTGTGACCTAGCACCTCTTATATTTTCCTGGATAGAGTTTGAGCCCATTATCTGAAGTGAGGTATCACAGGATCGGATGAATAGGCTCCTCATGTACTTGCCATCAAATTGGCACTGACTGATCAACACTATGGTGCTCACACGGTAGTAATATTGTCCAGGGATTAGGGAGTTGGGGGGGGTAAACTCACAACTAAAGGACATGGTGAGCATTGTAGAGGGGAAGGACAGGCCTCTGATCCTCACTTGGGTGAGGCAAAGACATAAAATGTAACCAAAATATTTGTACCCTCATAAAATCCTGAAATAAAAATAAAAATAAAAGAAGGAAAATGGAAAAAAATTTAAAAATAAAAAGAAATAATGGAAGTCTTCTATTTATAGGATTTTTGGAGAAATACAAATTATTGGAAAAGTATCTCACTGCAAACACCTAGAAATATTATCTTTTAAATGCATAAATGAACTTTCCAAAGTAAATTTTATGCATCCAGAAAGTAATAGAAAGCTGAAAACTCAATACTAACCTATAGGGTGCCTCAGTTATCTACTAGTAACAAGTATTAACTGCCAGGTAGGACATAGGAGATAAGGCCTTGGGCCTGACATGGGGTGGAGAGTCTGATTCCTAGATGCATGTATTAAACCACGTTTCTCGAAATGCTACTTATTCAGTGAAAGCATGCTCTTAAATGAATTTCATATTTTGGAAAATACAGCTAAAAGACAACAATTCTCTCTTAGAAATTTAATCTGGTTGAAAAAATAATTTTATTCTGATAAATTATAATTATTAATGTTAGAGTGTCCTCTAACTAGTTCAGGGTATGAGTATGGAGCTAAGTTTGGGCAGGTTCTAAGTAAATTAAAAGAAAGCTTCCAAGTTAACCTAACCTAACATTAAAGTTAAGTTCGGGCAGGTTCTCTAGCAGCTCCTTTTGTAAGACTGGGATTTCCTTATCTGTACCACAAACCCACTGGATACACAGAACCTGCCTGAGACTGCCTCTGCATCACCCCCATGGGACTTGAGAGAGAATGAGTGACCATTACGAACTCCAGGCTCATTTTGCCTGCTGCGAGTGTTACGAGTAATAAACTCCTTTGTCGCCTGTCTTCTGTCAGCACATATAAAACTGTGGCTCATATTTAATTGTCAGCTTACAAATAGGGTAAAATCTCAAACCCTTTGCTGTTCTTGACAATGACCTTTGCTTTGTAAATCACGTTAGTTGACTTCAGAAGAAGTTACTTTCTTTTCCAAAGTCTGTGCTTCCTAAATTCCAGAATTTGTGGATTGCACTATACATAAATTCCCATTCAACATTGATATTTTTAAGATTTGATTATTATAATTATATAAATGTTAACTTTCAGGAGAGCAAGATGTCTATTGTCATGCCCATAAAATGTGGCTGATTATTCACTGTACTTCAGATGCCAATTGTGAATAAATTGAGTGTGGCTAATACAACTCATGGTACTTAAGAAATAACTGACTGCAAATGAAGAGCCCTAAAACCAATTCAGTGTAGGGTTGATCACAGAAAACAATTTATTTTGAAAGAAGAAATTATACTAATTTCCCAGATATCTGGTAAATGGTATGTTATCAGCTAGTGGAGATGCCATCACCTAGTACATTTTCAATGGTGGTAGTTGGTCTTAATGAAGAATCAGGAGGCTCCCCAAATTTTACCCAAGTTTTGTTCTGTGACATTTTCCAGGAGAACTGCAGCAAGTGGTAAAATGTAAGGACCTTATTTGAAGGGCAAGAGTTAAAGGAAGCAAGATAGAGAATAGTGGTTTTGCCTGCATCTTTATTTTCATGTGATCTAAGAGCAAAGACCATTTCTTTTGCTGCATTATTCATGTATAAAATCATTTTGTAAGTAAATGACTGTCATTTTAAGTACTTACTAAGTACTAACAATGTACTTATAAAAAACTTAAGGTCATATATCTAACTCTGGATTTCTGACATACACCTTGTGTGATCTTCAATATTCACCTGGAAAGCCTTTTTGTTGAATCATTTCCTTGGTATGGTTTTAATTCCTTGGCTTCCTCTTCGTTTTCCATTTTCTCATAATGCTTCTAGAATATGGCATATTTTAAAGATATGGAAATTACAGCTTTGCAATTTCAAAGCATTATTTTGTATTCCCTATGACTTAAAAATAGATTTGGTCAACTAAAATTTAAAAAATAAAAATAAAAAACAAACAGGCAAATGACCAACCCCTCAGGGTACTGCTTAAGAGTCAATGGAACTGGTTTCTTCTGGCAGCTGAGCTATTGCTGGGGAATATTTCTGAGTTTCCTCTGAAAAGGGAATAATTACAAGAGAATCACACCTAGTAGTCTACCAGATAGATTCACCCAGATAAAGTATTAAAATAACCTGAAAATGGAAACATGTTTGTTCAAGTGATTTTATTAAGACTGTTCTCTCACACACACATATATAAATTCCTGACTGAATGTTTTTTTTTTTTTTTTGGATACACCAAAAATGTGTTTTCATATGTAGATATCACATTTCACAAATGTAAGATCTCCTTAGTCATATGAACACCTGTGGAAAAAAGAAGCATCCTAGGTCTCAAGAGCTACATTTTTTTCCCCGTTGAGTATGACCCTTCAGCAGATACTAACTTATTATTCTAGGAACTGTTTTGTTTTTTTTAACTTAATCTCCGATGTGATAGTAATGGAACAGGGTTTTGAAGATCATTACATCGCTCTCATATTAAGGAAGAATGAACAATTAGAATTTTTTAAATTTTTTTTTTGTGGAAAAATACACATAGCAAATTTACCATGTTAATCATTTTTAAATATACAGTTCAGTAGTATTACCTACTTTCATAATGTTTCACAATCATCGCCACCATGTCTATAATTTTTTCATCTTGTAAAAGTGAAACTCTGTACCCATTAAACAATAATTTACCATCATCTCCTCCCCTTAGTCCTTGGAAACCACCATTCTATTTCCTGTCTCTATGATTTTGACTAGGTACCTCATATAAGTGAAATCATATAATATTTGTTTTTCTGTGGCTGGCTTATTTCACTTAGCATAATGTCCTCAAGGTTTATTAATCCATGTTCTCACATATGTCAGACTTTCTTTCCTTTTGTCAATCTGAATAATATTCCATTGTGTGTTCATACCACATTGTGCTTATTCATCCATCTGTTGATGGACATTTGAGTTCCTTCCACATTTTAGCTGTTCTGAATAATTCTGCTGTGAACAAGGGTGCACAAATGATTCTGTGAGACTTTGTTTTCAACTCTTTTGTGGGTATACCCAGAAGTGAAATTGATGGATCAGATGGTGATTCCATTTTTAATTTTTTGATAAACTGCCATACTGTTGTTTACAGTAGCTGTACCATTTTACAGTCCCACCAACAGTACACAAGAATTTCAGTTTCTCCACACCCTCTCTAACGCTTGTTATTTTGTAGCACAATTACCATCTAATCAATCTTTTTAAAAACTTGTTATATCTCTGATACACCTAACATTTCCTCATAGCTCTCATTGTGGAAAGAGTGGTGAAGAAGGAGTCAGATGACCTAATACTACTCCTGGTTCTGCCATCAGTAGGTATAAAACATTAAACACATCATCTGATATCTGTTAGCTTTGAGGTCATCGGTAAGATTGATCACTAATAACATCCAACACAATATTTATCAAAGTGCCCTGAAAGCCACCACACTACATTATATATATAGTATATATGGATAGATTGATAGATAAATATCTTTATATAATTTCTCTCCATATATAGTCTATATAATTGCATCGTTGTTATTTGTAAGACATGGTTATTACTCAAGACCCAACATTTAAAAAAATCAATTAGTGAAAGTAGAGTTAAATTAATGTTTCTGTTGCATGAGGGACCCTTTCATACCTTATATGTTATAGAATCTTAAAGATAGGTATCTTTAAATTCTAATGTTATCAGTTCCTCAGGAGGAATTGGTTTCCACCTTCCACAAAATGCATGACTAAAGAGAGATCATGACCCTAATTTGTTTCCTTGTAATTTTGATTCAAATTTTTAGCCATTATCCATATTATGTTATTTTTTTTCAGATTATTTTTTAAAGCATGCCCACTAATGGCAAGTTATCCTAAGAAAATTACCTGAAATACAAAGTGATTCTTTAAAATTTTGTAGAAATTATACATTTAAAGATATTTATCTTAGCAATGTTTAGAATAACAATTAATTGTAAAGAAGCCCAAATTCACTATAACAATAAAGAGAATTAGTAAATTATGGTATATTCTTCCCTTGGAGTATTGTACATTTGATATAGGGTTGGTTATCCAGAACATCTAATGATATAAAAGAATAGTGATGATTTTAAATCAAATGGAAAAACAACACAAAATTATTGGATCCCAATGAGAATGAAGTATACCTAGTTTTTAGGAATATAGGTATTAAATAGGGAAATCCAGATTTGAATCTCAATTCTACCAATTTCTTCTCATTAATATATTATTAAGAGAAAGTTAATATCTCTGAACCAATTTGCTTCATTTATAAAACAGAAATAACAGTACTTCCTTTACAAGAATTTTATGAAGATTATAAGGGGAGAAAATATACAAAGTATCTAGCACAATGCCTGGTTTAATACTAATCATTTAAGTAAATATTAATCATTTTCAGTATGATCATTTTCATTATTATGATGATGAGTATCATGACAAAAAATATCTATCAGAATGTGAGAAAGAGAGAAATAAATCTTGTTTTTCTATAAAAAATATTTTCATATGTAATATCTAAAGCAAATAAGTAAGAAATATTTATATAAATATTACTTAGAAATATGGGGTAAATGCCAAGATAAATAGCTAAAAGCACTGAAAGCTGTTGCTTTCAGGGAACAAGAATTGTCAGAAAAAGGTAGGTCGGGTTATTTTCATTATCAGCCTTGTAGTACAATTTATATTTCTTTGTACATGTATCAGGTTGATAACAGTGAAAAATTACATTTAAAAAGAGAAATACATTAGGTGGGTAAATGGAACAACATACTCAGTTTCTTAATGCACTAGGATAGTTGTTCAGAGCCTAAAATTGCCAAATTAAAGCAGTTTGATACTAGAGTAGAGTTGCATTTTCTGAAAAGAAAACAAAATTGAATCAACTATGTTTTTACTTCTTTATTTTAAAAAATACATATCTAGACAATGTCTCTCCTCTCTACTCTTTCAACTTCTCCAGTCCCTTCCAGCGTTAACCATCAATTGGAAGTTATTGTGCTCCTTGCCATGCAAATATTCAGAACTGTGCATGCATAAAAAATCAATAATGCTCTCTCATGTTTTAATATTTTTAAAAAAATCTTTCTATATAAAATTTTTTAAGTTTATTGATATGTATAAATATAGATCCAGTTAAAAAATTAAACCAAAGATTTTATCAGTACTGTTTGTAATAATATGATTAGCAGGTATTTTCTTTGTGTTCTTTTCTTCATTATCCCAATTTTCAAAATGGACATGAGGTCTTACCATATTTTGTTCCTTTGCCATCAAAATATTTCTAAAATAATGCAACCACATAAAGAAAAGAAACTAGGAAGTCATGCATTAGTTAGGGAAAGCAACCATAAAGCCCGGTGTTCTCTGTTTAACTCTTGATGTCATAATTACCATCTCATTAGCCAAAAGTTGTATGAAGAGACATCATCTGCACCGATGAAAAACAAATCAGTGGTCTACTGGCATTAGTCGAGTTCCTTCACACTGAGGCTACACACTACCAGAATCATTCTTTAGAAGCCTGGACAAGCCAGCATCATTCATTAACTGTCTCTTTACTGAATAGGAAAAATGAATGGAGCCCTTTAATCTGACATTAATAAATTGCAACCATTTGGGGAAGTATTCAAATGTAAAATGTTGAGGTTCATTACTGAAATTATATTTGATGACTTGGGTTTGTTCTGGCTCATTTGAAGATATAATTTTCAAAGGATTTTATCCCTGATGGTGGGTGATAATGGATATTCTAGCCAAATCATAGACTAAGTCTAAGCAGGATTCATGGGGTTGAGACACAGATGCATAGACTGTTAAAGCTGGAAGTAGTCCTGGGGATTTTTCTCAAACTTCTAAAAATTAATCTTTCTTTTCTCTTAAAGAAAAGTGTACTTAAAATGTAGGTAAGCCTGCTGACCCTGCTCACCTCATCTTACGTTTAGAAAAAGTGTGGATCATAAAGAGAAGCAAAGGAGTTACTATAATTCTTTCTCCAGACTCCAATCACAGCCCATCAGAATTACTTTACTTTCAAGTCCTCTCACAGCATTTACAAATGCTTTCTGTATAAGTAGGCACAGAGAAAAAGAATACATAATGTTTACTCTGCATGTCTGTATGAAGCGGTGTGCAAATGTGTGTGATGTGTATTTGAGATGAGGACTGGAAATACACACTTTACAAATAAGTTGGCACTTGAAGTGGGCTCCAAAAGATGAGTGTAGGTTGCACCAAGTGTATTATTTCCTTTTGTCTCTTTCATTTCAACAGGACTGTGATCTTCATGAGGAAAGAGACTGGGTTCCATTCATATGAGTAAACACAGTGCTTAGAATGATACCTGGAATAGAACATGTAAATACGGCTCGCATGTTTCAATTCAAATTGAACTTGAATAAGTACATAGAAAAATATAAACATGAGTTAGAAATGTCATATATATTTGGCTTCAAAAACCTCACATTTTTTCTTTAAATATTCATTGGTTACTAGATGAATTTTGACTTTGGTGTGGCTATTTTTGATGGGATGATTTTTTACAAAGAATCTCTGTCACATTTCTCCAAAATAGTCACATTTTTTCAAAATGTGTTAGCCTGCTTTATGGGAGTCACATATTTGCATAATTTAAATGGACATTTCATGGGCATTGCCACTTTCATGAAATTCAATATTCTACAACAATATGTTTTAAAATCTTGAAATAGGGCATGCTATATTATGCTCACCAATTCTGAACAGAGTGAATAGATGTTAAACTAGTCCAGACATAAATAAGACATAATATAATATAGGAATGATTCATTAATACAGGAAGATGATTAAAAATGTTAATGAACCGATTAAAAGTATATTGCAAATGTTATTTGAGAAAACAAAAGTTATGTGGAACAAATATTAGCAGCACTCAAAGAAGTAGGAAATTTCTATGTGAAGACCCAAAAGAACCAAGTTAATTATGAATAGATTTTTTTCTTTTTGAAAATGGAAGCTGGAGTATGATAATCAGGCATTTGTTTCTTCAATCTGTTCATTCATTTATCAAAAATAAACTAATACCCTGCTCTTTTCCAAGAATAGGTGCAAAAACATCAAAGAAGGCCAGTATCTTTTCACAATACATTTCTCATATCCCCATAGACAAAATTATTATTATTCATACACTGTAGGCAAGAGGACTGCAGTACATGCCAATTCTTCTATTGTCTGGCCTTTTTCTGTCTACATACAAGTCAGGATGGTAAGAGGCTTCTGCCACCAAAACTATTTTGTTAAATAATGAGAATAATTGAAGTGGTATCACCTAAATCAAATGTGTGTACTCAATAATTATTTGCTATGTATCAACTGAATCCTAATTCGCTCGCTTGCTTTCTTTCTTTCTTTCTTTCTTTCTTTCTTTCTTTCTTTCCTTCCTTCCTTCCTTCCTTCCTTTCTTTTTCAGCATATTATGGGAGTACAAATTTTAGGTTACATGTGTTGCCTTCCCCGCCTCCCCTGAGTCAGAGCTTCAAGTGTGTCCATCTCCCAGATGGTGCGCATCGCACTCATTATGTATGTATATACCCATACCCTCCTCCCCCTCCCATCTGCCTGATGCCCGATAAATGTTATTCCTATATGTGCATTTAGGTGTTGATCAGTGAAACCAACATGCTGGTGAGTACATATGGTGTTTATTTTTCCATTCTTGGGATACTTCACTTAGTAGAATGGGTTCCAACTCTATCCATGAAAATACAAGATGTGCTATGCCACCATTGTTTCTTAGAGCTGAATAATACTCCATGGTATACATATACCACATTTTATTAATCCACTCATGTATTGATGGGCACTTGGGTTGTTTCCACATGTTTGCAATTGTCAATTGTGCTGCTACAAACATTTGAGTGCAGATGTCTTTTTGTAGAGTGTCTTTTGTTCTTTTGGGTAGATGTCCAGTAGTGGGATTGCTGGATCAAATGGTAGATCTACTTGTATCTCTTTAAGGTATCTCCATATTGCTTTCCACAGAGGTTGCACTAGTTTGCAGTCCCACCAGCAGTGTAGGAGTGTTCCTATCTCTCCACATCCACGCCAACATTTATTGTTTGGGGACTTTTTGACAAAGGCCATTCTCACTGGAGATAAGTGATATCTCACTGTGGTTTTGATTTGCATTTCCCTGATGATTAGAGATGTTGAGCATTTTTTCATATGTTTGTTGGCCATTATTCTGTCTTTTTTTGAAAAGTTTATGTTCATGTCCTTTGCCCACCTTTTGATAGGGTTGTTTGATTTTTTTGATTTGGTTGTTTGATTTTTTTCTTGCTAATTTTTCTGAGTTCTAAATAGATTCTAGTTATCAGCCCTTTATCTGATATGTAGCTTGTGAAAATTTTCTCCCATTCTGTAGGTTGTCTGTTTGCTCTCATAACAGTTTCGTTGACAAAGTTCAACACCCTTTTATGATAAGAATGCTTAACAAAATAGTAATAGATGGGGCTTACGTAAAAATGATAAAAGCCATATATGACAAATCCACAGCCAACATCATTCTAAATGGGGAAAAATCGAAAGCATTCCCACTTAGAACTGGAACAAAGCAAGGTTGCCCACTATCTCCACTTCTATTCAACATAGTGCTGGAAGTGCTTGCTATAGCAATCAGACAAGAGAGTGGAATTAAGAGCGTCCAAATGGGGGCAGAAGAGCTCAAACTCTCACTCTTTGCTGATGATATGATATTATATCTAGAAAACCCCAAGGATTCAACCAAAAGACTCCTTGAGTTGATAAATGAATTCAGTAAAGTCTCAGGATACAAAATCAATACACACAAATCAGAGGCATTCATATACGCCAATAACAGTCAAACTGAGAACCAAATCAAAGACTCAATTTCCTTCACGATAGCAACAAAGAAAATAAAATACCTAGGAATATATTTAAGGAAGCAAAAGACCTCTACAGGGATAACTATGAAACACTGAAGAAGGAAATAGCAGAGGAAATAAACAGGTGGAAAACGATACCATGCTCATGGGTCGGCAGAATCAACATTGTCAAAATGTCTATACTACCCAAAGTGATCTACAGAGTCAATGCAATCCCTGTTAAAATATCATCAACATGTTTCACAGATTTAGGAAAAATAATTCTATGCTTTGTATGGAAGCAGAGAAGACCCTGTATACCAAAAGCAATCCTAGGCAATAAAAACAAAATGGGAGGTATCAATTTATCAGACTTGAAACTATACTACAAGGCTATAGTAATTAAAACAGCTTGTGACTGGCACAAGAACAGAGATATTGACCAGTGGAACAGAACAGAGAACCCAGATATAAAACCATCCTCATACAGCCATCTAACATTTGCCAAAGCAGACAAAAATACACACTGGGGAAAAGAATCTTTATTCAATAAATGGTGCTGGGAAAACTGGATAACCACATGTAGAAGACTGAAACAGGACCCACACCTTTCACCTCTCATAAAAATCAACTCACATTGGGTAACAGACTTAAACCTAAGGTGTGAAACTATTATAATTCTAGAGGAAAACATTGGAAATACTCTTCTAGACATTGGCCTAGGCAAACAATTTATGAGGAAGGCCCCAAAGGCAATCACAGCAACAACAAAAATAAATAAATGGGACCTGATCAAACCCTAATTAATTCTTTGCAAACATACTTCAACAGAAACATTTCATGCTACATATATGCAACTATGTGCCAGAAACTGTGGCAATGTACTAAGAAAACAAAAATAAAAGATTCAGTTATTGTCTGTCTATAAGAGGTTCAGAGACTAATGAGTGGGGGCTGATCTATAAGCATAAATTTTAAAAAATGGCTAGGTATGTTAATTGAGGTAAGGACTATTAAAATGTAGCACAAAGGCAAAGATTATGTTTCTTTAGGATTTTTAGTATTTAGATTGACTGACTGGAAATTCAGATTCAACCAGCAGTCTTCTAGGCAAAGGAAGTGTAACTGCTGATTGACTGTAAGGTTGTAAATATTTCCTGACCATGGAGTTAAAGAATTTCCAGTATTTGGCCCCAACAAATGCTCTGGACCTCATCTTCAACTCCTCTCTGTCATGTCACTCATCCTCCACTCTAGTCCTGAGAATTACCAACATTCTTCAAGCATTGTTAACTTGTACTTTCCTTTATACTTTCACTCTTTCATTACCCATTGATGCCTGACATACAATCTTTTTTTCTCTCTTTTTTTTTAGAGATAGGGTTTTGCTGTGTTGTCCAGGCTGGTCTAGAATTTCTGGGCTTAAGCCATCTTTCCGCCCCAGCCTCCTCAGTATCAGTAGTTGGGATCACAGGCTCCCGCCACCATGCCCAGCTTTCAATTATCTTGAAGAAAGTTTACTTACCTGCCAAAGGTCATATCAAGTGTGTCCATTTAGTAAGACATTCGTTACCAAATTCTCCCCTCAGGCACACACATGTATGCACACAACATACTCCTACATGATAAACACAACATCAGAATTAAATATCTTCTATTCTGTGCTTCCAATCTATTTTTTTCCATTGCTATTATGGTACTCGACATAGACACAAAGTTTTATATGTGGCTCCTCCTTCTCTACTATACAACAAGTTACTTTTTGGTGGGAGCTGTGCCTTATTCATTTTCCAATTCTCTAGTTGTCAAACAAACAGGTACTCTAAAGAGGCCCAGTAAATGGAGAGTCTGGAAGGTACACAATTTGTTACTAAAATCTTTTGATAAATAAAAACAAAGAGGAAGAATATCAGATTCACTTAGATTGTCAAAAGTGTAATGCTATATTTACGTAATGCTCTTCACCCCAAAAGGACTTATATTTTGAGCATTACACAATTATAATAGGAGCAGTATTATTTTTAT
This sequence comes from Cheirogaleus medius, assembly GCA_008086735.1. Classification (NCBI taxonomy): domain Eukaryota; kingdom Metazoa; phylum Chordata; class Mammalia; order Primates; family Cheirogaleidae; genus Cheirogaleus; species Cheirogaleus medius. The sequence goes on from VBSM01002608.1 coordinate 165,900,894, forward strand.
TGAAATTATAATTGGGGAAAATTGCTCAGATTGTTGCAAATATGCACAGATTTTACAGTTTCCTCTGATTTTCTTACTGAGCTAGCACTAAAATAAACCCATAAAAATAAATGTAAATTTTCTTATTGAAGACTGTCACATAAGCTCAACACAAATAATTATTTGAGGTATTAGCTGTGTGTCTCTATTTTAGAGCACAGGTGATATTATAAAGCTAAATATTTTTCAGAAATTCCAAATGAAATGAAAAATTTCAAAATCAAGCAATTATCATTATACCAGATTCTGATATGAATACATCCAAGGCATTAAATAAAACACTTAGAGTGCATTTTTGTATTTGAAATATACCAAATTAATCACCTGTTGTATTTATTCATATTTTAATAGACTTTATTTTTAAAATGGTTTTAGATGTACAGAAAATTAAACAGATAACACATGGTTCCCATATACTCTACAATATAGTTTAACCTGTTATTAACATCATACATTAATATATTTGCTACAATTAATGAACTGATATTAATACATTACAATTTACTAAAGTCCATAGTTTATTTATATTTTCAAAATTTTTACCTAATGTACTTTTTCTGTTTCAGTATCCCATCTAGAACATCACATTACTCAGTTATCATGTCATGCATACGAAGTGTATACGCATATCTGTAACTACCTCTGTATGTGCTTATCTGGATCTATACAAAACTAAACAACAGTTCACACTGATGTCTCCCACTCTTTCCATTATCACACAGATCATTCCAGCCCATGTTTCCTCAATCTTCCCTCACTCCTTCTAGAATCCATGCAAACACTGATCTTTATACTGTCTGTATAAGTTATTATTTCTTTCGTGATTTTTCTTTGCTCCTCTGTCAAAGATCAATCAACTGTATATTTCATGGGCCTATTGTGCTCCATCAATCTCATTACTGAAGCCCTGAAATCCAGTCATCAGTCCTCTGACCTTGGTCTTTGTCTTTACTATGTGTTGGTTATTCAGGGTCTTTTGTTTTTTCTTCTAAGTTTTAGAAACAGTCTGTTAGTAACTATAAAGTACTTTGTTTAGATTTGGTTTGGGATTCTGTTTAATCTATAAATCATAGTGGGAAGATTAAGATTTTAACAGTGTTGAGGCTTCCAAACCCTAAACACAGAATATCTCTACTTATGTTGAGATATTCTTTAATTTCTTTCTCAGGACTTTAGTTTTCCACATATAAATCACATACATACATTGCTGGTTTATACTTATATATATTATTTTATTTTATTGATGCTATTTGTAATTGGCATTGTGTTTTTAATTTCAAATTCCCATTATCTAACTGATATATAGGAAAACAATTAACTTTGCAATATCAATTGTTTTATCCTGTGACCTTGTTATACTGTTTCTTAGTTACAGGGTTTTTTTTGGTTTTGTTTTTTTTTGCCAATTCTTTGGGATTTTCTTCTAGATAGGCAATTATGTTACCTGAAAACAAAGACAGTTTTAGTGCTTTCTTCTCAATCTGTATACCATTTATTTCTTTCTTTATCTTACTGTACTACTTATGACTTCAGTACAATGTTGAATAGGGAGTGGGAGGGGCATCCTTGTCTTGCTCTCAGTCTTAGAGGGAAACCATCTAATTTCTTACCATTTATTATGATGGCTGTAGTAGGTTTATTGTAGATGTTCTTTGATAAAGTGATAAATTGAAGGTTGCTTCCTTCTAGTCCTGGTTTGCTGAGATTATTTTTATTACTATGAATGAATTTTGGATTGTATGAAATGCCTTTTTTTGCATCAACTTATATAGTTACATGATTTTTTTCTCTTTAGCCTATTCATAAGAACTTGAGAGATATTAACCTAAAATTTTTCTTTCTAGCCATGTCTATTTGATTTGGGTATTATGGTAACAATAATTTCATAGAATTTTTTAGGAAGAGTTCCTTCTGGTTCTTTTTTCTGTTGAAGCATAGAGGATTGTCCCTTCTTAACTGTCTGGCACATCAGTAAAACCATATGAACCTTATGCTTTCTTTTTTGTGAATGTATTAATTATTAATTCAATTTCTTTAATAAATAAAGGCCTATTCACATTATCTTTTTCTCCTTGTGAGAGTAGTTTGATAGTTTGGTTTTCTTCAGAAATTAGTCAATTTCATTGAAGTTATAAAATTTGTGGCATAAAGTTGTTCATAGTATCCCATTATGTATTTTAATGTACATGGTATTAGTAGTGATGACCTTTCTTTCATGTCAGATATTAGTAATTTGTGTTTTTCTCTTTTTTTTCTTGGTTACCTTGGCTAAAGGTTTATCAATTTTATTGATCTTTTCAAAGAATGTGGATTTACCTTGCTAATTTTTCTCAATTGATTTTATTTTTCAATTTCTTTGATATATTCTATAATTATTGTTTTCTTCTACTTGCTTTAGGGTGAAACTGATTTTCTTTCTCTAGTTCCCTGAAGTGAAAGCTTATATTATTGACTTTAGATCTTTCATATTTTCAGTACATATGTTGTCTTTAATACTATAAATTGCCTCCTAAGCACTGCCTTTGCTTCATCACACACATTTGTGTTTTATGTTCATTTTAATTTAGATCAAATTATTCTTTAAAATGTCTTGAGAATGATCTTGATTCATGTATTTAATCTCCAAATATGTTGGAATTTTCCAGCTACCTTTCTGATATTGATTTCTAATTTACTTCCTTTGTGATTTGAGAATATACATTGTATGATTTCTATTCTTTTGCATTTGTTAAGGTGTGTTTTTGGCCCAGTGGTCTATCTCATGGAATGTACCATGTGAGCCTGATGTGATGTAAATTCTGCTGTTGTTGGTGGGACTATTCTATTATTATCAATAAGATCAAATTGATGCTGATGTTCAGTTCAACAGTATCCTGTTGACTTCATTCTGCCCAATCTTTCAATTACTGAAAGAGAAGTGTTGTAATATTCAGCTGTAATGGTGGTTTTGTTTACAATTCCTTTCAGTTCTATTACTTTTTGCTTCACATATTTTGATACTCTGTGGTTAGGTGGGCAAATATTAGTATCTTTTTGTCTTAAGACTTAACTTGTTTATTGTTATATAATGTTGATTTATTAACCCTGATAATTTCTCTCATCTTGAAGCCAGCTTTGTTTTAAATTAACATAACTACTCCACCTTTACTTCAGTGTTAGCAAAGTAAATCTTTCTCCATTCTTTTGTCTTTATTTTTATGTAAGTTTCTTTTACATAACATTCCAGTGGTTTTGCTTCTTTTTTGGTTGCTGTTATTTACTCTGAATTTTAATTGGTGTATTTACATCACTCACATTTGAAGTGATTATTGATATAAGTGGATGAATATTTACCATTTATCTATCTGTTTTCTATTAGTTTTATTTGTCTTTTTATTTTTTTGCCTTTTATTTCATCATATAATGTGGGTACAAGTGTTGTTAGGGTTACATATATTGCCCCTGCCACCCCTTCCCCCCCACGTGCCAGAGCTTCAAGCCTGTCCAATTCCCAGGTGGTGCACACCGCACCCATTATGTAAGTATGCACCCTTCTCCTCCTCACCCTCCCGCCTGCCCACCACCCGTTAAAGATATTTTTTGACATTTTGGTTACATTGTATATATTTGCCTCTCCCTAAGAAGGGTTAGAGGTATGTCCTTCCCCCCCCACAATGCTCACCACATCCCTATGATGTGGGTCTCCCCGCCGAATCCCTGGTGAACATTACCATCATTTGAGCACCATAGTTTTAATCAGTCAGTACCAATTTGATGGTGAATAGATGTGGAGCCCATTATCCATATCTTTTGTGGCCTAACTTTGGAAAATGGGCTTAAGCTTAATCCACGATAGCATAAACGGTGCTAGGTCACTGTCGTTTCTTAGAATTGAGTAATATTCCATTGTGAGCATATACCATGTTTTAATTATCCACTCATGAACTGACGGGCACTTGGGTTGTTTCCATGACCGTG
>VBSM01002608.1:165906327-165936792 GCA_008086735.1 Cheirogaleus medius
GGGATATTGGTCTGTAATTTTCTTTTTTTGTTGCATCCTTTCCTGGCTTTGGTTCAAGGTGCTATTGGCATCATAGAATGAGTTAGGAAGGGTACCATCCTTCTCTCAATGGTGTGGAATAGTTTCTGTAGTATAGGTATGAGTTCATCTTTGTATGTTTGGTAGAACTCTGAAGTGTAGCCATCCGGCCCGGGACTTTTCCGTTTGGGGAGGTTTTTAATTATGGCTCCAATTTCTGAGCTTGAGATTGGTCTGGTCAGGAATTCTGTTACCTCCTGGGTGAACTTTGGGAGGTTGTATGAATCCAGGAATTTGTCCATTTCATCTTCATTCTGTAGTTTTGGGGCATACAGTTTTTTTATAATAGTCAAATATAATGTCTTGTACTTTTGTGGTGTCTGTTGTGATCTCCCCTTTTTCATTTCTTAATGAGTTTATTAGAGCCCTTTCCCTTTGAGTGCTTGTCAATCTAGCAAGAGGGCCATCAATTTTATTTATCTTTTCGAAAAACCAGCTTATGGTTTTGTTGATCTTTAGAATAGTTCTTTTGTTCTCAATTTCATTAAGGTCTGCTTTGATCTTCATTATTTCTTTTCTTCTACTAGGATGGAAATTGTTTGCTCTTCTTTTTATAATTCCTTGAGCCTATTCATTAGGTTTTCAGTATCTAAGCTTTCTGTTTTTTGGATGTGAGTGTTAATTGCTATTAGTTTTCCTCTCAGATAAGCTTTTGCTGTATTCCACAGGTTTTGGTAAGAAGTATCACCATTATTATTTTGTTAGAAGAAATTCTTGATTTCCTCTGAATTTCTTCCTTAACCCAATAATTTTTTAATAAGAGATTGTTTAGTTTCCAAGATTTTGTGAGGCATTGAGTGTTTCTATAGGAATTGAACTGTAATTTTATATGATTATACTTAGAAAAGATACAAGGTATAATTTCTATCTTCTTGAATTTTTTGAGATCTGATTTGCAGCCTAGGATGTGATCAATTTTGGAGTAGGATCCATGGGCTGTTGAGAAGAATGTAAATTCAAGTTTATTTGGATGGCATGCTCTAAAGAGATCTGTCAGACCTTTTTTATCAAAGGCTGTGTTCAGGTCCATTATTTCTTTGCTTATTTTCTGTTTGGAGGATCTATCCAAATCATTCAGTGGAGTGTTGAAGTCTCCTGCTACTATGGCAGTGTTGTGTAACATGGTGTTAAGATTAGACAAGGTTTGCTTTAAGTAATTGGGTGCTCCTGTGTTGGGTGCATAGATATTAAGAATTGTTAAATCTTGTTGGATCTTCCTTTTCACCATTACATAATGGCCATCTTTATCCTTTTTTACTTTTGCTATTTTAAAGTTTATGTTATCTGCAAATAGAATAGCTACCCCAGCTTTCCTTTGACTTCCGTTTGACTGGATGACAGTTTTCCATCCCTTGACCTTCAGCCGGAAGGCATCTTTGTGAGTTAGATGTGTTTCCTGTAGACAGCAGACACTAGGTTTGTGATTTTTTATCCACTCTGCCAGTCTATGTCTCTTCAGAGGACAGTTTAGGCCATTTACATTTATTGAAAGGATTGAAATTGGAGGAAGATTACCATTCATATTGTTGGGTGGAGACTTGTTGCTATGTTTTACTCCTTGAGCCATCATGTAGTTCGAGATCTAAACTTTAATTCTTTGAGGATTTTGTTTCAGGAGTGTCTACTGCCTTGTTTGGTTAGAAATGTGGGTCTTAAAACTTCCTGTAGGGATGGTCTGGACTTTGCAAATTCCTTCAGTGATTGTTTGTCTGAGAAGGACTTTATTTCTCCCTCATAAATGAAACTTAATTTTGCCAGATAAAGAATTCTAGGTTGGGCTTTGTTCTGTTGTAGAAGATTAAGGATAGTCGCCCAATCCCTCTGGCTTGTAAGGTTTCAGATGAGAAGTCTACTGTTAGTCTGATAGGCTTACTTTGCTGCTTTTGTCTTGCTGCTCGGATAATTGTTCCTTTCACGTTTACTTTGGTCGGCCTAAAAACCACATGATGAGGAGATTGCCTTTTCTCGTTGAGTCTCCCAGGAGTTCTGTGTGCTTCTTGTATTTGGATATCAAGATTTCTGGCCAGGCCTGGCCTATTTTCCTCCAGTATTCCATGAAATAAGTTTTCCAGCCCTTGTCAATGTTCCTCTTCCCCTTCTGGAATCCCAATTAATATGAGATTCAGCTTTTTAACATAATCCTACACTTCCTGTGAACTTTGATTTTTGTTCTTGTTTCTGTGTTCTCTTTCTTCCTCTGATTTGTTTAGAGCATAGGCATAATCTTCAAGTTCTGAGATTCTTTCCTCTGCATGGTCCATCCTGTTCTTTAGGCTTTCCACTGTATTATGAAGATCCTTGATTGTTTCCTTCATTGCCAGAATTTTTGTTTGGTTTTTCTGGATAATCTCAATTTCTTTGGAGACTCTTTCATTCATTTCCTGTATTGTTCTTGTGGTTTCTCTATGTTTGATTCTATTTTCTCTTGAATTCCATTTAGTTTTGTAGCAATCCATATTCAGAAATCTTCCTCTGTCAGTTTACTCATATCATGTAAGTTGGAGTCAAATGATGGAGAATGAATATTTTGCTTTGGAGGTGACTTTTCTCTCTGCTCCTTCATGTTTCCTGTGAACTTTCACTGGTTCTTTCTCATCTGTGTACTTTATCAAGGATCGGAGGTGCAGGGACTGGATTATGAGCTAAAATCTTGAATTCCTGATGGACGATTCTTGGCAGATCTGGGGATATGTGCTCTGGACCTATAATGTTGGCAAAGTTTGAGCGGCCAGAGGCCACTGAGATGGTCCACCGAGAAGTGAAATCTTTCCCTTTTCCATGTGTCACCAGCGGAGTTTGGGCCACTACAGGACCCTGGGGAGGATCCATGGAGGATCACACTCGCTCCCTGTACCGCTCCTTCACCAGCAGGGCTCAAGCGGCTGGGGACCACTGACAGGTTCCTCCAAGGGGTGAAAACTTTCCTCCTTCCACACATCCCGGCAGAGCTTGGGCCGCTTCAGCCCCCTGGGGAGGATCCACGGAGGATCACGCTCACTCCCTCTATCGCTCCCTCGCTGGCAGCACTTGGGCCACCCGAGTCCACTGGACAACTCAGTCAAATGAGTGATCTGTCTCACTTTTCTGTCCCTTCACGAGTGAGGCATAAGCTGCTGGTGTGTACAGATCTCCAGGGCACCATACCCTGGAGATTTCTAATTGCTCTCCTCTCCTGCCTCCTCTCCAAACTGCCTGACCTCCCATGTTACCTCTTCATGCTGACTTCAGGCAATTCCCTGCTTGCATGGGTGTGGAGGTTGGCAAAGGAAAAGTCATCCCTCTGTGGGATGGATCATACAGTGCCGTTCGTCTGGCCGCTGAGTGCAGCCAGCTTGCACTCCAATTCCCGCTGTACCACTCAGATTCTTGGAACTTCACGGCAAATCCACTGAGTCACTTTCCTCCTTTTCCTAGCACTGCTGCCCCTCAAAGCTTCCCTGCAATTCCATGAAGCCGATCCTGTGGGAGAACTACCCTCTCAAGTGATTCAGGCCACTTTCTTCACTCTGAGAGCAGAGAGCCAGGAGGTCATCCCTAATCTAGCATTTTTGACAATCCCTTGTATTTTATTTCTTTTCCTACTTCTATTTCTGTTATCTCTATCTTAATCAAAAATATCATATGACTGTGTTTCATCTACACTCTTAGTATATTAATTATTCATTTTTTAAGAAAAATGGTGTTATTTTTGGAGTATACAATACATATTTTTACTTAATCTAAGTCCACTTTCAAGTAACTTTATATAGCTTCACACATAGTGTAGGTACCTTAAAACAGAGATATCCCCATTTTCTCTATCCTGACCCATGTCTTATTTGTCATTTGTTTCATTTATGCATATTATAACTACCCCATACATTATAACTGCTATTACTTTGAACAGAATTCTCTACTAGATCAATTAAGAACAAGAAAAATAAAAAAAATTATTTCACCTTCATTTATTTCTTCTCTGAAGATTTTCTTTTCTTTATGTGGAGTAGATTTCCTGAACTATATATTTTTTCTTTCCTCAAGAACTTCTTTTAATATATTTTTACAGTACATGTCTAGTGGCAATAAATTCTCTGAGTTCTTTTTGGTCTGAGAAAGTGTTTATTTCTCCTTTACTTTTGAAGGATAAATTCACTGGATTTAGAATGCTAGGTTGGGGTTTGTGTTTTGGCAACACTTTTAGTATTTCGATCAATTTTCTTCTTGCTTGAATGGTTTCTGATGAGAAGTTCAATGTGTTTCTTATCATTGTTTCTCTAAAGGTAATGCTTTCTACAAGATTTTATCTTTGGTTTTCTCCAGTTTGAATACTATATGCGTAAGTGTAGATGGTTTTATATTTGTGCTACTTGGCATTCTCCCAATTTCTTAAAGCTATGATTTGGTATCTATCATTAATTTTTAAAAATTCTAAGTTATTATTACCTCAAATATTTTTTTGCTCATTTTCTTTTTCTCTCCTTTCTGATATTATTGAATATTCAGTTCTGATTTATTTCCCATTTTTTCTTTTTTTGGAAATTTTGGAAATTTTTATTGACCTATCTTTAAGTTCTCTGATTCTTTTCCCAGCAGTGTCTAGTCTATTCATGAGCCCATCAAGTACATTATTTCTGTTTCAGTATTTTTGACTTTTAGCATTTCCTGTTAATTCATTCTTGACATTCTGACTCTCTGGTCACGTTTCCCATATGCTCTTGTATGTTGTCTGCTTTATCCATTAGAGCCCTTAACATATTTATAATCATTATTTAGAATTCTCTGTCTGATGATCCCAACATCTGTGTCACATTGCAGTCTGTTTAGATGCTTGCTTTGTCTTTCCTGGTTGTGTTTTTCTTGCCTTTAAGCATGATCTTAATTTTTTGTTGAAGGCGATGTATGATGAATCATGTCATAGGAATGGAGGTAAATAAGTTTTGGTGTGAGGTTTTATGTTAATAGGGCTAAAGCTTTAGCAGTGTTTAATGTTTGTTGTATCTGTAGGTGCCAGGGACTAGAGTTCCTTTTAGTGTCCTTGTTTCCCACTTCCTACCTTTGGTCTTTGCATATCCCTAAGAACTTCTTTTTAACTAGTCTGTGACTTGCAATTCCATTAGCTGAAGTTCTGTGTTGTCATGCTGGAACTCTGTTGGTGTGATGGTAAGGTATGAAGTGGGTGGAGAAGTGCTCTGCAATCTTATTAAATCTCAGACTTTTGAGAGGGACTATGCTCATGACCTTTGGCCTCAAGGGTTCCTTTGAGTTTCCCCTTACTTTTAGGTGATTGAGGAAGGTTAGAAAGAGCTTGGGTTGTATAATCATTCATCCTCCAGGTTAGATAAGGCTCTGGTAAAGTCTTTTCCTTTGGAGTGTTAGCTTTTTATCAAAAAATCTCTGGACATATTTTAAAATGGCTATTATTCCCTTTCCCCTGCCTAAAATAAGTAAGGTTTTTCTTGGAATTTCACTGTGAGCACCTGGTAAATTTCTTGGAAGTAAATTCCATGAATGCATGAGTGAATCGCTAAAACTTGTCCCCAAGAATTTCTCCCTCTCTAGCTACTCAGCACTCAGTCTCCAGCAATTCTTGAAAATTACCATTTATATTTTCTATACTAATTGGTGGCTCCTGCTGCCTCTATACCAGGTAAGCTAACTTTGGCTGGTTCACTGCAATTTTTGCATTTGCCTATCTCCAGATTTTGGGGTAGCCATTTGTCCTGTGAGCTCAATTATCTGTTGGGTTTAAGAAAAGTCATTTTTTTTTCATTTTTTTCAGTTTTTGTTATTGCTGGGATAGGGATGATGACTCCCAATATCAAAATGTCCAAGCTAAAACTAGTTGTCCCAAATCTCACTGGTTTTTGTCTGCTTAATCATCTACATTGCTGTGAGAGTTAATGTCCTAAATACCAAACTGTTCATTCCTTTTATGAAGACTTATATTGGTCCCTTTTTCTAAAGAGTAAACCCTCTATATCCTGCATAATTTGTCTCAAACTTTTCTCTTATAATCTTATCACGTTCAAGTTCTCATTGCCTTTGACTAATTTCCACAAATCTGTGGTTTTAAATGTGTTGTTTTTTCTACATACAATGCTTACTTGCCTTTTTTATGCTCTTCCTACTCCAAATGGCAAATTCTTAGTAATTTGATAGCCAGTGATTTACTCCAGAAGACACTCCATGCTTTATCATCCATGACATTTTGAAAATACAAATAAATGTTTTATAATAAAAGTATTGTTACCATAATATGCCAGGCTCTCTCTTAGATTGATCTCTGGGCATTCCAAAGCATTTTCTATTTCTAATTTATCTCTAGTGTTGAAAAGAAAAATAGACGCCTAATGAGTGTTAAAAAGTTATAAAACCTTTTTAAAAGAATGTAACAACCTTTAGAACACAGTATCTTTGTTATTTAATGATGATTAGGGACATATGACATGTATTTTATACCTTGGTTCCAAGTCTTACTAAGAATTGAGAATGATAAATTATTATGTAACAAAAGGATGAATAAACAACTTCAAGTATTACATAATTTAACAATGGTGCTATGTCCAAAATTGATTTGGAACTACTACTTTTCCATGTTATTTCTAATATATAGAAAATTCTGAAATTTAAGAATTGCCTTGACCTAGGTTAGCTTATCCTGAGAAGGAATAGGCCACTTAATAATCATAGTTATATCTGACATTTATCAAGTATTGTTTTATTGTCAAGCATCGTGCTTAAGTGCATCAAAAGCATTATCTTACTTGGAGCAGAACTTTAGAGTTATTTTTATTTATAGTGCTTATGAGTGCATAATTTTGCTAGAAATGTTATTTCACAAATATAATGAGAAATTCTATCACAGCTTGTCATCTTTTATGGGCCAGACTTTCCTGAGGCAGCTGACAGTCATTTAGCTTTGCATTTGTGTGTTAGACAACTTATTGAATGTAATGACCATTTATGAAACAAACAATTAAAATGGATTGTGCCAAGGAAGAAGAATAGTGGAAGATTCTTATTTAATTTAATTTGTGTTTCCATCTCCAATTGCTGAGACAAGCCTGCTCACACATTGATCAGCCAATATAAGAATAGATATGGTGGCCTGAGAGTTCCATAAGTGAAGAGAAAGGGAAAGACAGAAGCAGGAAGGAAGAATGTGGAGACTTTCTGCCAAATACTACCTTATTCAATTTTAGTAGATTGTCTGTTTTAAGCCTCTTAACAGCTTTAAGAGTTAAATTTTCCAAATGAGGACACCAGTGACCCCAGAGGTAAAATTACTTGTCCAAGCTCATATAGGTCATTAGTAAACAATACAGCATTTTGGAGTACAACCTGAGGAACCAGAGTTCTTTCTGCTATATTATAGTGATTTTATTAAAAGGAAATTTTAAGGTTGTCAATACCTTTCTAGAATGGTTGGCAAAGTAGGACATTTATATGTTTGTGGATATTTCTTGCCAATATTCTGAGGATTCTAACTAGCTAATAAAGGGTTAAGTTCAACTTGAAGCTAAAGAGATCCAGTGAACTGAGCTGGAATCATAAGACAGGGTGTCATCTGATACACATCATATCGACCAGACTAGACTGCTAGGTCAGAATAGTTCTGAAGATCCCAGAAATATTTGCTCCTTTAATTCATGAGTTGAATTGCTAAGTACCCCAAGTAGTTCATTGGCTTGTGTGCAACTTCTACAACCGTCAACTTGTAAGCATGTGATCATGGATCTACCAGATATTGAGAGCCCATGTGGGCACTTATGTTTTATAATATGCATCAGAATTGTGTGAGCTCTCTCCGTTACAACATAAATTTATAACTTACTCTTATAGTGATCACATCAACACAAGCGTGGGTAGATTTAGGCAGAACATAAACACAATATTTGCTTATGTCTGTGTAGCTCAAAGGAACCAGGGATATTACAAATTCCCTAATATAATGCAGTAAACTTTGAGAGGAGCAAGAATGAGTTTTGTTCGTTTATGGTTGGTGTATTTCCAAAAACCATATTCTTCTTTCCTATTCTTGTTCTAGTAACTTCTAAATTTGTATCTCTTTAGATGGAGGTAACATCTCAGACCATAAAGCACTAAACTTATTTGAAACACTTAATTATATTACAGCCCAAATCTAGGTTGATCTGTGCTAGAACATAATCATTTATTAATAGTATAATCACATATTTTTTAAAAAGCCAATAAATTACAAGTGGTACTTCTATGTGGGAATAAGTGAAGAGAATTAAGTTTTTACTTATGGAAATTTTATCAAATGATGATAAATAAAGCATAGTTTTCATGCCATAAGTTGGATTTAAAATATATATTCTTAGCAATATATGTTAAAGAAGACAATAGTTAATTGTAAGAAATCAAATGGGGATAACAAAACAAAACAAAATGTTCATCTCCTAGACATATGGCCTATAATTTGTTTTATCTGACACAAGCTATAACTTTACATAGTAGTGTCAGGATCACAAGTCATTTTGAAATGTTATATAAATATTCCAAGTTTGTAGTTTAAAGGACCTTAGAGGGACTATTTGAAGTTTGGTACTTTCTTTGTTCAATGATCCACTTGCAAGTTATTTTGCACTTCCTTGGGAAAAGATGAAAGTAGGATGGCATTTTGGAAATGATCCTTCTGAAACCTCCTTGAGTGATAGACTAGGTGAGGTATAGTTATGTCTCTGCTGCAAGAACCAATTCCTCTTGTCAAGTTTCATATCCATTTTTATTTCTAGATTTATTCTTTCTACTTTTGCTCAAATACCAACACATAAAGAGTGTCCACAGATATAGGCTCTAATAATGCATTGTGGGAATGTAATACATATTAAAACTCTGAACAATAGTTAAGAAGAGAGTTCTAACAGATTCTTTATGGAGGAATATAATGTTGCTACATGAAACAAAATTGAAAACAGAAATGATGATCTTTTTGATATAATTGAGTATATTTTGTTTCTTTACTCTTAATTGGGTTGTAAATGTTTTATCATCAAAATTCACAAAATTTTAATAAAGTAAAAAGAGGATTTCCTGAGTTAAAATTTCTAGTTTAGAAATGTTTGGTTTAAATTCTGATGTAGCTTAAATAACTGTGATCTGTTCATTTTCCTGTCAACCATTCCCTCTACCTTGACTTGGCATCCTACAGAAGAGATAACCATGTTGTTATAAAGGATATTAGCTAGTATAAAATAGAGATACTAAAGTCAGATTAAGGGCCATTCATTAAGAACAACAACAAAAAAAACTGGGTTGTGAGGAAGCATAGAGATCCTTTAGTTAAATGCCCACAACTTCCCCCTAAAATCACTGAAAGAACAGAAAGAAACATTACAAAAGGAAAAAAAAAAGAATAGGTGCTTAGAGCATTTTCAATCATCTATATATTTGTATAAATATTTCTATATAGTCATATAAATCTCTAAAACTATACCTTAGGAAGGAATGTGGAGACACTAATTTAGAAGAAACTAGAAAAAGAACTGGAAACAAAGAGGAATATGTTTTTTTTTTTTTGGAAATACACTAGCATCTGACAAGAAACTTCTTACTGTGTCCTCACATGGCAGATGGCAGAAGGGCAAAGAGGCAAAATGGGAATGAACTCACTTTTTAATAAAAGCATTGATCCCACCCATGAAGGTGAAGCCATCATGGCCATATTATTTCTCAAATTCCTACCTCTTAATTCTGTTGCAATGACAATTAAATTTCATCTTGAGTTCTGGAGGAGACAAACATTCAAACTACAGCACCAAAGACACCAAGGTAGCTCATCAGCTAAGTGGCACCAGCAGAGAGATACAAATATACCTCTCCCCACGGTGAAGAAATCCCTTCACCCCCTCAGGCAGTACCAGCAAAGACCAGCTGGAACCTCAGCAGCACTGGATTAACCATGGAAACTGAAATAACACTGCAAAGTCTCTGACATTAAACTGCCATTGTAATCCCGGCCCACAAAACTAAGAATAAAGCAAGGCAGTGTGAGGCAAAATGGTATTAACGGATCAACACCTAAGTGGACATATAGGAATAACATTTGTTGGGTCTCGAGCGGGTGGGAGGGGGGAGGAGGGGATGGGTATATACAAACATAATGAGTGAGATGTGCAACGTTTGGGGGATGGTCATGCTTGAGGCTCTGCCTCAAGGGGGGAGGAGGGGAAGGGCAATATACATAAATGCAATATTTGTACCCCCATAATATGCTGAAATAAAAAAAAGACTTAAATAAGGCATTACATAATGATAAAAAGTTAAATCCACCAATTAGACATAAAAATTCTAAATGCGTGCTGACAAGAGAGCAGATTTGCAAAATACATGAAACAAAAACTGATAAAGAGTTGAGGAGAAATCCACAATTATAGTTGGAAACTTGAAAATGCCATAATAACATCTGATAGAACTGTGAGAAAATCAGCAAGGATATAGAATATCCAAACAACATATTCAACTGAAAGAATCTTACGGACACATAGCACACTACATCCAATCATAGCAGAACACACAATGTTTTCAGAGTTCCATGGAGCACCCAGGAAGATAGCTAATGGACATATAACAAGCCTCAACAAATATTAAAGAATTGAAATGATATGAAGTGTGTTATTAAACCACAATATTAAATAATAGCAAACTAGAAATCAGTAACACAAGATGAATCTATGAACATGGGAAATAACACAATTCTGAATAACCCATGAGTCAAAGAAGAAATCTCAAAGAATTTAAAAACAAACATATAGAAATGAATGATGACAGAAATACAATATATCAAATATGTCTGACACAGCTAAGGCAGCATTTAAAGAAAAATTCATAGGAATACATCCTTACATTCAAAATGAGAGAAAGTCTCAAATCAGTAACCTAAGTATCTCCCTAAAGAAATTGGAAACAGAAGAGCAAAATAAACTCAAAGCAAGATGGAAAAAAGTAATAAATATCAGAGCAGAAATCAATGAAATTAAAAACAAAAATTAGAAAAAAATTGATGTAAATGAAAATCTTTCAGTAAAATCGATAAATTTCTAAAACACTAAACAGAAGTAAACAAAAAGAAGACATATATTGCCCATATAAAAATGAAATAAGGAATAACACTCTAGCTCACACAGCCATTAAAAAGATAAAGATAGAATAATGCAAATAACTTTATGCTCATAAATTAAACAACTTGAAAAAATGGACTAAGTTTTTAAAAACCCAAAACTACCAAAAATTCACGAAGATGAAATAAAAAATCTAAATAGCTATAAAATAATTAAAGCAATTATATTTTTAACTAAAAGCTCCTGAAAAATAAATTTCACTTGAGACCATTATCAAAGAATTGAGGGAGAATTAATAGCAATTCTACACAATATCTACCTGAAAATAGAAAAGGAATGAACGCTTCTCAACTCATTTTATGAAGGATTAAACTAATACCCAAAGCAGAATATACCAAAAAAAAAAAAAAACCCTACAGATTGGTATCCCTTATGAGTATAGACATAATAATCCTTAACAAAATATTATAAAATGAAATTTAGCAATATATAAAAATAATTATATACATGACCAATTGGGTTTATTGCAGTGACACAAGAGTGGTTCAACATTAAAAAAGAATGAATCACTGCAATGAGCAGTATTAATAGGTTAAAGAAGAAAATCACATGATTATATCAATGCATAAAATATTCAGCAAAAATAAGCACATATTTATGATAAAAACTCTCAGAAAATTAGGAATAGAGAAGAACTTCCTCAACTGATAAAGAGCATGCGCAAAAGCCCTATACCTAACATAATACTTAATGATGAAAGACAAACCTTATAACCCTTCTTAAAATCTGAAACAAGATGAGGATGACCACTCTCACTGCTCTTTTTCAACATAGTTCTGAAGTCCAACCGGGGCGATAATGAACGGAAAGGAAAAAAAGACATACAGATGAGAAAGGAAAAAGTAAAAATTTTACTGTTTGTTGATAACAAGATTGTCCATGTGGAACATTTCAAGGAATCTACCAAAAAACAGTGCTTATAACTAATCCCAGGATGGCCACAGGATATGAGATCAACATACCACAATCACAATCAATTTTTCCTTCTATGTACTATAATGAACCCATGGACACAGAAATTGAAAACACAATATCATTTACAACACTCAAAACAATGAAATATTTAGGTATGAATCTAACAAAACCATATGAAACTTTATGCTGAAAATTGTACAACACTGATGAAAGAAATAAAAAAGATCTAAAGAAGTGGAAAGACATGTTCCTGGATTGGAAGACACAATATAGTAATGATGCCAATTTTCCCTAAATTATTATGCAGTTTTAATGTAATTCCTATAAAATATCAATGTATTTTAATGGTAAATATAGAAAATATCCACTTAAATTTTACTTATGTAAAAATTAAATATAAGTGGATAAATATAAGAGGCCTTAAATGTAAATGGAAAACTATAAAATGTGTCAAAAAGTAATAGAAAAACATCCTCATAATCTAGAGTAAAGAAACAATTTCTCAGACTTGACATTGAAAGCATAAGAAAAGTTAAATACTTTTGCTTAGTGAAAACTCATGTGAAAAAGATAAAAAGACAAGCTACATAGTGGAAGAAGACATTTAAGACTCTATATCTGACAAAGGACTAGTATCTGGAGCATACAGAGACCACTTTGACCTCAACAAAACAAAACTCTACAGGACTGCAATAGGTTCTGTAAAGAAACAAACAATTCAATTAGAATAAGGGCAAAGACTTGAGGAGACATTTCAGTGAAGAGAATATATATGAGGCAAATAAGCGCAGGCTAAGATACTCTACATCAATACTCACCAATAAATTGAAAATTAAAACCACAATGATATTTCTACACACCTATGGCTAAAATAAAAAATAGAGACAATAAACCACTGGGCACAGTGGCTCACACCTGTACTCCTCGCACTTTGGGAGGCTGAAGCGCGAGAATAACTTGAGGCCAGGAGCTCAAGACCAGCCTGAGCAAAATAGCAAGACACCATCTCTACAAAAAGTAGAAAAAAAGTTAGCCTGGCGTGGTGGTGCGCACCTGTAGTCCCAGCTACACAGGAGGCTAAGGCAGGAGGATTGTTTGAGCCCAAGAGTTTGAGATTGCAGTGAACTATCAGACCACTGCACTCTAGCCTGAAAAATAGAATGAGACCCTGTCTCAAAAAAAAAAAAATACTGACATCAACAAATATTGCTATGTATGTGTAAAAACTCAATTACTCATTCATTTCTTGAGGGAATGTAAAATGATACATCCACTGCAGAAAACAGTTTGGAGCTTCCTAAAAAAACAAAGCACACAACTATCATTCAACCTAGCATTTGTACTAGTGTTATTTTCTCCTAGAATGGGAACAAAAAGGAAACAAAGTCCAAACTATGTTTACAAAAGCCTGAACAACAAATGTTCATAACAGCTTTATTCCTAATAGCCAAAACCTGGAATCAGCCCAGATGTTCTCCAACAGGTGAATGGTTAAACAAATGGTGCATGCATACCATAGACTGATACTTAAAAGAAATAGACAAATGATGCATACACCAACCTAGGCAAATCTCCAGAGAACATGCTAAGTGAAAAAAATAATAATCAACAAAGGTTACATACTGTATTGTTTTATGTATGATGAAACTGTAAAAATGGAGGATAAGTTTAGTGGCAAGAATTAGGGATGGGTGGGAGAAGTGGTGGGAGGTGGGTTTTGTTATCAAAGAGCAATAGGAAGGTTCCTTATGGTGCTGGTACTGTTTAACATTTCTACTGTATTAGTGGATAAACAAACCCACCTATAAAATTGCATGGAATTTAATATACATGTACATGCATATATGTGTTCCAGTTAAACTGGGGAAATCTGAATTAGATAAATGGATTTTACCAATGTTAATATCCTCATTATGATATTTTACTATGGTTGTGCAAACTGTCACCATTAGGGGAAACTGGACACAGTATTCAAGGGATCTCTCTGTATTGTCTTCTATCACATGTGAATCTATCAGTATCTCAATTAAAAACTATGATGTTCATAAGTCAGAGAGGTTTAGAATGTCAGATATTCCCATAAAATATAGTAAGTACTAAAGTCATGTTACTATATGGTTCAAAAATGATACAGTTTGGAATTAAAGAAGAAAGATTTTTTTTTTTTAATTGATGTGAGGTGAATAGTTGTGAGGAAAGGACAAAAGACTAAAATTAACTGCACCAAGTGTGAAGTCAGGAGTGAACCATGATTGTGACGTATACATCATCATGTATTTTAAAAGCCAGTTCTGGAAGAACATTTGTCTGTGACCTAGTATCACAGACCAATGCATGTAGGGGGGAGGGGGGGAGGGGCAATGTATGTAACCCAAACAATATTTGTACCCCCATTATAAGATGGAATAAAAAAAAATAATACAAGGTAGATGGATTATGAAGAAGAGTGAATGGAATAAACTAAAATAAAAAGATGTGAAATAAATGCATGCCTCAGGCAATGAGTAATCACAAATATACTAGAAGAATAATATGTCTCTTAGTGATGATATCAAAAAATATATCATGGTAACTAAAATATGCTGAGATGCTGCCTCACAGCTGACCAAGAGCTACAGTGTATTTCGCTGCCCCACAGCAATATTGTAATTTTAATTAACATTTTGGGAGCAGAGGTCATTTCAACAATTCTTTTCATTTAATTGATAGCCTTTTGAAAATTGGGATGGCTGCTTCATGCATGGATCATTACTTACCACCTGCAGGATTTATTTATATAGCTAGATATTAAATCTTATCTGTAACAATCATGAAGCTAAATGTACCTCACTTCTATTTTTAAATTACATTTAAAGGAATTAGTTCAAACATTTAAAGAGTCATGCTTTGTAATGTAAATGGGGAGAACAATTGTTTTTTTCTATTCAATATGACCCTCCATGGAGACAATTTAGGGAATATTCTATTAGGCACATAAGTACATTTCTTAGATATCAGTACTGGATGTTAAAAACAATATTTTAAAAAATTATTCCATAGATATATTTTCAGACATAGAATAAGCATTGTTGCCTTCCCATCCAACATCATTCTCTTCTTCATCCTTCCAAACAGAAAGTTCTTTGGATGTTCACCATCTTAACAGGAAATGGTGTATCAACAACTTTGTGCATCTTATTTAGGAGTTACTAAGCCTATTTTAAGCTCCATAGAGTAATTTAAGAAAATCAGAATAACTAAATCTTCCTTTTCTATATTTGAATCGAGAATGGGTATTTCATCTACAGAATAATAAGAAATATGAATAGTTGACAACAACTTCTGCAAAAGCCCTCTCCTGTAGTTCCAAGGGGTGAGTCTCAGCTTTTATATAGAACCTGCATAAGGGCCATCAGATCACTTAAACCTCATTTATAGTTTCTGGTAATTGAATGAAGAAGGAATTTCATGTAGGTAAATGTTGTCAGTGTTGTAAAATTTCATTGATTGTTCAAATAAGATGTAGATTGACAATTGACCATTCAATTTAACTATAGGGAAATCATTAAGGACCTTGATAATGTCAATTTCCTTGGGGGTATTGGAAACAAAGCTTGATTGGAGACGGTCCAAAAAGATTTGGAGTAAGAGCAAAAGTGAAAACTATTGGAAACAGTCCAAATGTCCATCAACAGATGAATGGATAAAGAAAATGTGTTATACACATTAAAAAGGAATATAATTTAGTCATAAAAGGTAATTCTGACACACGCTACAATGGGGATGAACCTTGGATATATTATGCTAAGTGAATAGAACCAAACACAAAAGAATACATATTGTAAAATTCCACTTACATAAAATATTTTGAAAAGGCAAATTCATTGAGAAGTTCCCAGGGTACAGGGAAGTGGGAAATATAAATTATTGCTTAATAGGCACAGAGTTTCTATTTAAGGTAACAGAATTTTAGAATTGTCCTGATGGCTGTACAACATTGTGAATGTAAAAGGCTATATACTTAAAAATGATTAAGATGACAAATTTTATTTTATATATATATATATCACCGCAATAAAAACAAAGCATATATAGATAATTCTTTAAAATAATTTTTATAAAATAAGTAACAATATTAAGTGCTAGTTGGATGAGTAAGTACAAGAAAGAAACACTCTGAAAACTGTAAAGGTTTAATTGGTATAATTAATGACACTTTAAGGACAGAGATAAATTATGAATAATGACATTTTGAAACTGTAGCAGTAGAGAAATTTTAAAGATAAACTGAAAGAAAAGTGGGGGAAAGAAAGATGTCCCAAGAATAAATTTTCCTTTTGGAAATCAAGATCAGAAAGAGCTATTTTTTAGAAAGGACAAAGTTGGCTCTTTAGAAGTAATGAAGAGGTGGGTCTGACTGTATTACATACATATCAGTGTGAAGGGCGAGAGGTGTGTGTGGCATGTTAAATCATCCCGTGGACTCAATTGACAAGTGTTTTTATGTGGAATGAATATATTATTAGGCTTGCAGTTATTAAACTAAAAATGCTATGAAAGGTTATTCTAATTAAAATCTCTGCTAGAGGTGAGAAAGAAGTCACTGATGAAGCACTTGCTCAAATCAGCAGTTTAATTCAGATTAATGAATCTACAAAGTGGCCACCAATAAGACAGAAGATATAAAATATTAGAAGATATCACCCTATTACGCACTTGATAGCAAAAACCCAAACATTTTAGATGTCAAATGCCAACAAATGTATTTATTTAATTTTAAGAAATTAAATTACAAAACCAAACAAAATATTTTTAAAAAGTTAAACTTAGGCTTTTAATGTGTTATAAACAATTAATTTTATTTTAATATGTGAAGTAGTTATGGTTTTGTATGTAGAATCCAATAGTTTTTCACATTCTTGCTTTTTTTTGGCCATCTCACATTGCTGTCACTCAAATGAGGGCTACATATATTTGGATATTTGATTGCAATACAATGCATAAGAGGCTAAAATAGAGAGAGACATTTAAACAATAAGGCTTCCTGGGGTGGGTTATGTTTGTCTCATGTCTCAAAATATGAATGCAAAACAATTCAAACATAACATGCATTAAAGAAAACTCTACGTAGCCAAGTTGTAATTTCTAAGGGAAACGGAAATTGCAGGTATCATCTATGAGTAGTGAGTGCCTTATGGTATCTGTGGTATTATTAAAATTACGGTGAGGACAAAAGATCAAATCTAGATGTTGCTACTATTCCTTGCATTTTTTTTCTTTTAAATTATATTACACTTTCTTATGTGACAGGGTTTTGACAGGCTTAAATGATAAAATGCACATAAATGAAAGTGTTCTTTTTCCTTAATGGTTTCATTGCATCTTGCATTGGCAATTCATTAGGGAACCACTCACTAAGTACTTAGGATGTGCAAGGCCCCCTTCTGAGATCTGGTGACACATTAGTAAATAAAATGAACAAAAGTACCTGCCCACATAGTTAATATTCTTAAGGTGGATCTCTTTCCTTCAGTTTTTGCTTAGTCCTAATATCTGTTCATGGGATTGGAATAAGGTTCTCAATTTTCCCCGTTACTCCTCGTGAGCAGCATGGACTTGCAGCTAGGATCGCCTACTGCTTTTCTACAAAGTACAGACGTAAACTACAAAACAGCTTCCTTTTTAAGTCAGATTTATGTATCAGGCAAACATAAAAGCTGGGGAGGAGCAATATACTCATTTTTAGGCCAGGCTACCTAAGGTATTTTTTTATGCTTTGATGAGAATGCCAACAATGATACATAAAATTTATCAACTGTTTACTACATGCCAGTCCAGGAAGCCCATTAGGCACTATAAGTGTGCAATTTTCTCCCATCCTCACAACTCTCTGCCTCTCATTACTATTTCACGTGTTTTTTTTTCCCTCATCTTCCCAAGCGACAGAGCTACGAAGTAGTAAAGCTTAGATTTAAACCCTGAAAAGCCTGCACTGTTCTTGCTTTAGCCTCCTTGACTTATTTTCCCTTAGGTAATTTTCCCTGATTCTGAACCTTGGTGTTAAATACCCGTGAGGCAAATGCAAACTTCTTGTATTGTGAGTAAATGGCCCCCAAGCTAATAAAATAAATGAAAAATATTATTGAATTACATAAATTATTCTATGAAAGCTGGAATGATTGGTAATAAGTAGATTATAATATATTTTTCAAGATTAGGCAAAATATAAAGGGATATTAAAAATATTATTGTTTATAAGTATGTGCATATATAGGTAAATAACTAATTATACAAATAGTATTTAAAATATTCATTATAATATTTTTAATTTTAACATTGTATACATATAATCATTTATATAAAACTATACATAAATACATATTAAACATAAAATAACTGTGTACATATAACTTATGCTATGCATTAATCTTTTTTCACCTTTTAATAAACTTTATACATAGCACATGACTCTGCACTTTATAATAGCACAGTACTCTAAACTTACATTATCTTTGCAGCAAGGGAAAATCAAGGAAAATACAATCAAGATTCTTCTCTTTCAGAATCATATATATATTTCTACATAAAATATATATTTTTATATATTTATTATTAATACTCAACATTCAACATTTAGCAGTTAAGGAGACTGAGCATTAAAGAGACTAAATTGCACATTCAAACCACTTTCATTATCATCATTATTGAAGACCTACTGTGGGCCACACACTGTGTTTTACACATTTTATTCATCCCTTGGTAAATTATTTACATTTTCAGTAATGCTTACAATCACAATGATGAATACTTTCACATTGCTTTAAAATAGGCTACATAGTATATTACATTTACCATCACGTGCAAACTTCTAAAAACTTTTAAAGGATAAATCCATTTGCCATTGCAACTTTTTGAGGAGGAAAATGAAATTCACAGGGATAAAATGATTTGTGTAATTCCAGACAGCTAGTGTATGATGGTTAAGATTTGAATCTAGGTGCTCGGAATTGTAACACTTCCCTTTTCTCATTATATATCATCAGCATTTACTAAACTTACTGACTCCGTTTCCAAAGCCTTCCACTATCCTGCCTTTCCTATTTACCTGATTAATGTTTATAAAACTCAGATAGTTTTCAGTTTATTTTTAAGTACTTTATTAAAATATAAGAAGTTAGGCAAATTAACAAGATATTTAGAATTGAAGTGTTTACAATCTTTGGGAGTTGGACTTTTTTCCTTGTGTGTTCCAAAAATTATATGAATGAAAACTATTTTTCGTGTTAATTTTCAATTGATAATTTGGAGTAGTCATGTAGCCACCATTGTCACGAAGGGAGGCATACCATTTTAAACAGAATAAATTTTTTAGAAGAATTCCATTTTGATCAATATAGATTAAGGTGATTGCCATTTTTAACTATAAATAATTGTCACTATGTATTGAGAAGAAATACTTGCTCTTGTCATGCTTCTGTTCCTTGACATTGCCACCGACTATTAAACTTTCTTTCCTCTTATATTTACAGAATTCAGAAAGCTGCCTTGGTAATGCAGGGTGCTACATTTCCATAGTATTAGTGAACATGGAATGAGAGCCCCAAATTTCTGTAATCAAGATGTTTGAGAGTTGATGTGCCCAAGGTCTTCTCTTTAATCAGCTGTGGTCCTTCACGCCCTGAACTCAAATTATCCTGCAAGAGAAGTAATCAAGGCAGAATAAAATCCAGGTTATTCCCCTTGGCCCAGTTTATCTCTCCACCGCCACAGGGAAGGCTGCCGCATCAATCAAGTCTCCAAATATAAAGGTAATTATTTCTTGATTTCTCTGGAGCGGATGCAATGAGAGCAAGGTTGCTTCTACTGGGAGTCCCTACTGTGTTGCCAAACAGCAGCAGTTATCTTAGAAGACAGAAGCAATTACTTGCAAGATGTTCTTGTCTTTTTAGGTAGGGTTGAGTGCTAGTCATTAAAATTCATCTGGCATTTGAGTAACTACTGTAGGCCAAGTGTAATGCTAGATATTTTTATGTGCATTTACTAATTTATTTTCATTTAAACTTCAGACATATGTGAATGCACACACAAGTGCACACAAATATCAACACTGTAAGGTTTGTGTTATCCTCAAATACGAATGAGGAAACATGTTCAGTGAATAAGTGACATGATCAATGTCCCTGAGCCGATTGGCAGCTCAGTAGTGTTTCAAACTTGTGTTTCCACATCCCACACTCTTTCCACTACCTTTTCATTATAAGAAGGTAGTAGTTTGGAAAGCTTGTTTCTAATGCACAATATGCACATTGAAATATATACTACAAAAGCTTGCCATTGTCATTTTTAATGCTTATGACAGTAGCTTGTCTCCTCTCTGTCCTAAGAATATCATTGTTTGTACATGAGAGGGACACCCTGGATTTTAGCCTAAAGGTAGACTGAGAGATACTTATGCAAAAGATTAAAAGGATACCTGTGTTGTTCTTTCAAATTTTATCTAACTCCCCATCTCCCATATATAAATTTTATGAAAAATTATGTAGAATTGAGAAATTAGCTAAATTCAGCATTCTTTCTTTCCTGATATGACCTGGAAGAAAATATGATTTATACACTTGGCCTAACCATTGAATTAATGACAGGGCTATTTTGCCTAAAAACTGTCAGGTTTTGTCGAAGTTAGGAAAATAAATGAAACTAAGATGTTATCAGTGTCACAAGGACATATATATATATATATATGTATATATATATATATATATCACAAGGATATAACAAGGAAGTTATCACTGATAACATCTCCATATATATGGAAATAGAGAGAGCATTTGTGAGGTAATATGGATAATTTGGTTAAAAGTAATGAATATCTTCTTGCTTTAGAGAAATTGGCTTGCATTGTTACTTTTACAATCAATTAAGTTAATGAAAAAATAAGCAACCACAGAGTCTAGGATAGGGTTTCTCGACCATGGCACTACTAATATTTTGTGTAGCATAATTCTTTGTTGTGCTGCCTTATGCATTATGGGGTGTTTAGAAGCATTCCTGGCATTTACCTTTCAGATGTCAGTAGAACCCTCCCCTAGTTTAGAATTGCACTGTTACCCTGTGCTAGGGGCTGCTTGTACTCTACCTACCACCAGAAATGGTGTACTCATTTCCATCTGGGCAGTGAGTAATCAAACTGCAAAGTCTCGTCTTAGCATTTGCTTTATAAGACTAATTTAGATACCATCCCTTTTTGTTCAGGTTCCTCAGGAAGAAGGGCCTGATGACCTTTGGTTGTTGACAACACAAAATGATTCTAAACATTACCAAATGTCCTCTGTGGGTGAAATTGCTCCCAGTTCAGAATCATTGATATAATGACCAGCTCTTGTTTACAGATCCATCCATTTGCAGCTAGGCCATAAACTGACAAAGTATATTACTTACCCTTTTAAACATAAAGCTAGATGTCAGTGTGTGTTGCTGAGATGGATGCTAGTATAAGCTAACCAGGTTCCTCATCAGGACTGAGGGATTTATTTTACCATATGCTGGGTATACTGTCAGCAGAGAGCTTTCAACTTTCAGTTCTCATAGAAATACTTGAGATGAAAAGAACCATCTTTCCTAACGTCACTTTGCCCTCCCAGGGGCAGCATGGACCCGTCAGCTGGTTCATGCAGATAATAAAGTCCCAGTTCCTTTATGAGATTCAGGGCAGATCTGGGAGGCTGTCTAGATAGAGATTGCTCTGTGGGCTGGAGGAAGACTCCACTGAGACTGAAAACTTCTCCCTCTGCCCAATCGTGTTTCCTTTCCTTCCCTTCCACAGGTGGTACTCCAAAAATAATCCCCTAATAAATCTTTTACATTCTAATTCCTATGTCAGGTCCTTCTTCCTGGGGAATCTGACTGAAAAGGGATGATATCTGTATTGGTCTTAGAAAGCAAATGCTAAGATGGGCTTTTGCAGATGCATTACTCGCTGCCCAGATGGAATTGAGGACACCATCACTGGTGATAGGTGAAGTATAGGCAGCCCACTGCACAAGGGAACAGTGCAATTCTTTCAATTATCAGCGGTAGTGAGAGGGTATACATGCAGGAATGTAATGAAAGGGGATGCCATAGGTGATGGGATTGTTAAATATTTGAGTAGAATTTGGGACTGTCTTAGTACATTTAGTGTTGCCATAAAAGAATACCTAAGGATGAGTAATTTATAGAGAAAAAAAGTTGATTTGGCTTATGATTCTTATGTCTGGAAAAGTTCAAGATTGGACATCTGGTGAGGGCCTCAGGCTGCTCCCACTCATAGCGGGAAGCAAAGGAAAACTGGAGTGTGCAGAGATTGCACAGCAAGAGAGGAAGCAAGGGGCGGGAGGGAGATGCCAGACTCTTTTTAACAACTAGCTCTCAAAGAAACTAACACAGTGAGAATGAACTCACTCCTTCCTCCCCCTCCCAGAGTATTAATCTATTAATGAAGGATCTTCCCCCTAAGCCCAAACACCTCCCACTAGGTCCCACCTCACCATACCAGGACACTGAGGATCAAAGGTCAACATGAGATTTGGAGGGGAAAAACATCCAAACTATAGCAGGGACATAGTAGTTATAAGGGGAGTGGAAATGAATAGCTATATGAAGCTTGATGTATACTTTAAAACAATAAAGATAAAATATGACTGATAAATCTAAAATTAGAAGCTAAGCATGAGTCCAGTTGGAGACATTGGTAGCATATAAAGATTTCATTTGCTGCAGCTAAAGACAAATAATGTTAAGGACCAGGTCAAGGTCACAATCATGAGGAGAAGAGAAAGAAAAGAAAGAAAATTAAACCCTTAACCTAAGCAGGTCTGCTATATCAACATGGGAACTCAAGCAAGGAAAGAATTGGACTCTGTTGCCCTGAATGAGAACATCTGAGTTAGAACATCTGAAAATATTGTAAACCAATATTCCCTTAGATCCTAACATGGGCCACAGATGTGGCCAACACACCCCTGTTAAGGGATGCCTTCTTGGCATCAAGATGATATAGAGGCCTTTCTCCTGTGCTACAAAATCTTCCACCCTCAGGATTGGTCTCCACATTCCTTTCTGACCATTAGATCAATAATCAAAGTTAAATTACAACATAATCTATTGGTAACACGTTGGCCTGATAGGAGAGTACAAAAATCATTCCTCAAAGGAATTGAAAAGTCTAGCCAATACGTACTAACAATGGCTAGGAGAGTAAGCATGAGACGTAATTATGAGTTACTAGATAAGCACCGGGGGTGAAGGGTATACAAAGTTAAGCGAGGAATTATTGACCAATTTTGGAATGTTATCTCAGGGTTCAGGCCCCCAGGAGATAATGCAATCATAAAGTGAGAGTGTCTTATAAAAGTATCAAAAACTGATAATCCATATCAAGTAAGATATAAATGCTAGACTTATGATAGATAATGTAAAACAGCATTAAAAGGCTGTTTTTAACAAGTTGGCAACTAGAGTGGATATACCATGTCAGACTGAAACACCCTTCTCCCAAATTCCTGGGAGTGGCAGGGATTCACCATATACAAAAGTAATTATGAATGTGCTAGCGGAATGAGTGAATTTGTTTTTATTTTTATATTTTGTAGAAAGAGGGTCTCACTGTATTGCCCAGGCCAATCTCAAACTTGCGGCCTCAAGTGATTCTCCTGCCTCGGCCTGCCCAAGTGCTGGGATCACAGGCGGGAGCCACTACGGCCATCCCTGAGTCATGATTAAAGCAGTCTTTTCATTTCTCTGAGCCTTATTGAATGTGTGAGTCTGGAAAACAGCCATTAAAATCTTGCCTTACTCACAGGTATAGATTAAATGGCATTTTGTATGAGAAAGTAAATATTTTGTAAGCCATGGTTTGCTGAATAACTGTGAGGGGTTTTTGTTTGATTCTGACTATTGTTTCAACTATAGAGTCACAAAAACACTAAGTCAGTGAAAACAGAGCAATTGCCCCTAAGAAAAATACAGGGTTAGTTTCCTGTGAGCCTCTGATCACAACATTTTTGTCATCTGATCAATACATAACCTTGTTGTATGTTGGTTCTGTTTAGAAATACCTTATTACAATATACTGTTGATTAATTAACATTGAACCCACAGCCGACAGCATCGTATGCCTGAAAGAAGCCTATCTCGCACACGCAGTGTGTTCTCTCTGTCAGGCATGTCACAGCCTCCTTGCGTTTAGGGACACTAGACAACACTTCAGCCTTCTGCTTCGGGGCCATTTTAAACAATGAAATTGCCAATAAAAAGCAGAAAAATGTGCTACCAAATAAACCACAAAACAGACATGTTGTTATAGTGTTGGGACTGAAATAACAAGGCAGATCATCGTTTTGTTTGACCTCAGCTGGGAGCACGCATGGTGTTGACTCAAATGTTTCACTGCTCTGCACATCTCCACAAACAACTGTGAAATTGCCATGGATATTAACTTTAGAGTTACAAAGAAATTTTAGCTAGCATACAAATTTGCAAATATAAAATCCAAAAATAATGAGAATCAACTTTAATTATATTTTAGGGGCAAGTAAATCTCCCTCACAGGTACCACTAAGCACAGGGCACCTTATTCTTATCTTCTCTTGATTTCAGATCCCTGTTTGGAACCCAATATCAAGTCTTTCTTCTTTCTTCTATTCATTTATTAGTCAGAATTCTTCAAAGAAACAGAACCAACAGACACACACACTCTCACAGATATATGCATATATATTTATATACATTTATATATATTTATATATAGGGGAGAGATAAAGAGATTTATTATACAGGATTGACTCATGCAATTATGGAGACTGAGAAGTCTTAAGATCACTATTTGGCAAGCTGATGACCCAGGAAAACCAATAGTGTAAGTTCCTGACCAAAAGAGTAGGCTCAAGACGCAAGAATAGGCTGCGTTTCATTTTGAGTCTGAGGCAGGAAAGTTCAATGTCCCAGCTCAAGCATTCAGGTAGGAAGGTCGGTCTTTCAGTTCTATTCAGTCCTTCGGCTGACTGAATGAAGACCATCAACATTAGGGAGGACAATCTACTTTACTCAGTCTCCTTATTGACATGTTAATCTCATGCCAAAACACCTTGCAGACACACCCAGAATAATATTTGACCAAATATCTGGCACCTTGTGTGGTTCAACCAAGTTGACATGTAAAATTAACCATCATAATTGACATTACATATTTTGTTAATTTTTATATAAATCATGAAGAAACACTTACCACCTATACGCACATTATAAAACTTACACAACTCCACGATCCCCCTCATCAAAGCTAGATCCCCATTTTGATAATGCTTCTCTGACTTGGTTTTGCATCTTCCTTAGATACGTGATGCAACTTTGTGGGCTGCATCTACGATTTCATAATACTAAGAGTACCTGCCCCCTCATCCCTCATATGACTTAAGAGTCAAAAAGGCTGAAAAGAGTTAACCTTATGTTGAATACTCACTATATTACAGGTGCAGGTGCTCTCACAAATTATCTCATCTAATCTTTCTAGCCATACTTGGAGATAGGCAAAAGTAGTAGCAATATTTGAAAATTGAGAAGCCTGAGATACAGAGAAATTTGGTAATGAACCCAGGGTTCCTGCCAGGGTAAGTACTTCATCCTGATGAAAAGACAGGAATATGACCCCAAAGCCTGCCTTCCTGTCTGCTATGCCTTACTGCCTCTGACTTGTTAGTCTTACTTTTTACTGATTTTTCCCATTAGGAGACAGAATTAAACAAATTGGAAATATTTGGAATATAGCACATGATTAGCTCTTGTATTTGTGGAGCCTGCAGAGGTCTTTAGTTTTCTAGGGGATAACACAAATGGCTTACTTTTATACAGCTTGTTTGGAAAATTCCAAGTCTAGCTCTGGAAATGAAAAAGAGTTCTCAGTTCACAAACATAATTTTGTTCCCAATCTGATGCAGCCTGTTGTGATTTGTGCTTTTGAAAGAGCTGACAAACATGGTACATAATGGCCACGCCAATTTCAGCTAAATTACCTCTGCCCTTTTGCAGTTTGCCTGTGAAACTCTAATTTGCCTTGTGAAATCAAGTCGCTTTAATGGCAATGTTTTTTCTTTTTTGATTTTTTTTGAACTGTAAAATATGTTTAGTTTCAATTTTAACTATATGTGCTAGAGTGAGATATCATTCTACTTTAAATCATAAATGACTAAAATTTGAATTCTGAAATGGTTTGGAGAAATATATCACCCAAGCAAAGCATCATGAAGAAAATAATGTACTGAAAGACCTAAACTGTAAGCTCTTTATTTAACCTATCTGTCATTCAAAAACAGGGGTTGCTAACTGCTGGAAAGAGGTCAACTGGGCAGAAAATATAGAACAAATCACAATATTGGGAAATCAACAGAGTTAGTGTGGGAGTGACACAATTTTAAGTGGTTCCCAATTACCTTTGTGTGAATATTAAGAATGTCCTTGCTACGATTATAAGAAGACCCTTAATGAGATGACTTCAAAGCCTTTCTAGAGACAGGCCAGAACTCCAGGTTGAGCCCTAGTTCGGCTCCCACACAAACTCTATGCCAATCATACTGAATATTGTCTGAATCATTAAAAATGATCTATGCTTTGTGCCTTTGGGAATCCTCATGTTCTGTTTCCTCTGTCTCTGAAGTTCTCACCAACCTGATGCACCACCTTGTTTATTTTGATAACATTGTTCAGCCTTCAGTCCAAATGCCCCATTGGAGAGGACCTCACTGATTGGCCTAGACCCCAAAAGAGTTATTTCATCTTCTGAGTGCTGATAAAGTCTTATACTTTCCTCTTTTTATTTTAGAGTCTAAATATTTATTTTTCCTGTCCCTGAGAAGATGTTTGGTGGTGTTCTTGCTTTGGCCCATGGGTCTATAAGAAGTGTGAGGAGTCTGAGTCCTCTTCACTAGTGTACATGTGTGTGTGTGGGGGGGGAGCATTTTGTTGTTTAATGCTGAGTTTAGTTAGGTAAAAGTTTAAAGAATATGACAGTCATAAAATGTTCTCATAAAGAAAGAGTAGGGACGAAATAGCCCAGAACTACAGGAAGACGAGATGCTCCACTGGGCACTGTAGGAGGAGAGCTATGGAAGCGGCGAGATGGACAGGACACCAAATAGTCTCAGAAAGAAACGTGTGGGTTGCTTGTGTGTGTGTGTGTCTGTGTGGTGTGATTGTGTATATAAGGTGTCTGTGGGGTGTGTGTGCCTGGCGTGTGTGTGTGTGCAGTGAGATGTATAGTGTGTGTATGTGGTGTGGTATGTGTCGTGCGTGATGTGTGGTGTGGGCATGTGAATGGTTTGTATGTGCCTGGTGCGTATGTGTGGTGTGTGGTGTGTGATGTGCATATATATGTGGTGTGTGCGAGTAGTCTGTGTCTACGGTGTGTTAGGTGTGGCATATATGGGTGTATGTGGTATGTGGTATGTGTGTGTTTGTGAGTGCGAGAGAGAGAGAGAAAGAGAGAGAGAGGAAAAAACTTCTCCTTAACACTGATACAAACTTTCAGTAAAATTACAAAAATGCCAATATTCTTAGTGTAATTGTCTTTCTTATGAACATCAGTGAGGAGATGAGTTTTACATAAGAGTTGGCATAAGGAAGATATAAAGCCAGACCATGTGGCCCAAAGACAGCCAATGTGTGAAATACTATTTATCTTCATGACTGATACAGGTTCTGGAATGGACCAGTACTTAATGAGAGTCTCAAAAAACAAATTAATGATGAAAACATTACATATTGTTTTATGAACAAAAAATATTTTCTCAAATACAGTTTTTAAATGTTTACAGAATGGGTTATAAAGAAAATAGTTTGAAGATTAAAAGTTTGGCAAGCCATGTTTCTTTGGAAACTACTGGTCATTTTTGCTGATATAAAACTAAAGTCCTTCAGTAGTTTAGGTAGAATCAAATTATTTTTACTGAGCATGATTATGACTATTATTTGGATATGTTTTTTCAACAGTTTAATGTACTTCTTCTCTCTAGGTTTTGTATGGTATTGATAATCTATGGGTGGTTACAGAGTAAAGGACCACAAATGGAAACCACAGCATATTTGTGGTATATTTAACCCCTGAACTTTGGCCTTATATAGTTATTATTCTTTTGTCCATTCATTCATTCATTAAACAGCTACTGACTGAGAGATTTCTATATGCCAACCATTATTTTAGGAGTGAAGGGACATAGTAGTGAGAAAAACCAGCAAAACTCCCTGCCCTTATGAATTTCACATTCAGTTGGCTGCAAATGCAAGAGATCAATACAGGCAAGTGTTGACACAAATGGGAAAATTCAGAAATGAAGAGGGTGGTGACCAAAGGAACCAAAAGATTAAAGTGCAGCTTGGCCTGAGGAAATTGCTAGAAATTTACTGAAGATTCTCTCTCTGTTTTCCTTTCTTCTTCTATCCTATGAAAGTCTCATTTATTTTCTCCACACTTTATCTCTGAAGGTTGGATTTTTCTGTGCCCCATAGACAACCGCTAACATGATCCAGTCATGTCCAAAAAAATTTTAATCTCCCTTTTGCATGTATTTCCAAGAGAAAGTTTTCTGATTGCACTAGGTCGGTCAGCTTTTGGCTTACGGTTTGTCAACTGTGTTGGAATTGGAGACATAATTAAATTGTGATAAATTGTTGCCGCCAATATTAACTTATGAATGAATGAATGAATGAAGATTAAAAAAAAGTGATGAAACTGCAGAGAACTCTGAAATATCTTGTTGACACTCAGGATATCCTTATGGATTTATGTCTGTTCTGGTTCCCTCCGTATCTGATAACCAGGTAAAAACTATTTTCCTTGGAATACTAACTACTGCATATACCCACTTGGCTACTTACATCTTTTTAAAATTGAAGGCATTATAGTTGGCTACTTGTTTCTTGTTGGGAAATGAGTTTGTAAGATTTAAAGCAATGAAAGAGATAACAGAGAGAATGATGAGTTGGTTTAACTTCTCTGATATATAAAGTATTTCGGATATCTTTATATACACAATATAATATCAAAATAAAAGGTAAAAGGTCTGTGTCTACATGAATTGAGGAATATCATCTAGCTATTTTAAGCTTCCATTCATTTATCTATAAAACATTCATCGTGCAGTACATTTATTTGACACTTTCTATGTGAAGTTGTCTAAGTGCTGAGAAAAAAAATATTTTCCTGCTTCCTTGACAGTGTCTTTGTGAGGATCAGGAATAAAAAAGTAATATAAAAAGATGAAAGTAATTTATAAAGTACCTAAAAATGGAAGTGATTACTATTAAAGAAGATAATGCTTTTAAAAGATCATCTCAAATTCTAAAGTGTGGCTGTGTTTGTCATGCTTTCTGGGAGATACTCAGATGTGTCTGGGACAGTATCAGCTAGCCATCTGGTGGAGTCTAAAGGAATTAGAGGATAGAATCAATTTTTCCTGCTGCATTTGTTTTGTGTGCGGAGATTTTTATCATGTGTATCCTGTACTGTGCTTTGTATCTGCAGGGCTCACTGGCCATCGCTGCTGTGTCAATGCCCACAGGACTCCATCAAAGCTTCCCTGGGGGAAACTTCAAGAACAACAATCCAAGCTTTGAGAATTGGTTGCAGGGCCCAGCAGGTGTCGATTGCTCATTTGAAATCACTGCGTTTGTATTCTCCTTCTTATCCACTGAATTCATTCTTCTTATACATAATAATATACTAACTTCATACTTCTTATTCTCTAAAAGAAACATCTCTACATTCTAGCTAAAGAAATACATAGCATACCTCTCCTGAGGACATTTTTAAATCTGAGTCTAATATTTTTAATCAAATACAATTAAAGAGCTGGATTAAATATCACAGCTTGATTTCCTAGACTAGGAAGCCCATGGAATTGCTTTAAATCTCAATGCCAGAGCTGACTGCCTAAAATATATTGCAAATGGCAATTAGAATGTAAGCAAAGTGATAATACAAAGTAATTGAATATACTTTTCTGTTTAGTCAACTCCTTCTCTGTTTTGTCTTATACCTCAACTGCCCTATTTCATATTGACTGACCACTGCTTATTCTTTTATTTATTTAATTTCAGCACATTATGGGGGTACAAATGTTTAGGTTACATATAGTGCCTTTGCCCCACTGGAGGTAGAGCTTCAAGTGTGTCCATCCCCCAACAGTGCATATCACACCTACTAGGTGTGAATATACCCATCTCCTCTTCCCCCTCCCATATGTCCAACACCTGATGAATGTTACTACTATATGTACAGAGAAGTGTGGATCAGTTAATACCAATGTGATGGTGAGTACATGTGGTGCTTGTTTTTCCATTC
>VBSM01002608.1:165939605-165951104 GCA_008086735.1 Cheirogaleus medius
GCCACAGCAACAATAGGGAACTAATACAGACACCATAGTGTAATCTTTTTTGTATATTTCCTCCATTTTATATGTATACCTAGGTTTTCTACCACTCTCAATGGTGAGATCAAGGGCAGGGAGGGATTTTCAATATCAGAGGAGGCATATGTAGTGAAAATGCATTGTGTTTAAAGATTAAATGGATGTGAATCTTAGCCCATCACAGGATTGTGCAAATCACTAAACTGTACTGAATGCTTTTGTCTGTTTAATGGAGACAATAACAGACACTTTACAGGGGCATTGTAAAAATTAAAAATAATATATGTAAATCATCATGGCACACAGAGTAAAATAAATGCACTATTGTAGAGATAATCTTTTTGCATAGTGAATACAAAATGCAACAGGGCATAAGCACTAAATGTGTATTGGGAGTCCCAGGAGGCTTCTGGAGGGTGCTAGACCTGACATTGTCCCTTCATGAAGGGAGATGTTTACACAGGTGAACACAGAGCAGGGGGCGACACTTAAGTCAATTAAAGTTGAATTCAGTATAAGTAAGGGGCAACCTAGCAGAGTTGCAGGTGGCGTCGCCTAGTGGCTACAATGGTGACATTGGAGCCAGGTGTCTGGATTGGATCTTGGTTCCAAAACTTACTGAACAGGGCAGTTTAGTGACTATTTACATTCTTTATGCCTCTAATCACTCAAATGTAAAGAAACAAGTTGTTCTGTAAATTCAATGTGTAAATACATCTAACACACATGGAACAGAGCATTTATACACACTCGATTAAAAATTAGCTACTGTTGGTGTTATTATGATTCACCAATTTATCCCAGCACCCAGCGCACTATCTTGTCCATACAGGCATTGTTTAAATATCTCCTGATTGAATGCTCCAGTCTAAAGTTCAGAATACAGCAAAAAAGTAGTTTACTAGTTCTATTTTTGCATAAACGAGAGTGTAACCAGCCTGAAGGAAACACTTCAGATGCATCACATTAAGCTAGATAAACCACAGTTTAAATCACCTGGGGATAGGAGTCTACACTTCACTGCTTGCCCATGTGACTTTGGGTTAGTCAGTCGTTCAAGCTTACCTGGTTTCAGGTTTTACCTTTATGAAATGAGAAATCTGTGAGTACTGTTGTATTCTATTCTGTTATGTTCTATTATTTTGCTTGATTTTATAAAATGATAGTAATAACACAATCATAATTACATAAACTCCAGTTAAGATATTGTCTTTCTATCTTACAATCTATATAATATACCTGCCATATTTGCTGGGAGCATAACTAAACACTGTAATATATAAGGAAAGTGTGTGAAACAGGTACTGGCCCATAGTTGATATTCAACGAGCCCCT
This sequence comes from Cheirogaleus medius, assembly GCA_008086735.1. Classification (NCBI taxonomy): domain Eukaryota; kingdom Metazoa; phylum Chordata; class Mammalia; order Primates; family Cheirogaleidae; genus Cheirogaleus; species Cheirogaleus medius. The sequence continues at coordinate 165,940,965 of VBSM01002608.1, forward strand.
TCATTATTTCTCAGCCTTAGCAATATCCAATTTTTCCTCCATAAGTTTACAGGCACAGGTGTTATATATAGTACTGAGAAGAATAAGATGTTTCGTTGAATCTATCCCATGGCTTATCTCTTCAGCACTATTCTTATTTAAATATAATTATCCTGTTTCACACATGTGAATTTTATAGGTAGACTCTGTCATTTTATAATGCCATACAGAGCATTATATTAGTGCTAAAAGATCATTTTTCTTGGGGAATAATATCATTATCAAGTTGTATGGCAAGAAAATATAAATCTTTCTTCCAATGGACTAAGAATTAAAAAAAAGAATAATGATTCTGTAGGATCGTAACATAAGAAAAATGAGGCTGGATATTTAGGAAATGTTGATTAGAACGTAGAAAACAATCATTTTCTGCAGTTACTGATTTATGGTTCACTCTTAGTGTATACACTGAGGTTATTTGTTCCAGAAGGAAATTGTAGACAAATTCATAATTCATTATATTTAGAAATACGCTAAAGATGAAGTAGCTAGTGTTAACAGAGGAACAGCTATTCTAAGATTTACTCAATGGTTTTCAGGATGTTGATGGTATTATTTTTATTATCATTAGTAATTTTAATGCTCATCAATAAATCTTATTTCCATAATAATAGCTGTGTTCTTATATGGGTATAGTGAAAAGAATAAGGAAAGCTGGATTTGCGACATGGTCCTTTTTTCTGTGGCAATGGAATTCATTCTCCTAATTCCATGAGCTTTACTTTTCCACATTTCATATAGAATGATATGTGAAAATATTGTAAACCTGATAAAATTATATACTATAATAATCTGTGAATGAATGTTAGTTGTAGTTACTACAGTGTATTCCTTCTCAAACATACGAAACAAATAAAAGAGTGCACTCTTTTCAAACATTAGCCTGGGCTTGACTTTGGGTGGGTGGTTGGCTGGTGGGTTGGTTGGGTTTTTGCATTTTTCCTGGTAACTACATCTGAAATTTCTTGCTCTCTGGTATAGTGACTCTCAGATATTCATTTGGGTCCGACACAGTATTAGATTTTCTGTATTTCTTGTTAAATTATTTTAAGAAAGTAATTAAAAGAGTTAAAAAAAACTATTAAGAAAATTGAAATTATCATACTAGATAAACAGACATGAATTTGAATACCACCTCGATGACATAACTTGTGCATGACTGTGGAGCCACACATTACAAGCAAGTTTTTCTGCACAAATTGCTTATTTAGATTTGCTTTTTTAATCTAGGGAGTCTGGGTTTTAGCCTTTTGTCCTAAAAGTCCACAAAACTTTAAACCTGAATCTCTTCAGTTTTATCAAAATCTGAATGATTATGTGATGTATTATTATTTTTATTAAGGATAAGATATAGGAAAGTATCACTGAAGCAGGAGTTCCCTGATCATGAGAGTTACCGCGCTACCACAATCTTAGGTTCAGACAGAGATGGGTCATCTCTGCTTGAAAAGCCAGGACAGAGAGCGAGTCACATAAAAACAGGTAATTACAAGTTAATGTGTGCCGTGCGCGCCACCTGGGGACTGGACTCACTTGAAGCTCTGGCACGTGGGGGGGGGGAGGAGTGGTAGGGGCAATGTATGTAATCCTAACAATATTTGTACCCCCATTATATGATGAAATAAAAAAAAAGGAGGTTTTATCCCAACTTCCTTGGGGTGGGAAGCAAGACATCAAGGAGGAGTCAGTCTTCCTGTGCATCAGCTCCTGAGCATTTCCATGTAGGTGAACATTTGTTTGACCTAATTAGGATCTGGTTTGTCGTGGTGGTTGTTTTTCTGATTTATTACTTGTATATGACAGACACCAACAATAGACTTTAAACTCCTGAAATGTAATATAGACAGCCCTCTGCTACTCAAGATTTGGAAGGACTTTTATTTTTAATTTTCCCTTAAAACATAGTGTGTTGTTTGGACTGTGCATGTGTGTGCATGTGCTTGTGTGTGTGGTGTGTGTGTAGCCAACACTTGTTCGTATGTTGATGATGGGAATTGGTTGACATATATCATCAAATTTAAAATTCACAAACAATTTGAATGGGAAGGATTTTAGTTCCAATGAAGTTTATCTTAAATTACAGTTAATAAATGAGATAAATAGAATCAGCACCCATAATTTTCTGATTCCAAATACTGTATGTATGTCTTTGTGTGTGTGTGTGTGCATGTGTGTATGTAGTGTGTGTGTTTGTGTGTACACTTAGAAAAGAATGATTGTGGCATATTGCTAATCCAAATCTTCTTAAGAGTCCACTTACAACCCTATGTGACAATTTTCCTCTGTCAGTTTGTACCACTGGCCAAATCTCTAACAGATGTTTGTAACTGTAAAAGCACATAGAACTAACACTTTTGTCATTGATGACATATAGCTCCTCACATGCCCACTTTTGTCTCTTGTTTTATTTAGAGCCTGTGAAATTGATCAGCCACATTTCTAGTTCTGGAGTTTCCTGACTCTTGTATCGGTATGTTTTATATTAATACTAATAAAACACCAGCTAGAAATTTTGGCTTGATGAGAAAAAAGGTACCTCACCTTAGAACTGATATCTAACATTCTTGTACTTTTCTTTTTGTAGAAAATATCTTAACCTCTTTTTAAAAATTTAATCAACCTTAAATGTAAAGGTTTATTTTTGAATACTCAATTCTGTTCTGTCGGTCTATGTGCTTATACCGATGTCAATGCTACACTCTATTGATTACTGTAGCTTAATACCGAGTTTTTAAATCACATAGTATAAGTCCTCTAGCTTGTTCTTCTTTTACAAAATTGCCCTGTGTATTCAAAGGCCTTTGCATGTTCAGGTAAATTTTAGGTGAGGTTAATAATTTCAACAAAAAATGTCTGCTGGGATTTTGATAGACACTGAATGGAATCTGTTGATCAATTTTAAGGCAAATGGCCATATTGACAACATTGAGTCTTCTAATGAATGAAAATGGGAGGGCCTTTATCTTTTTGAGACAGTTTCTCTCAGCAATACATTGTAGTTTTAATTATGTTTTGAAATTATTTTATTAATTGTATTACTAAGTATTTTATTGTTTTTTAAGTTATTATAAAAGAAATTTTCACAATTTCATACTTAAATTATTTGTTGCTAGTACATAGAAATACAACATATTGATCTTATATTCTGTAACCTTGCTAAACTTCTTTCTTATTTCCAGTAGTTTTTGTGTAGATTCTTTAGGATATTCTAAAGGATTGTGTCATTGGGGGCTAAAGACAGTTTTACTTCTTCCTTTCCTAGTGGGATGACATTAATGTTTTTCAGATTGATTGATCAATTGTTTCATTCATCAATGTGCCTTACAATACTGGCTAGAACATTGGTATAATATTAATTTTCTATGATTGATTTTAGTTTAATTTTATTTTGGACTTCTTAGATTATTTAAAAATACGTTGTTTTGTATCCAGGAGTTGGGAGAATTTCCTGTTATCTCTCTGTTACTGATTTCTAGTTTAACTACATTACGTACAGAAAAAACACATTGTGTTAGTTGGAATCATTCAAATTTGTTAAAATTTCTTTTAGGATACAAAATACGATCTGTTTTGGTGAATATTCTACCGATATTAAAAAAAACAACAACAAAACTGGCCATTCTTGTTCTGTTAGATAGAATGTTCTATAAATATCTAGTAGATCCAATTTGCTGATATTGTTCAGCTTTAAATTCTTGCTGATTTTCTGTCAACTAATTCTGTTTATCGCTGACAGAGTGTTGAAGTTCTCAATCATGAATTTGCATGTTGCTCCTTTCTTTTCTGTCAGTTTCTACATTTTTAAAACACTTTGTTAGATGCATCCGTATTTGGAATGTTTTGTCTTTCTGGTGAACTGATTATTTTATCTTTATGTAATATCTCTCTTTGTTTCTGTTAGTTTTCTTTGTTCTAACATCTATTTTGTCTCTTTCTATGATTTGTTTTTTTCATGATATAATTTTTTCCATGCGTTAATTTTAACCTATCTATATCATTGAGTTTGAAGTGAGTTTCTTTTAGGCAGCATATTGTTTGTTGAGTTATTACTTTTTAATCCATTATCCAAATCCAATATCTGTAATTAGTATTTTAAGACCACTTACATTTAATATAATTAGTGATATATTTGGATTTAAATCTACCTTTTTATTATTTACTTTCTGTTTGTTCCTTCTGGTTTTTGTCTTTTCTCTCTTTTCCCTTTCTGCCTTCTGTTTGGGTTATTTAAACATTTTTTCAAACATTTCATTATAATTTACCTTTTTAAAATTATTCATTTATATATTTTTATTTTATGTATTTTATATAACTAAACAGTTGTTCTAAGGATTAAAATATACAAACTAAAGTTTTTATAGTCTACTTAGAATTAATAGACTGCCATTTCAATTGAATATAGAAAGCACTTGTGCTTTCAAATATATTTTATAATCAATTTGTCTATAAATTTTTATAATCAATCTTCTGTAAACACAGATGCTATTTTTATAGAAATTAGAGGGAAGCTGACATCCTTATGATATTGAGTTTGTCTATTTAAGAACATGATATGTACTGACATTTGTGCAAAACTACCATTTTCTTTCAGGAATGTCTTAGGTTTTAAGGCTATTTCTTGTTAAATTTATATGTTGTTATTTTATTTACTTTTATTCTACCTTAAATGGGCCATTTTCTTCCCTTATATCTTTAACCATTTTTGAATATGCATAAAAATGATAGTGATATTTTTAGATATTAATTATATGTCCTACGAATTTACTAGATCCCTTTATTTTTGCCATAAATTTGCCAATTATTCTCTTCAGTTTTAATGACGTGTTTATATGTCCATTCATGTCATTTACAAAAAAGATTACTTTACTTCTTTCCAATTCTTATACTTCATTTCTGGTGTCTAATAACACTGTTTATCTTCTCTACCATGGTGTAAAAGTGTTCTGAAGATGGTGGCCTTCCTTGTCTTGTTCCTGACAAAGAAACCATCAGCAACTTTTTCACTACATTTTCACTTGTTTTTCTTTGCCATTGCACTGCCCAACAAGCGTGCCCATACCCCAGACAGCAGGCAGTGTATCCATTAGGTGTGGATTTACTCATGCTCTCCGCCCCCCTCCCACCTGCCTGACACCCTGTGACTGTTACTTCCCACATGTGCACATTAGTGTGCTGACCAATTAGTACCAACTCAATGGTGAGTACACATGGTGTTTGTTTTTCCATTCCTTTGATACTTCATTTAGAAGAATGGGCTTAGGTTTGTCTTTAGTGTTCCTCATAATGTGAGTTAAGCCCTTCTAAGTTGTTTTATATTAACAGTGCATTTTAGTCCTCTTGTGGCTATTTGTTTCATTTCTTTATATTTTATTTGTTTTGTCACTTTTTATTATTATTTAAATTTTATACTTTTGTTAGAATGTTCAAAGGTTTATATTTACTCCTTTATGTAATACTCTCACCCGTGTTGCCCAGGTTTGAATATGGTATGTAAGTTCCCTACTATTAGCTATAATGAACCTTAACAATAAACTCTTTTTCCCCACTTCTCTCTTTCTCCCATCATATAATTATAATTAAAAATTTTATAGCTAAATTTTTATAGTTTTGTTCTATCTACATTATGAGACATATATCATTTATGTGCTATACCTTTTCCTTTATACCCTTTATTTCACATAAGTTTACCAGAAAATAATATATATTCACTACTCATGACTAAATCCATATGCCCATGTCTCTCATGTTCTTTTGATTTTCTGAAACTTGCTTTCTAATAGGCATCCCTATCTTTTTTATTCTCTTTAATATTTGGCATGGCTAAATTTATTCTTATCACAACCAATAACTAAATCTAGATTTTAACAAAATAGCTAACCCCATAATGATTTCCTGTATCTGACAGTGTATGGATTTTTATCCAGGGAGATTTTACTAGAATGGATAATTTTGTACTTGCACCCCAGAATGGGACACCATTACTCCCTGGTATCCGCCCTTACTTCACTTTCTAAGCTGGGGCTTGTTTTTTACTTGTGAGCACTTCCACTTAACCATACTCACTCTTTTCTCCCTTTTTCATTTTTTGCACTGTGTGGAGTGTTTACCCAAGGTACAAACGTGATGGTAAAAACGTGATGGTAAAAACCTCAGTCTTGTGTATACTTGGATATGTGTGCCTATGCAGGTGGTTGCCTTTTTCTGTTGATCACTGCTGGTATGCTCTTTTGTTCCCCTCTCTCTGTCAAAGATTAGTAGTTTATATTATGAATTCTTGGAGAAAGATGCTATGTGAAACATTACTTTACCATCTTCAGCTGTAATTACAATTGCACTCAATCATACACATCTTGCTTCCCTATTTGTATTTACTATATCTACTAAATGGTTTGATTTCTGCATCTAAGGAATAGCAGTGCTACCACTGTCTATGAAGAGATGAAAGTGCTCTTGATCTGAATGAGTGTTTTCAAATCGATAAATTGTTTTTCATATTTATTTTCTGAAGACATAACACAATGTTTATTTTTTAATAAATACTTTTAAAATATCTTAAAATATCCCTATCATTATTGGAGAAAATGACCCATTATGGAGATGATCATATGCCAATATGGGACTGAAGAAGTACAAATATTTTTGAGGAGCTAAAATATGATTAAAACATAAGAAGTCACAAATATTAAAGTGCCTCCCTTTCTAATTATATTATAGTGTGGAAAATCAGTCTATTACAAGATGAATAAGACAAAAAAGTCAAAAGTGATTGGGAGGATAGTGTCTGGGAGGAAACATTCAAAGGACTACTAAATTATAAATTAACTTAAGTCAATTTCCCAATGTTTTCATAGTAAATTGATATTCTATCAAATTAAATTATATCTCATTAATAAGATGGTTTCATTAAAATTGAAAAATCCATGCTAGTAGCAATGAATCATTTGTGACTTTTTGAAAGAACAATATTTTTATATCTCTAGAAGAAAACAATTTATCTGCAATCCAATTACCTTAGCAAAATAAATTTGAATTAAAGTTGGATATCGAGTCAACTAATAATTGAGATTTGCCTTTCAAAAAAATTTTCTGTTAGGAATTCAAAGTATAATATATTTTATATACATTTAGATGTAAATTAAGACATCTGGAAAATTTAACCTCAAAAATGAGGTTATTCATTGAACTTTCTGTGAGTTGAATAACTGTTTCCTACCTTTTCTCAGATTAATAAAAATCATGAGAACTTCCTTATTGAACACCAATTTTTACCAGGCTAAGCATTACATATGCATGCATGAACACACATATAATCTCTTCTTCACAAAAAACTTGCAAAAACATATTAATAAATCCATTTTACATATGATAAATAGGCTCAACAAGATTAGTTACATTTTCTGAGGTTAGAGAGTTCATGTATTGCAGAGGTAATAACCTGTTCTATCTATTCAAACCCTCTTTAATGCTCCTCTATATTTACAAACCTCAATATAAATAAGGGTTAGCAATTACACATATGCAGACATTTGCAATGCATGAGGAAGTTAGAAAACACTTTAATTTAAAATTATCTCATGAACTTTTGCTTTCAGAAACCTGCAGTGCCTAGGATGTTTTGACAAAATCAGCTTCTGTCAATACTTTTTCCCTTATAGCACTGAAGATGATGATGGATCATTTTTAATTATTAATCTAATATCTTAGAAAGTCAGAATAATAAATCTACCTGATTTTAAAGTCCAAAATACAATATAATGAGATATACATATAATACTGCTAGTAATAAACCTGAGATAAGTAAATCTACTATAATAGTTGTTCATAAATTTGTCTCTGTGGAAGAATAGAAGGTACAAAGAGATACAATAGTAGATGTACAAAATATGCCTCTACCAGGCTTGTTTCTAATCCTGGACTTGTTTTGGTAGTCAATAACAATAAATGACCTCCTATATGAAAACAAGGATTAGTTACCTGAGTCATTACTTGCAAGCGTTCAGACTATTCCATCAATTTATCCTCTTACAGTATTTTCCAATATATCTTCTATGTTTAGTTTTTTATTATCTTTTATATTGTCCCTCAATATAAATGCCTCTTAATAAACAAATCATCTTCTAGGCTATTTTCTTCAGAGCCTGACTGCTCAAAGAAATCATGTATGTTCATTCATTATCCTCATCTTGCTCAACTCCCGTTCACTTTTCCACCGACTGCGATGTGAAATCCATAGTCAGTACTATTTTCTTAAGGTTACCTGTGACTGATACCTGTTCATTTACCTGGCAATCCTTTTCACCGCCCTTGAATCACCTTTCTCCTCTCTCTCTTTTTTTTTTTTTTTTTTTTTTTTTTTTTTTACTGCCATAGTTGAATTATTTCACAATTCAACTAGCATGTTAGTTTTATAGGTGAAGAAACTTAGTTCAAGAATCAACTTGTTATTTCCTTGATGTGACATCTGGGGTAAACAAAACTTTATTAAGTAGCAAGGAATTATTTTCTTATGGGGCATTTATTCTCCATTGTCCACAAACTCAGACTCCTTATTTCTTTGTTCTTCTTGTCTTACCTCTTATGACAGCCCTGTTGATTTTCAACCTTGTTGATATTCACAGAGCCCTCCCTCTTTCTTAATGTATCTTACAATCACCAAGTTCTACTTGTTCAACTTCCTAAATGTCTGTTTCACATGATTGGTACATAATTGTAAAATGTGTTTTACTTTATACAGTGGACATTATCATTAGTATTTTCTGTATTAATAAAATATTTGTAAATATTTTTCTTGTCTATAATTTAATATGTGTCTATTAATCTGCATTTATTAATAATATTTACTTTCTCTTAATTATAAAAACATATAATTGTTATTTGGAATTTATACTGCCCTAATAGTAATATTGAGTTGTTTCTATTCTGGGCAAAATTTAATGTTTTGACATTATAATGGAGTCTTCCTTAAGACTCAAAGCACTTACAGATATTATTTAAGTGGAAAAAAATTGTAAATGGAACAGTAAACAGAATACTTCCCATGATTTTGGGGTTGAACTTCAAGAGAGGATTTGATGAAACATGCATTATATTGTAGCTGAGGAAGTGGCAACTTCATCATAGATCTGTTGCCCATGAATGGGTTGCTAGCCAGAGACTTTTATGCCTTTCAGCTATTTACTAGTCACTTCATAATCTCATTTCTCTCTTCTCAGTATATTTTGAAATAAGCCTTATATTAGGTTTGCAATTAGTTGAATCTAACATTACCAAGAAATCTGGCAGCAATTTATGTAGCTGCTACTTGCCAATGTAATCACATTCACTCTCTAGTGTAGCATTTATTTAAATGAGATAAATAATTTTGCTCACTTAAAACATACATTTTATGTTTCTAGTTCATTCCTTATTTTAATACTATTTTTTGAAGCATAACATAAATATGGAAAAATTTACAAATATATCAGAACATAGAACGTTATCACAATCCAGAACTTCCCTCCAATCCCATAAGCCTTTCAAGTTATTGACCACAATGATTAACACATTCTTATCTGACACCATAAATTAATTTTTCTTGTCCTTGATATTATCTTACTGGAGTTACAAAACATGCATTACTTTTGCCTCTGGCATCTCATAAAATATTCATTTATGAGTTTTATACAAGTTTATGTGCATAGTTGTACTTTATTCTTATTTTAGTAGAGTATATACTACAATTCATGTATTCATTCTATTGTATACAGTGCTTAAGTGATAATTCCAGAAAGCATACTTTGTTGAAGGTATGTACCCATTTATGTTTGGTATAAGTGTAAATATTGAGCCATAGGGTATAAATATGTTTAATAGATGCTAACAAAAAGTGTTCCAAAATGTTTTTTTGAACTGAACTCCCAGGAGAATTACTTTTTTTTCTTGTGGCAAAAATATATATGTATATAACATAAAATTTGTGATTTTCAACCATTTTTAAGTGTACAATTCAGTGGCATTAATTACATTCACAGTACTGTGCAACCATTACTACTATGCCTTTCCAATTTTTTTTTATTTCAGCATATTATAGGGGTACAAATATTACAGTTACATATATTGCCC
>VBSM01002608.1:165952859-165973637 GCA_008086735.1 Cheirogaleus medius
ATTATACGCAACCTTAAAATTTGTACCCTCATAATATGCTGAAATTAAAAAAAAATAAAAAGTATCCAGCATTAGGGAAAAAAAAAGTAAAAATAAAACGGTAAATCCCTATATAGCCATGACCCTATTACAACAATTATCAAGTCATTATCAATCTAGTTTTTTATCTATACTCCCACCCATTTTGACACTGTATCTCCAATATTATTTTGAATTAAATCCCATGTATCATATTGTCTCATCTACAAGTGTGTCTATGTTATTTCTAACTTGTTATAAATATTTTATCAAATACAATCAGTATTATTTTACTTCCAAATGAAAAATAATAGTGATTTTTTAATATCATTAAATAATCCATACAGTCATTGTTCATTCACTTAATTGTATTATACTTTTATTATAGTTTATTTGTTCAAATCAGGTTCCAAATAAGGTCTATATATTAAAATGGGTTGATATGAGTCCCAGTCCCACAGTCTCACAGGCCTTTTAATTTTTATCAGTGTTCCTCACACTTTAATATGCATCACCATTGAGGATGCATATTACCTGTCTCTGTCTATGTCTGTCTCTCTCTCTCTGTCTTTCTCCGTCTCCTGTTTTTATCTGTGTCCTTTACTCTGCCCCTATTTATATCTCTTTATTAAATCAGATAAAGCTTTCTTCCAGTTCTAACATGTTACAAATCTGGGGCTCTCAAATCTCAAGACCATAAGATATTTTAAGCAGGCTGTTCTAGATATGCACCATGAAATTTTGAGGGGCCACCATCAGGAAAACTTCAACCACTCACTCCTCCTCTCTCCCCAGTCTTGGTGGAGGTGTGACACTCCTTGAATGCTAATAGAGTTAGCATTTATGTCTATACTGAGCAACTCCCCTTTGTGTCTAGTCCTCTCCTATCTCTAGCACTGAAATACAGTTTATTGGTATGTAACTTATATCAGGTTGTCCTGTTGCCCAGTTTTTCTTGTTGTACATCCACAGATGTATCTATCTTTCATATGTGAGCTATTAAAAGACAATGTGTGACTTGCTGTGTGTGGACTTCCAATCCCTGCCTGTGCCATATGCAGGGGACACTTAATTGGTTGTGGAAGCAATTCACTTTCTATGTGTTTTTGTTTATTTGTTTGTTTTGTTTATATCTTATTGACTCAACTATTAGCTGCTTGCACATGCTCTCATCTCCCTTTTTTTTTATTTCTTTATTTTTTTAACATCCATGGAATTACACAGCCCCATTAATTTTTCTTCTTAAAGGCCTCACAAAACTATTCATTTTTTCCCATCTCCATTGCTATTCTTTGATACAAAACAACTGTCCTCTGTCTATGATTTTAAAACTCAATTTCCAGGAGATTTAACACTTTTTCTAATTTTTCAAAGGATCATCATTTCCTTTTGTTAATCTTTTTCTCTGCCGCTGTGGCAGTCAGCTGCCCCGGAAGCACCCCATGAATCATGCTTCAGTATTTATGCCCTTTGGCAGCCCTCTCCTTATGAATCCAAGCTTGGCTTATGACTTAAAGACTTTAAGAATATCATATAGCAAAAATATTATAATACCAATCCAAATTTCAGCTTTACTAAAGTATAAAGTTTCCATTTATGAGCCCTTAGGAATCCTAAAGCTTCATGTCAGAAGTCTCGGTGAGATTTGCATGAAGAGAAAATGTGAAGAGGCCATGTGGAGAGGGAGAGTCTTGAGATTACACGGGTGAGAACATAAGAACCCAGACATGAGTCCCAATCTAGTTCTTCCAGACAAACCTCCCTGGCTGATGCACCAGACACAGGTCTAAAGAAGCCATCACAGACTTTCCAGTTCTCGTAGGCATCAGGCTGAGTATACATAAAGCCCACTGCCCTGTGTGAAATCTTGACCCTCAGAATCATGAGAGATAATACCATGGTTGCTGCTTTAAGCCGCTATATTTTAAATGTAATTTGTTCTACTGAAGAAGATTAACAAAAGACAGAAATTGGTAGAAGAGAGGTTCTGCAGCAACGAAAAGTCAAAATATGCAGCACTGGCTTTAGGATTAGGAGGCAGTTTGTGGATATACAGAACTTGAGGACACTATCAGCAGAAGCTAGAGAAAAAAAAAAAGGGAGCCTTAATGATGTACTAGCAGGAAGATTAGTGCGGCTGCCACCTGTACTTATGTGGAAGGTAGAAAATGTGCCTAATAAACTTGTGAATCTGGCTAAGGAAATTTTCAGGCACAATGGTGAAAGTGCCAAATGGTTTCTTTAATTTGTCTACAATAAAGAACATGAGAAGTGATATGAGCTAAAGGAGGAATCATTGATTTTTTTTTCTCTGTATTGCCTCAATCCATTCTGATATAAAGGCAACATTTTATGAGGCGTTGGTTAGTTTGAAGGAAATGAACGTAAGCAACAGGAAACCATCCAGGGAGAAATTATTCCACAAAATTAATGGATAGACTTTCAGACGTTATGTATTTATTAGCATCGTATATTAATAATGTGAAGAACTTTGGAGATCTTTTAGCTCTTTGGAAACAGCTCCACGCATATTTGATATTTTAAAAATTAGTCCAAAACATAAGAAGATATCACTCAGTATTATACAAGCTTGCAAGTGGTAGAGCTGAAAATAAAATATAGTTTTCCTGGCATCCTTCCTACTGCACAGCATTGAAGTTTTCTTCCCTTTGTAAAGTAAGACAGGCCAGTGGTAGAGACATCTGAAGCCTTAACTGTCAAACGGAATCCAGGCTACTTGGCAGTGTCATGGGGAGAAATAATCTAATGGGATGAAATGAAGAAAGGAAAATAGTTCTCAGCAAGTGGCATCAACTTACTTGGTATTTTTCTCTCCTTTTATTGTTACAGACATGTTAATGGCAAATCTGAGAAGGTTCTTTTGTGAATCAGGTTAGGGCTATGATTGTTCAAAAAGCTCATTAGCAATTTATGAAGAATAGTAAAACTCATTTTCTCTTAATGTGAAATCACTTCAGCCTGTCACTAGAGGAAAAATTGTTGAAAAGTGAATTGACCACATACAGATTCATTCTTTATTTCTAAAAAAAGAAATAAAAAGTCATCTAAAGGGAAAATATCTTGCAATAATGAGGTATGTGTAACATTCAGCCAGAGTTAAGCCCCGGTTAATATGGTTTTCAGAATTGGGCTATTTTTCTCATTTGCCTACTGTGGGTACCACTTAGGTAGACTTCATAAACCTGAGTTATCTGTCTATTAAAGAGGAACAGGCACACTTTGATTCAGAATTTCATTAAAACAACAAAAGGATGTTTTGGGAATAACTGAATACACACTCTGGAATTGGAAATACATAGAATTTTAGACACACATATTCTGTCCAAAAATTGAATGATTAAGGTACCAAAATGAGTTCTGATTGCTATTCTTGGGTCCCCATCTTAGGAAATAAACAAGAATTGTTACCTGTAGTGTCTGAAGGGTTAAGGTCTGTGCCGGATAAGATTATTTTCCTTGTTCTGTAGGTGGCTTATCTCACCAAATACCTAGATCTTATTCCAGAGTCTCTCAAACTCTTATTTTTCACACCAAGGCATTTGGCCAAGTTTCAGCATTTAACCACTAACTAGGTCTTTGTGAGATAGTTTTTCCATAGCTTCAGCTTTCATTCTACATTGCAAAATCTGGTTGTCTACTTAATCACAAAACCCAGGGAAGGTTGTATGCACTGCAGCTTTCTGACTATTTTAAGCATGACATATCTGCATTATCTCTGCCACAATCATCATTGGTATGATCTTTGTTCGGTTGTTTGTTTTTGTTTTTAAAGACTTTAATTTTTTAGAACAGTTTTAGGTTCACAGCAAAACTGAGAGGATGGGACAGAGATTTCCCATATGTCCTCTGCCTTCACACATGCACAGCCTCCCCATTATCAATGTCCCCCACCAGAACGGGAGATTTGTTACCATTGGTAAACCTACATCAGCACATCATGATCACTAAGCTTCATTCTTTACAGTAGAGTTCACTGTCAATATTGCAAATTCTTGTTAGGGCAGAGAATCTTTGGTCTTAAGGCAGAATGTGGCCTTTTAGGTCCTTAAATGTGGCCTGTTGACTGAATCCAAATTTTGCAGAACAAATCTTTTTACTAAAAGGGGTGCAGCAGAGAAAGATGAAACTTTTCTTGCTTCCTTTGGTGCTTAAAAAAGAAGAGTCTTGAAATCAGAAGTCCTCTGTGCTCTGCCTATTCAACCTCCTATTCCCAGCTCCTGGCATCCACTAATCTTTTTACTATCCTTATAATTTTGCCTTTCCCACAATAGTGGATAGTTAGAATCACAAGGATTGGCTTCTATAACTTTAATACACATTTAAGATTATGTTATATCCTTTCATGGCTTATTAACTCATTTCTATTTAGTGATGAACAATATTCCATTTTCTAGATATACCACAATTTATTTGTCCTTTCATCCACTGAAGGACATCTTGGTTGCTTCCAAGTTTGGACAGTTATTAACAAAGAAGCTATAAACATTTATGTGAAGCTTTTTGTGTAGACATACATTTTCACCTCCTTTGGGTAAATACCAAAGAGTGTGATTACTGGTTTATATGGTAAGAGTATGTTTAGTTTTTTAAGAAACTACCAAGCTATCTTCCAATGTGGCTGTACCATTTTTGCATTCCCAACAGGAATGAATGAAAGTTGCTCTCCAGAACTTGGTGTTGTCAGTGTTCTGGATTTTGGCGACACTAAGAGGTGGCTACTGCTCTCTTATTTCTTAATACATGAGTACGTCTACCATCAGAGGAGAAGTGTGAGAGTTGACATATACAGCACAATATAGCTCAAATTCATTTTCATGAAGCAACAGTTGCATAATTTTAAAACATTAAGATAGATTTATATTAAAATTATCATGAATATTTTATAGAATACAATGAAAAGATGAATAATATTTTAGATATAACTATAGACTTCAAAAACTTTGTGTTTTGAATGAACTATTAACTCTTTTATCCAGTGGGGAAATTTCATAAAAATATGAGAGCAATAGCAATGATAACAACAACAAAAACATCAATACATGTAGACAGGTTAAATTTTGAGAAGCTGTTAAATTTTTTAGATTCAAATCTAAAATAACATTGTTAATAGCTATATGTTTATGGATGATGGGCAGACAGGTTTAACATCTTTGGTTTGTGTCTTTGACCATATGCCTGGACAATTCACTTATTTGAATGTTTCTAGGCGAAGATGTATCAGTTTGTTAATATCCCATAAGTCCCTGTAATTGGACAAGGCTTAGTCCTTGGATTCTATGCCTAAGGTATCTATTCCAGTCTGGCCACAACTCCAATTTTAAGATATTTGCAGAAAATGAAGCTACCATATATCTGCATGGGCACCTTTAGGAGCAAGCCACCAAGAGAAAAAAATGAAAATAATGACAGCAAGCTAGAGTCCAAGAATCCCAGAAACAGGTTTTCATTCCAGGACTTAAGAAAAGGCATTTTGAAAAATAATGTGATAAATTGTGTTCTGCACGTGGTTCTCTCAACTGCAATTTTAAGCCAGTAAACACGTAGGTGACCATGACACTTCCATGACCTTTTCAAAATTTTCCAAAGATGGAGGTTAAAGCTGCCATTGTATCTACTTTTCTGTAATAACTGTCTTCCCAAGAACTTGCTTGGGGGAACAAACTTTGTATCAGAAGACCTAGATTCAGATAATAGCTCCCCAATCCACTAATTGGAGGATACTTAGAAGTTATCTATACTATCAGTTTTCTTACAAGTAAAATGAGAATTATAAACATAGTGTCATGAAGCTTTTGCCAAGATTCATACATGTTTTGATATAGGCAAAGTCTGTGTCTCAGTACTCGATCTTTATATTTTCAGAAAATTGAGGTTCAATTTTACCCCAGAATACTCCTTACACTATTTCATTTCATTCTATCTTATGATTTTATCACTGTCTTAAAAATTTTGACATTTCCATATTAAAAGCTATAAACCTTGATAGTCATCTTCTTCAATAACAGAAAGAAAGTTTAGTGGGCATTACCTATTCACACATCTCTGACTAAAATGAAAAAAGTGATTTAAGAACAAAATAATAACCTTTTCTTGGAAGATTTTCATTTTGCTATGCAAACATTTGAATTTGAACCATATAAATCAGCGAGAGCCAAAAAAGCTATAAAGGATGAAATGTAAAGAGGGGGAAGGAGCAACAGGATTCCCTTCCTTGCAGTTCACCAAACTGTCAGGTGGCATAGAATTCCATATATATTACTGAATTGTTTTAAATTACATGTGTTGTGCAAACATTAAGGTGGTCACATGCATAGACTAGAGCAATGAACAGAGGTGAAAGTTGAGGAGATTCTACTTCTGAATTAAGGGAAGGAGAAGTTGTTGTCAAAAGAGATTAAGCCTAAATATTTACAAACCCAAACAAAAGTGTCTCTGATTGTCTGAAATAACCTCTGTTGAAATGGTGAATGTGCCTCAGGCAAGGATTGTAAATGACTCATTTGTGGTGTCTGTGGTTTTTAAGACCAGTGGTTGACAAACTATAGCCCGTTATTGGCCACATCTGGCCCCATGGCTGTTTTACCTCTGATACTGGAGCTAAGATGTTTTTGACATTTCTATGGAGTCGTAATATGAAATTAAAAATTAAAACAAAGAAGCATATGTAGCAAAAACATTCTAAAATATTTACTCTTTGTCTTTACAGAAAAAGTAATCACCATTCCTGGTTAAGGCTAAGGAAAGAAGAGTGGAGAACAAGTTATGTCATTAATTAATTTTTTCAAGTTCTTATTAATAGCAAGGCCAACATCATTACTAGATACAGCATCATAGAAGTTAATAAAAGGAGACTTATTTTTCTCTGGGACATCAAAATCTAATTGAAGAGAGAGACGTGAAAAAGATAGCTGATGCTCATTTTGTTATAAACAGTAGTCAGTTTAAACACAGGACATAATGAGGGAAGCTGTCATCTAACGCAGGCTGGAGGCAGTTGGCCAGAAGACTGGATAAGGGAGCAGTATTCAGCAGAACTTAATTCCCTGCAGGGCTGAGTAGACTTTAAATCAAAATACAGATGAAATAGAGGTCTTTTAAATAACAGAATACAGCTATAGAAGTGGCAGTGATCATCAATATATAAAATTCTGGATAAGAGTTCAATGAGAACCAGGAGAAGGTCAATGAGTTAGTTTCCTCCACCAATCTTTGCAGAGATGCAGGTTCTGAAGTCTTCCAACTTCAGGTTTAGTGCTGTCAAAAGAGAAGCAGAGTCTACCTAATTGGGCCAGCACACCTACTATATAATGAATAAGGGTATAGAAACTGCATTATAGCAGAAAATATGACATCTGTGATATTTTTCTGTGTTCTCTGTTTGTAACATTTTAAGGGTATATGGGTCCAAATGTCTTCCTATAGATTACCTGGCATAAACACTGGTGTAGAGGGATTAGCAGATGTTCACATGCCAGGGCACCATGCTACTGCCCATTCTCAATAATTCTATTGTTTCATTACCCTAGAATCAGCCAGCTCTTGCAATTGCTGAGACTGATTGTGGAGATTTTCAATCAGCTTACATATCTATATCTATATCTATCTATATATATATATTTTTTTTCTTTTTAAATAAAAAACTTCATGTTTGTTTTTGGCAACATTAAGGATAACTTTCTATAGAAGAATAATGAAAGGCTACTAAAAAGAAAATAATTACCAAAATCCCACTACCCAGAAATGGAGTCAAAATAGAGATATTATTCTCTGGTGAATGGCATTCTAAATATTTCTCTATAGAGACAGACATATGAATAGGTATGCAAATAAATAGAATGATAGACCAATTGATGGAAATGATTTTGCCCAAATAGGATTCTACAGCACACTACATTATTTTTATTTTTAAAATATTTAATTTAATGAAATAAAATGAACCACAAATAAAATTATAGGATAAATCAATTTTACTTAAATATTTCTTCACAAGACATTTTAGTTCTAAAATAGATTTCTAAATTAATAACATTAAAAGCAATAGCAGCAACAACAGCAGAGAAAGATAAAATAAAGTTAGGAGTCTTGGATCATTTTTTTACTCTGATCCAACTTTAAACAGTGACTCTTCATATCCATATTTAATAGAAGAGGACATGATTTTTTTACCTATATTCTCCATATGGATTGGTATTTTGGGTTTTATTATTAGGATTGCATTGCCAATGCTTTAAAAAGTCATTCTCCTTTTAACTATAATTTACACAGATTTCGTTTTTAATGTCAATTTTATTTCCATATTTAAATGGAGTTAATTTTGAGCATCATTCATTTTAGTAAATTTTTACATCCTTGTGTCTCTTATTTTAATTTCTGTCTGGCTTGACTTTTTTTCATCATTCAGTAAGAGTTTGAAGAAAGCTCATGGGTGCTTTTTCTGTTACACTTGCAAGAACACATGACTGGCTTCAGAAGCCCAGGGTCAAGTTTCTTTCTGTCAGAATCGTGCAGTCATTGCCTCATTTCTTTCTGGCAGTGAGCATTGCTGTCGAGAGTCCTCCACCCCAGAGGCAACCATTTTCATCAATTTTGTCTGTTGCTTCCAAGGACATACTAGACTTCCAAGTCTTCTTACTGAATATTTTACTTTAACAATTGTAGTTCTTAATTTTCAAAAGCTCTTGTGTATTTTATTTTTTGTACTTTTTACTTGTTATAGCTTCCTCTACCTTTAAGCTGTATAGTTGCTATAGATGTTCTCTCTCTTAACATAACTGAATATCCCTTTTTTAAAGTTTTCTTCTGCTCCATACATTGCATCTTTTATTATGAATTTACTTTTATTATTATTACTTGTGTGCTTTCGACTCTGTTTTTTGTATTTAAGGTTATTGCCAAATCTTGGCAATCTATTCATTTATAAGTGAGAGGAACTACAGCACTTAGTGGAGGTGGTTATGTGTGTGAGGTTACATGTCTGCTGGTGCACTTCTCAGTACCTGTGACCACCAGCACCTGGATCTGAACAGAGGAAGTGATGATAGTGGTTTACAATTAATGTCAGTACACCCTTCTATTTTGCTGGCCTTACTCCTGTGCTCTGTGAATTGTCCCAAAACATAGCCCTTCCCTTGTTAGATTTCTGCAGAGAGTAAATATCCAGCCTTACGCCTCGTTCTAGAAAGAAGTGCTTGGCTCCTTGGGATGTGGGTGGGACATGGAAGGTCTTTCTGTTCCTTCGAGTGGACTTTTACACCAACCACCACCAACTGCAGTAGTTCTAGTGCCTCTTTCCTAAACTCCATTGGTTTTACAGAGCTGAATGGCTTGTTTCTTCCTTGTGTCTGCAGGCATTTGAAGCTTCTCCACTCATAAATCAGAGACTGAGGCTTTAGCTATTTTTGTGTTGTGTCTCCTTGTTCTGTGTGTTTTTTGAAGGGAAAAAGAAGTCCAAAGTTCTTTGCCATGTTAAAGTCAGAAATCCCCATTTTATTTAGTTTGCTGTTTTCTTTAGAAACATCACATTCTTAGTATACATTGCTTTTCTTGATTTATTTCTCTCTGTTTTGTAATTTGTGGTAGGCAGAATTCTAAGATGACCTCTGAGATTTTCACCCCCTGGTGTACATCCCCTATGTAATTCCAAATCCTCAAGGGAGAGCAGGGCCTGTGAACACAGTGGGATAGTCAGGCTCATGATCACATTAAGTTATGTAAGACTTCTTCCCAGCCCACTGCAGAGAGATGCTCCTGCTGGTTTTGAACAGGTAAGCAGTCATGTTGTGAGAGAGTGGCCCTTGGAAGCTGAGAACTCCCCTGGCCAACAGCCAGCAAAAGCACAGGGACCTTAGCCTTAAAACAACTGTAAGGAACTGAATCCTGCCCACAACTGGATGAGAACCACAGCCAGTCTGTGCCTTGATGGCAGCCCGGTGAGACCCTGAGCAGAGGACCCAGTTAACCCAGGCCTGGGCTCTGACTCGCAGAAAAATGATTTTTGTGTTACTTTTTTGTTGTTTTCTGTTGCGCTGTTTTAGGCCACTACATCTGTGGTGATTTGTTATGCAGCAATAGAAAACTACTACAATCATTGATTATATACATTTCTTTTCCTGCTCTAATGTGACACTGTACCTTGCATCAGGACTCTTTCCAACTGCATGTATCACGTGTTCTGCGGCAGCTTGCTCTTGTGACTTCCATTTCTGTCATGGTTGTAATTTTCTACTTTGTTGGCAGCTTTTCAAATTTGCCTTTTATTTCTTCAATTGTCTTATACTTTCTTTTTTTTAAACCTTATATCTCTGTTTTCTTCCAATTTAAATTGGTTTAACAACATCTTTCACTTCTTTACAACCACGAGGGAGGGAGTATTTGTACGAATCTCTCTTTGTTTCCCAGGTGGCTTGTCTGTTCTTCAGTAGCATGTTGGTCATTGTTCCCTCCTCACCACCAGCACTGTCAGTCACCCCCTCCCTGCCCCTGTTCCCCACCCCACCCGCAGAATTTTAGAATGTATCTTCTGATGATTTCTTTCGGATGTTTGACTTTCAATAGAGTTAACCAATCCACTAAAAATAATGTGAGTTGGGGAAAGCCAAATTTTTTTTTTTTTGTATAAATTTAGGGGTTACAAGTGCACTTTCGTTACATGGACATATCGCATAGTGGTGAAAGTAGGCTTTTAGTGTTGTCACCTGAATGGTGTACATTGTACCCATTAACTTCTCATCCCTCACCCCCTCCCACCCTCCTATTCTTCTGAGTCTCCAATATACTCTGTCCATTTGCACACATTATTTAGTTCCCACTTGTAACTGAGAACATGTAGTATTTAATGTTCTGAGTTATTTCACTTAAGATAATGGTCCACAGATACAACCATGTTGCTGCAAATGACATGATTTTATTCTTTTTTGTGGCTGAATAGTATTCCATTGTGTATATATACCACATTTACTTTATTCTATCATCCACCATCTGCTGATAGACACTTAGCTTGATTTCATATCTGCTATTGTGAATAATGCTGCTATAAACACACAAGGATAGGTATCTTTTGGATATAATGATTTATTTTCCTTTGGGTATATATCCAGTTATGGGATTGCTAGATTGAACATTAATTCTATTTTTAGCTCTTTGAGAAATCTCCATTCTGTTTTCCATAGAGGTTGTACTAATTTACATTCCCACCAGCAATGTATAAACATTCACTTTTCTCAGTATTTTTGGCAAATTCTGTCATTTTTTGACTTTTTATTAATAGCAATTCTGACTGGTGTAAGATGATATCTCATTGTGGCTTTAATCTGTATTTAATTCAGGTTTTTATTTCCCTGTTTTAGTGTGTTTTCTTTGTTTGTTTTGTACTGCAGTAAACTATCTCACCAAATCTATTTTGTTCTCTTCCATAAATATACATTTTATCTAAATTTTGGCATTGGATTTTTTATACTTCCTACTTTCAACCAAAAATATTTATTGCTATTAAAAAAATGTACCTATTAAAAAAATGTGCCTTGAATTTTCCTGTTTCAATTCTGCAGATATTATCACTCCCTTTATTTGGAAACCACTGGGATGGATATATTAAGAGTACTCAAAAACGATGTGCTATTGTGGATTTTGTTCCTGTTTCTAAATCTGCCTTTAATCATTTCCTATACAGAGGTAAACATTTGAAGCATTTGAAGATTTCACACCAAAAAATTCTGATGGATAAACTTTCTCAAATTTCCTTGGGCACACTGAGTCATCATTTTATCTAATCTCTGAAGAAATCCATGAAAAAGTACTTGCTATTTTTACCCACCACAGCATAATTTAAATTCTGGTTATATAGGCTTGTAAACAAATTTGTATAACCACAATGGGAAACGATCTTCCCAATGGTATAGCTAAACTAATAAAGTAATTATGGCAGGGATGAGCAATTATAGTCCGGGCAATGTAAACTCAATTCATATAGTAAAACCACAGGGGTAAGGGGAATGTGGAATGTGCATAGTATTAGAAGAATAAGAGAGAATTGGGAGTCCTAGTTTCCATACTTCTCTACATATAGACATTATCTTCCCAGTTTCCCAGGAGACCACCATGGAAGTGTCTTCTTTCAACTCATTGTGATTAAAATTTAATACTATTGCATGCAAAACTAATGTGTTCTTTTAAAAGATAGTAAAAAGCTCTGGGACAGAGAGTGAGTATACTCTTCAGCAATATTTACAAATGATTTATTGACTTATTTACATAAAATCTAATCAGTGAATATTTTATCTGGCATTAGCTACTACAATAGCTTCTTTACTCAGTCAAGCACAAAGTTTAAGCCATTTAACAACCTTTAACAAACATTTATTTAAGCTCTCTTATGTTTTAGAGACAGTAATAGTTGCTAGGGATAAAAAGCAAATAAATTTCAGCCCCTGCCTAGAAAGTACATAGTCTTTCAGACTCTAGATAAAAAAGTCACATAATCTTAGAAAATCAATTTATTTATTTATTATTTAATTTAATAATTATTTGGTACCTACTACATGCAAGTTATAGTTATTTTGGTATGTGCATAAATTCTATGATTCATTATGTTTCATGTGTTTTTTAATAAACCTGTATTTTTTCTTAATATTATAACAATCTGCATAATTTTAATCTTTGAAATCTTTCACTATTATTCAGTTCTGCCTGTTCTTCATAAAGTTCTTGTGATGTGTCTCAGCTTTTTTCTGAACGCAACCTTTATCATATCCATATATACCACTCATTCTTCATGACACAGCTTGACAGTCACCTCTTCTGCCCTGCCATCACACTTATAGACATGTACATCAACCAACTGGAAATAATTGTTTTCTCTTCCAAATGCTCACAGCCTTTTCCCTGTGTCCTTAGAAGTTTGCTTTGTATTAGAGTACCATTCAAGCTAGCAATCCCACTACTAGGTATCTACCCAAAGGAAATAAGTGATTTTATCAAAAAGACACCTGCTCTCAAATGTTTATCTCAGCACAAGTTACAATTGCGAAGATACGGAATCAACCTAAGCGTCCATCAATTCATGAATGGATAAAGAAAATGTAGGTAAACAGGTATACAAGCATACACGCTCACATACGCACACGTGCGCATGTGTGTACACACACACACACACACATACACACACACACCCCAGGGAGTACTACTCAGCCATAAGAAGGAATGAAATAATGTGTTTTGCAGCAACTTAGATGGAACTGGAGGCCATCATCCTAAGTGAAATATCTCAGCAATGGAAAAACAAACACCACATGTTCTCACTGACAAGTAGGAACTAAACGATGGCTGCACATGGACACAAAGAGATGAAAAGGACATTGGAAACCAAGAAGAGGGGGTGAGAGAGATGAGGGATAAAAACTTACCTATCAGATACAATGAGTGGGCACACTAAAAGCCCTGACTTCATTATACAATGTATCCAAGTAACAAAAACATCTGTGCCCTCTTAATATTTTGAAATCTAAAAAACATTAAAAAGAAAAGAACCTTTCATAAGAGAAAGCCTGATATCCAGATAGTTTCACTGGTGACTTCTACCTAACGTTTAAGGAAAAAATATTACCAGTTTTCCACATTTTCTTCTAGAAAATAGAAGCAGAGAGGATATTTCTTAACTCATTCTCTGAGTCCATCATTATCCTAAAATGAAAATCATATAAAGACACTGAAAGACAGAAAAACTGTAGACCTTCATTGCCTGTGCATTGTGATCATATCCAAATAATCTTTGTCAAGACTAATGTTAATAAGCTTTTTTTCTATGTTTTCTTCTAGTAATTTATATTTATAGGTCTTACATTTAATTCTTTAACCCATATTCACTTGATTTTGTATACAGAGTGAGATAAGGGTCCAATTTCATTCTTCTATACGTGGGTAGCCAGTTTTCCCAACACCAGTTACTGGGGAGATTGTCCTTTCCCCGTTGTTATTCTTGGCACTTTTGTCAAAGATCAGTTGACCATAGATGGGTGGTTTTTATTTCTGGACTCTCTATCTGTACCATTGGTCTATATATGTCTGTTTGGTGCCAATATCATGCTGTTCTGAATTCCATAGAAATTGTAGTAGATTTTCAGATCAGGTAGTATAATGCCTCTAACTTTGTTCTTTTTGCTTAAGATTGCTTTGCCTATTTGGGTATTTTGTGGTTTCACGCAGATTTTTGAATGTTTTTCTATTTTTGTGAAAAAGTGTCTTTGGAATTTTGCTAGGGAGTACATTGAATCTGTATATAGTTCTGGGTATTTTAGACATTTTGATAATATTAATTTTTCCAATCCATAAACACATAAAATCTTTCCATTTATTTGTATTTTCTTTAATTTTTTATCATGGTTTTATACTTCTCAGTATATAGATCTTAAACTTCTTTGGTTAAAATAATTCATATTTTTGATGCTATCCTCATTGGGATTATTTCCTTGATTTTTTTTCAAATATTTTGTTGTTAAGCATAAAGAAACACTATTGATTTTTATATGTTGGCTTTGTATCCTATAACTTTACTAAATTCATTTATTTGTTCTATAGTTTTTTGGTGAAGTTTTCAGAGTTTTCTATACATAATATCATGTTCTCTACAAAGACAATTTTAGTTTTTCCTCTCTGATTTGGATACCTTTCATTTCTTTCTCATGTTTTATGGCTCTGGCTAAGACTTCCAATAAACATTTTTCCAAATTGACATACAAGTTGCCAATAAATATACTGAAAAATATGTTCACCATCACTAATTATCAGGGAAATGCAAATTAAAACTACAATGAGATATCACCTCACATCTGTTAAAGCCAGCTTTTATCAAAAAGGCAAAAGATAACAAGTGTTGGCAAGGATGTGGGAAAAGGGTACCCTTGTACACTGTTATTAAAAATGTAAATTAGTATAGTCATTTTGGAAAACAGTATGGAAGTTCCTCTTGAGTAAGAAATGCAAGTCCCCCACCACCACCCCAAAGAGGAACATTGTGCTGTGCTAGCTTGGAGTGCTGAACAAAATTGTTAGAAAAAAATAATAGATTAAGCAAATGCCAAAAGATAGTTATGAGGCACAAAAGATGTGCCTCAGCACTTTCTTGAGGCAGAGACAACCTGTGTAAACCAGCCCTGACTGCTTTGGACCTTCTTTAGCTGACCTAGAATACCCTTTAGTTAATTGTAATACTAAAATCTCTGTCTAGTGAAGAATTAGAACAACATTAACATAACATGGATTGCATGACAGTGCATGATGATTGTACTGTGCTTGCAATGGGAACATGCAATGATAATGTAGGAGCTCTGTGTCACTCACTTGAAAGGGATTTTAGGCAACATCTGGTGGGCAGATGTGGATTTTTCTAGCAAGAGTGCGCCTGCAGAAGAAGTGCCTGTGCTGCCCAGGAGCCAGTGCTCTTGTAAGTAACCTCTCATAAACTTATCTAATTCGCCAAACTGGGATTGTCTGAGTCATTCTTTGGTCTCTCAGCTCCATTCAATGGGGAAGGGGTTGGTTTTTCTATACTGTCTCAGCATTTTTCTGAAACACCCCTAACAATTCCATTTCTAAGTAAATATCCAAAGAAAATTAAATCAGTATGTTTAAGAGCCGCTTTCCCTTGTTCACTGCAACATTATTCACAATAGCCAAGATATGAAATCAACTTAAATGTCCATCAACAGATGAATGAATAAAGAAAATATGTTATATGTACACAATGGATACTATTCAGTCTTAAAAAAAGAAGAAAATATTGTCATTTGCAACAACATAGATGAACCTGGAAGACATTGTGTTAAAGGAAATAAGCAGGTACAGGAAGACAAATACTGCATGATCACATTTATCTGTGGATTACAAAATAGCCAGACTCATAGAAGTAAAGAGCATAGTAGTACTTGACAGAGCCTGGTGCGGAGGGGATGGGGTAGGAAGATATTGGGCAAAGGGTACACAGTTTCAGGTAGGAGCGATAAATTCTGGTGATATATTGTACAACATGGTGACTATAGCTAATAATAATGTATGATATATTTGAAAACTGCTCAGAGAGTAGATTTTAAATGTTTTCAATACAAAAAAAGATAAGTATGTGGGGTGATGGCTATGTTCATTAACTCAATTTAATCATTTCACAATGTATACATATGTCAAAACATCATGTTGTACCCTAAATATACATATATATAATTATTGTCAATCAAAAATAAATAGATCAATATATCTGATGAATTCAAAAGCAAAATTCCTCAAGAAAATACTAGTGAAATGAATCCAATGATGTATAAAGAGAATTATACACACAACTAAGGATTTATTCAAGGTATTCAAGGATGATTGAACATACAAAAATCGATCAATGCAATCTGCCTTTCCAACAAACTAATGACAAAAAATCATGCAATTATATCAATGGAAGCTGCAAAATCTTTTGAACAAAAATCCAACACCAATTTACTGGCAAAAAACAAACAAAAATCTATCATCAGACTAGCAATAAAAGGAAACTTCCTCAAATTCATTGAGTATACTGATAAAACCTAAAGGTAACATCATACATAATGGTGAGAGACTGAATGTTATTTCTCTAAAGTAGGGAACAAGGCGATGATAACCTCTCTTACCACTTTTGCTCAACATCTCACTGGAAATCCTAGCTAGTACAATATGATAATAAAATAAAATAAAACATATACAGATCTGAAAGAAAAAAAATCTGTCTTTATTTTCAGATAAGGTGATTGTCTATATAGAAAATCCAAAAACAATCTACCGAAAAGGTCTTCTGCAATGAGTAAGTAAGAATCCCAAGTCCTCAGGATACAAGGTTAATGTACAAAATTCAATACTTTTCTCACATATAAGAAATGGATTTTTGGAGTTTGTAATTAAAAAAATAATATTTTCAATAGCAGTGAAAAATGAAATATTTATATATAAATTTAATACAATATGTGCAGAATCTATAAGCAAAATATTACATAATGCTGATATAACATATTAAAGATCTAATTATATGGAAAACATTGCATGCCATTAACTGGAAGTCTCAATATTATCAAGACACTATTTTCTCCCAACTTGTTCTATAGATTTAATTTGATCTCAATCAAAATTCCACTATTTTATAGACATAGACAAACTGATTCTAAAATTTATAGAAAAGATCTATAATAGTAAACATAACAGTAAAATTTGGAAGACACAAACTACTTAATTTTAGGATTTATTGTACAACTATAATGAAGATTATATCATATAGTTTAGAACAGACACATAGATGAATGGAAGAGAATAGAGAACCAAGATATAGACCACACAAATATAGTCAACTGATTTTTGTGAAAGGCATAAATGCAATTCAAAGGGGAAAAGATTGCCTTTTTCAAAAAATGATGCAGGAAAAATTAGAAATCCATATACAAATAAACCTAGGCACACATCTTACAACTTATAAAAAATTAACTCAAAATAGATGATATATCTAAATAAAAATGACAAAACTATAAAACGTCTAAAAAATAAGAAAAAATCGCACAAATTGGGGTGCAGTGAGGAGTTTTTTTTAAAGGTAAAACACTAAAAACTCTATAAATGAAATCTGACAGTTGTACATTATTAAAACTAAAAACATATGTTCTGTAAAAGACGCTATAGGAGAATGAAAAGAAAAAATCACAAACTGGAAGAAAATATTTGTAATCACACATCTTATAAATAAATTATATTCCAAGTACATAAAGAACTTAAAACTGAATGAGAGGAAAACAGACAACCAAATTAAAAAGCTAGGTAAAAATCTAAGCAGTCACCTCACCAAAAAAAGATACACAGAGGGTCAATAAGCATAAAAAAAAATTCTCAGCATCATTTGTCATTAGAAAAATGCAAATGAAAACAATGAAATTTCACTCCATATCTGCTAGAATGACTAAATTTCAAAAAAAATTGACAATAGGAACCAATCATGAGGATTTAGAGCAACAGGACCGGTCACTCATTGCAAGTGGGAATTAAAAATGGCAAACTACTTTGAAAGAAAGTTTGGTAATTCCTTACAAGGATAAAAATAATCTTCCCAAACAACCCAATAATTATTTGAAGTGACTGTATAAATACCCCCAAAGATACTGGTTTAAAACAGAAGGGCTTTCCCTTAATTGGAAAACTTAAGAATATTTGGCCTCTAATGTTAATAAACGTAAGAAGCTAATACTTATATAACACTTACTATGGAACACATATTATTCTAAATGCTTTGTCTACACTAACTCATTCACCCTAACAATCACCATAGGAAGTAGGTGACTATGAAGATTATCCTTGCTTTGCAAATGAGGAAACTGAGGCATAGGGAAATTTCTCAAGATTACACAATTGGGAAATGGCAGAGCTTAGATGCAAACTTCAGCAGGTGGCTCTCAAGTTCAAATTATTAACTACCACAGAGAAGATTGGAGGCTATACAGGAAGATAAGGCCAGTTAGAGAAAATCAATCAAGTTATAATCATATACACATGAGCGAGTATGTGTGAATTCTGACCTTAATATATTATTTTTCAATAAGTGCACTGAAGAGGATGCATGTCCCTTGGTCCCCATGATGTACCATTTTGGCCTCATTTTATAACTTTGGACATATAGGGTACCAATATTGGTGAATTTTAAATATTTTTACAATTTTAATTTCCTTTTAGCACATTATTTAGAAATTCATATTTAATTTCCAAAAGAATAAATATTTTATTTATCTTTTTTGTTGCTGTTTTTAATGGCCAGTGAACTTTGGCTTCCCAAGAAAAATTGTATGGATCATTCATGTTAACATTTTGAGAGGTAGGTAAGGGCTATGGCTGTAGTCCTCAAACCCCAGGCCGTGGACCAGTCTGTGGCCTGTTAGGACCTGGGCCACACAGCAGAAGGTGAGCAGAGGGCAAGGGATTGAAGCTTCATCTGTATTTACAGCCACTCCCCATCAATCAATCGCATCACCACCTGAGCTCCGCCTCCCTCCCTCCCCGCAGCCCCCACTCCATCCATGGAAAAATTGTCCTCCATGAAACCGGCCCAGGTATCAAAGAGGTTGGGGACTGCTGAGCTATGTTATCCATGGTGTCTTACTTTGTTTGTTCTTCTGTATGTACATCATTCATCTTGACTACAGAGAATTATTTTTCATGTATTTGATAGCTGTAAAGCATTCATTAAACTCACCTTTAAAATACCTTTTCTGTCATTTTTCTGGTTTGGGGTGAAAAATGAGCAAATCCGGCATGTGTTCAGTCTATAATCCAAAAAATATACATTAGGTAAAATGTTTAAACCTATAGTAAGTGGAGAATGTCTTTTTGCTGTCTTCACACAGGTGAGTGACAACTTGGCAGGGTGTAAAATTCTTGGAACACAAAGTTTTTCTCTAAAAACTATATGCATGGTGTTAAAATCTGGCATCTAATTTCTTGAACAATTGTCAATCCTTTATAAATAGCCTCTTCTTTTGCCTGGATTCTTGTAGTTTCTTTTCCCTTGATGTCAAGACATTTTTTGTCATTTTCCTTAGGTGTAGGTGTTCTCTCCATAAAAAAAAAAAAAAATCTGCTTCATTATTTCTGTTTGACAGATCAACAATTAAGATTGACATGTTAATATTCTAAAAACAGCTGGGTTTTTGTCCATTTCTCCTTTTATTATTGGAAAGTAAAACCTCATGAACATTTCTCAAAGATCAATAGGTATATTAGATACATTGTCAATATAATGTAAATTGTCCTAGTTTGTGTTATTTCATATTTATACCTTTACTTATATTTTATAATATAAATATTATCACTCAAACCTTCCTGATGTATGATTTTACCTGATGTATCATTGCTCTGCTGTTTTTATTTAACTTTAGAATATTTTATTTTAGCTGTATTTACTGAGAAAAGTAAAAAATTACAGCTTAAGATTCCCTTTTGACCAGCTTTCTCAAATGTTTCCTAGTTCTCTAAAGTCATTGCAATATGAACAGAGTAAAGGAAGTCAATATTACAAGAAACAGTCAAGAACCAGTCAGATTTGATGATTTATATTCAGGCTAAGCATATGGTTTTGCTAATGTTGAGTTTGGCTATTTGTAGATATTTTCTTAAATAGAAAAAATAAGTATATAGTTAGCTTATATAAATTCTTTCTGAATTTTGGTATATTCTTTAAGCATAAGTTTTTAAAATCAAAGGAAGACTTTATTCAGGATTATCATGATAGTTGACACAACTATCATAGTAGGAGAGAGAGATCCCGCTTAGTTCCTAGCATCTTGGAATCAGCAAGATCACCCTTGCACAGGCTCTGTTAATGCCGGCTGCACATCTCCATTAGAGTCTCTGGGGAGCCTTGGGTAGCTGAAATGGGACAAGACAAATATGTTTCTATTCTCTGTGGTCATGCAGACTAGGCTGCATTTCAGAACTCTTGGTTAAATAAATTGGGATGTAAACCCCAACTTACAAATGGGCAATCTGTGTCTGGCACACAGATTTTGTGTTTTACCTAATTATTCTCTTTATACCAGATGTTCACCCAAGAAAATTGGTTGTCTGTTTATCTGGGCATGCATACAAAAGCAAAAGACAAAAATGACACAGGTTTCTTGCCTCCCCACCTACACTCTGCTCTTGATTCTACATCACTTTATCCTCTTATAACTTAGATATTTTTCTCTTTTTTTTTTTTTT
>VBSM01002608.1:165974745-166016641 GCA_008086735.1 Cheirogaleus medius
AAAGTGACTTTTGATCTTTTGGGTAGATGCCCAGTAGTGGAATTGCTGGATCAATGGTAGATCTACTTGTATCGCTTTAAGGTATGATCTTATATTAAATGCAAACAAGAACAGGGAGCTTCGTGCATATTTATTGATTGTTAGCTATTTACTCAATGCTGTCTAATTAATAACTGAACATTTGTGTTACAAAATTCTATATAGGCTAAGACTTTAGTCAAGAACACTATTCTCTTCTCCACAAGAGGGTCTGGGACCCATGCTAGGCTAGTAGGCTCATTAGATCTTTTTGTCATAGCATCTGGACCATGGGCTTGAGCAGATATAAAAAGAAAATGAAAACAGATTGCCTTCTATTCCTATTAACAAAGTGTTACATTGATACAATGATAGCTTTGATTCCTGCTTTTGTTATGAGATCAATCATACTCCCTAGAGTGTGCATGCATCATAGATGCACAGGTTAAAGAAAAATCATCAAGTTAACACTTGTGTAACATCAGATGCTGTAAATAACTATTGCATCATAGAGTGTGCACATACTTACAGGACCAGACAATGCCAGACTGTTTTCTAAAATAATTTTACAAATTTATACTACCTCTAGCAGTGTGTGAGAATTTCTATTGCTCTAAATTTTTCAATGCTTGATACGATTGACTCTTAAATGTTCGCTAATCTGGTGCATTTGCTCCCTTGAGGTTTTATTTTGCATTTATTTAATGATTACTGAGATAGAATACTGTTTCACATTTTTATTAACCATTCATATTTACTTTTTAATAAAATTTTCAACCATCTTGCCCATTTTTTTAAAACATTTAACTTTTTGTGGGGTGATTTATATCTCTGGATTTGAGTTCATTGCCAGACAAATGTGTTGCATGTTTTTCCTCCCTCTGAGGCCTTACTTTTCTAAATGGAACTATTTATAAACAGAAATTTACAATTTTAATCTAGCCATATTATCATTATTTTTGTTATGGTTAGTATTTTTGTAATTAATACACTAAATTATCAAAAATATTGTGTTATAATGTCGTCTGAAAGTATTTCCTTTTGGTTTTTCACATTTAGAGTCAAATACTTTTTCTTTTAACACACAACTATCCCAACACCATTTGTAGAGAAGTCCGTCCTTGCCCAATCACTTCGCAATGTAGCCTCTGGTACAGCCCAGTCCACACGTGAATGGGTCTTTTTCTGGGCCACTCTCCTGTTCACAAAGAATTTTTTGTCTTTTCTTTTGCAAATATTACATCACTCTAATAACTGTACCTTTTATGAACAGTCTTAACATCAAGAAGATAATTCTTTTTTCTATTATGAAGTACTGATTAAATTTAAATTTCCCAATTTTATGTTGGTTTTTATGGCTTTCTATTATTTTATCATTGGAGTTCTTTATACATCTAGATGCTGGAACTTTGTTGGTTCTACTCATTGCAGATAATTTCACTGTGACTTTCAATCTGTGTATGGTAGCTTTTGATGAACTGAATCTCTTAATTTAAATGTAGTGAAGTATGGATTTTTTCTTTATAGTTAATTTTTATAATATGAGGTTATGAAGATATTAAGCTATATTGCTATAAGACATTTATAGTTTTATCTATGCCTTTAACCCACTTGAAATTATTTTTTATGACACGAGTGACTCTATTGCTTTTTTCTCCTCAAGTGTCCTACCACCACACATTTTCCACTGATCCACAGAGCCACCTCCATATATCATGTATGTGTGGATGAATTTTAAAGCCTCTATATGATGCTCAATGTGTCAATTTGTTCATTCCTTCACCAATACTACACTCTCTTAATCATTTAGAAAGATTTAGAGTAGATCTTCATAAATTCTAAAGGAAGTTCTCACATTTTAGTCTTTTTCAAAAATGTCATTATTGATTATTTATATTTTCACTTTTGCTTTCATCTAAATTTTAAAATCATGCTTTTAACAAAAGTGGAATTTCACTGGATCCATAGATCAACATAGGAAGAATTGCATTTAAAAAATACTGCATTTGTTAAGCAAAGAGCAGATTCCATTTCTCCATCCATTTAGGCCATTCATAATAAATTTTCTGCATATCTTGTATATCTTTTGTTTGATTGGTTGCTAAGTACTTTATTGATGTATTTTAAAAGTACATATTTAATCTTGTTTTTTAAACTTTTTTTCTAATATATCAAAATACAATGATTTCTAATATATTGATAATTTATTTAGAAAACTTATCAAATTCATACTAACTCAAAAATATATCTATAATATATTAGAGATTCTCTATACATATAATCATATCTTCAAGTAATCACAGTTTGGTTTCTTCTTTTCCAATTCTTTTTAATTGCATGCTTTTATGCCAACTGCAAATTCTGGCCCCAAATGAAATAGACCAAGTGATATTTTTGTCTTTTCTCTCTCACAAGAAAAATTATTAACATTATTCACATTTAGTATGTTTGCTATAAATTTTTAAAATTTTCATCAGATTAAGGAAGTTACCTTCTTTTTCTAGGTTTGATCATTTTTATGGATGGATCTTTAATATTATTAGTTAGTTGACATTTCTGCATCTATTGAGATAAACTTTTGATGTTTTTCTCTTTAATCTGTTAATATGACGAATGATATTACTTGTTTGTTCAGTGCTAAACAGAATCTTTGGGTATGGGAAACAGCAATATGATTTATATCTGTTCTGTACTACTGAATCCAGTTTACGGATATTCTGTTTGGATTATTTGTATCTGTATTCAAAAATTAGATTACCCTGACATTTTCCTTTCTACTACTGTCCTGGGAGTTTCTGCTAACAAGCTATGCAAGGCTTATCAAACAAATTGAATAATTTTCCCTTTTCTTTGTTTGTTCTCTAAGCCTTTTTTCTTAAGCAACAAGTAAACGCCTAGAACTCTTAATATCCATCCAAAAATAGGCCTTTCATTAAGTTAGATACACATTTTTTGTTACCAACCAAGGAATTTTAACTGTCAGAGAGTCTAGTTATCTTTGTTCTTTTAAGATATACTTTCATTTCTTTGTTGCATATTAAAGCATTTTCCCTTTGATCTAAAATTAAAAACATAAATAGGATATTTTTGCGTGTGGCTTTCTATCTGTCATTTTTGTCACTAACATAGTCAACCATTTTGATCTCTATACCCAGATATTTTTCAATTTCCATAATTTTTAAAATAGTGTGATTTTGATCCTTGAATGCAGATTTTTTTTCTTCCTGATGAACTTCTCCAGTCACTAGATTAAATTTATTTTCTGTTCCCCTCATTGATCATCCTACCAATTTCAACTCTTTTATGATTTTCTAGTTCTTAATGATTTTATTAAATATGTCCTCCATATCATTTATTTGATATCCTTTGAAATATTATTTCTACTCATTAAACCTTCATTAAAAATTTTAGCTCTGCTCTTAATTTGTATTTTATGTTAATCTCATCCATCTCTTTTGATGACGCTTTCTGTTTTTTGTTGTTTTTTTCAGTTTATTCTGTCACTATGAATGTCTATATCTCTTTGATGGCATTTGCAACTTCTTCTATTCTATTGAGCATAGGTGTCTTATAAAATTTATTCTAATTAAAATACTAAATCAGTTTTGCAGAAGGCAGTCCTCTGAAATTTCAGGTTCATACTCATTTCTGTTTCTCTTTACTGTCATTTCTTTTTAAATTTATTCTAGACAGAGCTTCCTCTGCAGCTTATGGTTTCTGAAAACAAGTAGGACTGTGGCTTACTCACAATAACTTTGTGTTTGGGTTTAACTTCTGTTCAGATCTACATCAAAGGTTAGATTAAATGTTTACATATATGTTTCATCAAAAATTTCTTGCAAACATTCACTATTTGCAACTTCTTTATTCTGTTAGAATCTTTACTACTGCCCTGATTAGGTGCATAGGGTTCTAATTTCAATACTTTTCCATGTTCTCCTTTTTCTTCCACACACAATAATTTTTTGTTGTTGTTAAGAGTTTTATTGGGATGTAGTTGATATGAAATAAACTATGCATATGTAAAAGGTCCAATTTCATAAGTTTGGGCATATGTACACACCCATAAAACTATCACCACACAATCAAGATAATGAATATCTTCATCATCCCAAAACCCCCCACGTTTCTAGGTAAATTCTGATCTGATTTAAATTATCAATTAGTATGCCTTTTTCTAAAGTACTTAATATAAATTAAATATGAGTATATCATCATTTGTTCATCCATTCATCTTTTGATAGATATTTGGACTATTTCTGTTTGAGAGGCATTTTGTCTTTTTTTTTTTTTTTTTTTTTTTTTTTTTTTTTTTTTTTTTTTTTTTTATTTATTTTTTTTTATTCCATCTTGTAATGGGGGTACAAATATTGTTTGGGTTACATACAGCTGCTGTGAATATTCATATATAAGTCTTTGTATGGACATATGCTTTCTTTTCCTTTGCTTAAATACCTAAGTGTGAAATGTATAGATCATATGGTACATGTATGTTTAATTTTTAAAGAAATCAACACACTGTCTTTGAAATGATAGCGATATTCTACAAAATTAATGGAAGTGCATACAATTTCAGCTGTTCCACATTATTGCCAACGTGTGATATGATCAATCTTGAATTTTAGACATTCTACTAAATGTGTAGTGTTAGTGGTTCATCACTGTAATTTAATTTGTATTTCCCTAATTACTAATGATGTTGAGCATCTTTGCATGTGCTTATTTGTCATCCTTATTTTCATCTGATTTAATGAAGTATCCATTAACATTTTATCCATCTTTTTATTGAGCTTTTATTATTATACTTTATGTATTCTAAATACAAAATCTTCCTTAAATGTGTACTTTAAAAATAGTGTCTTTCAGTCTGTGGCTTGTCTTTTCATTCCCTTAACAGCATTTTTCAAAAAGCAAGTTTTTGAAGAGTTCTCTCTCTCTCTCTCTATATATATATATATATATACACATATGTATATATATGTATGTGTGTGTACCTACTATGTTTACCTACTTATGCATATATGTATATGTGTGTTTACATTTTATGGATTTGATTTTTGGTGTCACTGGAAAGAATATTAATTTAAATTAATTAAGATTTTTTCCTACATTTTCTTCAAGCTTTAATTTTACATTTTACCTATGGAGAGAGTCCATTTTGAAATATTTTTTATATATACAGTAATATATAGATGGCAGTTCATTTTTAAATCTGTATATCTAATTATCCCCCTACCATTTTTGATAAGATAATACTTTCTCCAATTAAATCAGTTGGCCATATATGTGCAGTGCAATTATGGGATGCTCCATTCTATGCCCTTGACCTGTTGGTATAACTTAATACCATTCCCCTTCTGTCTTGATAACTATGGCTTTATAATAAAACTCAGAATCAAGTCATGTAGGTACTCCAACATTATTCCTCTTTTTCAAAATGGTTTTAGCTATTACAGTCCCTGTATAGTTCCATTTGAATTTTAGAAATAGCTTGTCAATTTCTACAAGATATCTGTTGGGATTTTAATCAGGATTGGCCTAAATCAATAGCCCTATTGGGAGGACTTAACATCTTAGCAATATTTAGACTTTTTACTTATAAATATAGTATAGTTCTTCATTTATTTAGGGCTTCTTTAATTTGTCTCATTAATATTTTATAATTTTCACATATGTTCTCATATTTATACTTGCACATTTTATGTTGTTAATATAAAAGTTTTCATTCTTTAAATTCTATTTACATTGTTCATTGCTAGTATATAGAAATACAACTTGTTTTGTATATCTATTTTCATCTTGCAAGCTTGATAAACTCATTTATAAGTTCTAGACGTTTTTGTAGAATCTACTGGATGCTCTACATACACAATCATGACTTCTGTGAATAAGGATATTTTTCCTTCTTACTTCCAAATCCAGATGCAATGTTCCTTTTTTGCTTTTTATTATGCTAGCTAGAAACTCCCATACACTGTTGTATAGAAGCAGTAAGAGCAGACATCCTTCCCTTATTTATGATAGTATGTATGGGAGAAAAATCATTGTTTTTACTATGAGGTTTGCTACTAGATTTAGGCTTTTTATTGATGCTCTAAATCAGGCTGAGAAAAGTTTATTATACTCCTACTTACTTGAATGATATCACTAAAGGATGTTGAATGTTGTCAATTTTTTCTCTTTTTACTGAGATTATCATGTGCTTTTTGTTTTAAGCTTATAAATATGGTTGATTGAAATTTTACTTTATCAATACCTTGATTAGTTTTTAAATGTTAAGCCAACTAGACTTTCATGGAAATACTATCTAGAAAGAGATATATTATCTTTTATGTTCGTCTATGTGGTTTTAATTCTTATTGTGATAAAAATACATAAAATTTACCATTTTAAACATTTTTTAAGCGTGAAATTCTGTGGTATCAAGTACATTCATCTTTTTGTGCAATCTTCAGAACTTTTTCATCTTGCATAACTGGAACTCTGTACCCACTAAACACTAACTCCCCGTTGCCTCTCTCTCCAACCCCTGGGATCACCATTCTACTTTCTGTCTCTGAATTTGATTAATTTAGGAACCTCATATAAGTGGAATCCTACACTATTTGTATGACTGGATTATCTTACTTAGCAAATGTTTTCAAGTTTCATCCATGTTATAGCATTTGTCAGAACTTTGTTACTTTTTAAACATGAATACTGTCCCATTGTTTGTACAGATGACATTTTGTTTACTATTCATCTGTCAGTGGACCCTTTTGTTGCTCCCATCTTTTGGCTATTGTGAATAATGCTGCTATGACCACAGATGTACAAAAGGATATGTTATATTCTGGTATATTGCCAGATTAAATTTTCAAATTTTATTAGTTTATTTATTTATTTTGGATTTTTCACATTTAAGTTGATGAGCAACTTTTCTGTGCAGTTCTCTGCCTTTGAAGTTCTGTTCTCCTTGGTACTCTGTGCTGCAACTCTAGCCACTACGGTCTTCTTCCTAGATTCTCAGCTTCATCTCTTAAATTCTGGGAATCTGCTGGATTCTGTCTGGGATCTTCTTCCCTGTACCATGGTCTGATGACTCTTTTAAGACAATAAGATAGGGCATTCACAGACTCACTTCATTTGTTTCACATCTCTCAAGGATTAGTGTCCTGCATCTCCTGTTGTCCAGTGTCTTTAGAACAACTGTGTCCTATATTTCATCTTTGAGTGTGTTTGTGTGTTCTTCCAAATGGTTAAATCATATCCATATTACTTCATCTTGTCTGGGAGTGAAAATCGAAATTTCTTTTATTATACTAAAATTTTAAAGTTTTTTGGTCCTTTTAACTTGTTTTAACCTTTCTAAAATTTATTTGTGTTAAGGATGTGAGGCAGGAATATAATATGATTTTACATGTGAAAAAGCAATCATCAGGGCACACTTATTAAATATTCCATCCTCATTATTATCTTGGAGCCTGATATTTTACAGCCAATTTAATCCACAATACCTCTTCACATATATTACTTCATTATATTCTTTAAGTAAATCTAAGTGAGGTGTTGTACTGGTAGGTTTATTTTCTCTATAAGATATCTAGGAACTTAGAATCATCACAGTTAAGTTATTTGTCCAAGACTTTTCTGAATTAAGTGGCTGAATGGGGAATATAATTCATATGAAAGAACTCTGGCTGAAATATTTGCCACTCCATTAATCTCTAGGCTCCATTGCCCTAATCTGCTTGATGAAGTGGTTTCTCTCTTAATGCAAAACTGTCTAAAAGTGTGATCAGCCCGTAAATGCAGAAAAGATTCCTTCTTTGGTTAAGGAAATTTACTTCTAAGACTTATGTTTATTATATTCTGACATTTTGTTTTCTCACCTTCTCCTTTACCATACTCATTATATTATATCCCCTCACTGAATGACATGGAATTACCTTATAGCTGCATCATTTTGTTGTCACTTGAATAACTCAGCTCCCTAATATGGTGAATGGCTGCTGCTTTCAAATTAATTTTTGTAAATGGTAATGAATAGTGCATTGGTATTTTTTAAATTTATTTCTAAAGCAAAGGGTTTAGAAATTAACAACTTTTTGGAAGTTATATACAAAATCTTGATTTTTAGACTTTCATTACATTTATATGTGTATATTGCATGCTGGCATCATGTATAACTTCCATGTATATACTCATATACATGAATGCTCAAAGAGATATTAAACACATGTAAACAAAAATTAGCATTGAAAAATTATATCAGATAAAGTAGAACCTTACTATGTGCCATCTCCTATGTAACTTATTTAAATATTGACCTTACTTATACATTTGAATCTTTCAGGTGAGTATATTTTTCTCTTTTACATATGTAAAAAACTCAGGAAGGTTGATTAACTAGGCTATGGTAACACTGACAACAAGTGCTGTTGTAGAAACTCAAACTCAGTATTATCTGCATTTGCAACTCATCCTGTTCTCATTTAACTATACTCCAAGGTCATAGCTTTTATTTATTACATCTCAACAAAATATGTATAGAGTACTGGTAGGTAAAAGCATAAGAGCAAGTGCAGTTTATGACTCAATTCACTTCAGTCTGTGGTAGTTTTCTCTCATATTGTATTCCAGAGATACAGCACACTATCTCCACTTTGAGATAGCATCATTTTGTCAACAAGTGTTAGAATTATGTTTTTCTACCTCTCTATGTGCTGGTGTAATTAATGAGTTGGATTACAAAGATGAGCCCATTCAGAGGAAAGCCTATATATCAACTTCTGACATTATCTCCTAAGAACAAATATTTCCACGTTTTCTCACACTACCAAAATAAACACACAGAAAAAAAATAATGTGTATGATCCTGAATATCAGTCTTGGTGATTAAATCTTAGACATGAATGAGTGATGAAATGCTACAAAAGCAGGGGTTGAAACGCTGCCCAGGAATGCCTAGGATAGCGACGTGATTGAGAACCCCACCTACAGGTACAATTGTAGAAAGAAATGGATTATTTGGGTGTATTGTTGACTCTAGGGAGACATTAGATATACTTTCAAATCTCTAAATTGCTGTCAGGGGAATATGTGCTGTGTCACTTCATAATCCCATGTGGAGCAATGCAGATATATCATAGGAGGCAAATGTTGATAAAAATATTATAAAGAATAATCAG
Organism: Cheirogaleus medius; assembly: GCA_008086735.1. Taxonomy (NCBI): domain Eukaryota; kingdom Metazoa; phylum Chordata; class Mammalia; order Primates; family Cheirogaleidae; genus Cheirogaleus; species Cheirogaleus medius. Next base: position 165,983,934 of record VBSM01002608.1, read on the forward strand.
CTATACTTGCTCCTTGAGATGATCAAACAAAAGCTAGATAACCCAAAATCAATCAGGATCATGTATCCAGGATTCCGTAACTTTAAAAGGGCTGAATTTAGAAGTGTTTTAAGTTCCTTTCTAACTGTGATATTCTGTGATTTTCAAGATAGGAATCCATTCTATCTTTATTTCTTTTCCATATTTATCCACAAATTGTAAGGTAGGAATTTACCCGTGGTATGGGAGTCACATTGGATAACCTTTAGAATTAAATCCTTAAGTCTCTTAAACTTTTAACATATGACCACACACTAATGCAATCCTATGTAATAAGAATAAATCAGGAAGCATCACTTCAGCAGACTTAAGCAGTACTACAAGGCTATAGTAACCAAAACAGCATTGTATTGGCACAAACCAAAACAGCATGGTCCCGGCACAAAAACAGAGACATGGATTTATGAATAAGAGCAGAGAACACAGATATGAAGCCATCCTCATATAACCATCTGATCTTCAACAAAGCAGACAAAAGTATACACTGGGGAAAAGAATTCTTATTCAATAAATGGTGCTGGGAAAACTGGATAGCCACATGTAGAAGACTGAAATAGGATCTGCACCTCTCACCACCACAAAAATTAATTCATGATGGATAGCAGACTTAAACCTAAGGCATGAAATTATAAGAATTCTAAAAGAAAATATTGGAAAAATTATTATAGATATCAGACTAGGCAAAGAATTTATGAAGATGACTCCAAAGGCAATCACAGCAACAACCAAAATAAATAAATATGACCTGATAAAATTAAAAAGCTTCTGCACAGCCAAGGAAACTATCAACAGAGCAAATAGACAACCTACAGAATAGGAGAAAATATTTGCATTTTATACATCTGATAACCAGAATTTATAAATAACTCAAGGAAATCAGCAAGAAAAATTTAAAAAGCAGAACTCTTGCTGGGATAGCTTTTCAAAGCCCCTACCTTTCTTTTTTGTGGGGCCTCAAGTTTGGTGCTCCCATCCCAGATGTCCTCGAGTCCCTCAGCCCTATAGCTACCTTCAGATGTCTGGCCAGGTGGACGCTGCTCACTCTTTCCCCTCACTCTCCTCCATTGCCCTCATCAGTATTTTCACATGACCTGTCCTATACCCATTTGTGCTAGAGGGAACATACTTTTAATTTTTCCTGGAACGGTTCAGATTTACAGGTTAATTGCTAATGATGTCCTCTTTTAGTTGATCAGTTGTATGTCATCCTACTTGGTGACTTTTGTTTGTTCATGTCCTCCTCTACTAGACTTTGAATCCCATGAGGAAAAATGAAAAAAATTTTTAAATTGTGTTTACTGCTCTATTCTCCAGGGCATACAACTGTGCCTGGCACATAGTAAGAGGAATGAGCTATTAAGTGAATGACTATGACTGTGCTCTGATCATGGCAATCTGATGGGTGCCCCTCTTGTTGTTATTCTTCCCATAGAGGTAAGGTTTCGTCAGTGAAGAGCATTGTGTAACTAGGGTCTATGGGAGTTGCCCTCTGAGATAAGAAAGAATCCTAAAAGTGTGACATCTTGTGAATACAGAAAGGATTCTGAGACTTCTGGGCTGGTAATACAAAGATTGGAAGGGAAGTTGTGGGTAGTGAGTTCCAGGTAGGGAAGTCAAACTTGAAAACAGGGGCTTAAAGCTTCAGATAACCTCACTTTGACAGGATGTCATTGTTTGTATTGTTTATATTAGGAACTCTTATCAAGGCACATGATCACTGATAAACACCTGCTAGATGTAGGTGTGTCTGTCTTCTGGGTGCCCTGTCCACATCTTACAAGGAATAAGCTTTTAAATAAATATATATCTATTTTCTCTTCAGAGTCAGAGAGTATGGATTATAGTGGTCATTATATAGTGCAGAACAAAGAGTTTTCATTTTTTAATGGTGGCATTCAGAAAAATCACTCTTTATTTCAAAATGTATATGATTACATTAAAAACAAAAATAGAGTAAGAGTGATGGAAATAACTCCCCCCAAATATGCTCAGAATATAGCAATACAAATCATGTGGAACAGGAATGAAAGAAAGAGAATTTGAATGTAGACTTTTACATGCCTTTGGGCTTGGTATAAAAGTGAGAATCAGAAAGCTAAAACCTTTGTCCAAATGTTTGGAGTAACCATAATCCAATGTGACATTGAAAGCTAAATGCTCTGTTTCCCAGGGTGTATTGAATGGGTGTGGTTGCAGAAATAGAGAGAGAGACAGATATTCAAGTTCACAGTTTAATTGCATGATGGCTCAAGTGCAGACGACAACTGGGATTATTAAATATAGGCATTTGCCTTTCTAGACTATTGGGACAAATGTAAGACAAGAACTTGACATTAGTCTCAATAAGAGAAAAGACAGACCAAGGGAACAGTGGTTATGCATATAAATAAGAGAGAAGTCCAATCATTCATGCAGAAATAATGATGTACAACAGAGGATAATGACAAGGTGGGCACATTTCCAGTTCTATGGAAATGGCATTAATTTCGAATATGGCTCATTATAGGATACACTACCCCTAATATATTGCTTGCTTTAGTCATAAGTGATTCAAGAGCCGACTGGAGCCAAACTTAAAGGAGGCATATTTCAGTGGAGGTAGCTGGAAAAAGCAGGATCTAGTGGTACAATTACTGGACTAAAGTAAAGGCTCAAAATTTAATTTGTAGACATAGACTAATAGTTTTAGAGGTTACAAATTTACTTAATTTAAGATAATAGAATTTTTAGCAAGAAGTGAAAAACCAACTTTGGTCCAAAAGTTATATAAAAGCAGAGAGCATGTAGTATAAACTCAGAAATAGGGCAATGAGTATCTTCAAATTCAAATCAGGAAAGAGAAACTGCACTGACGACTACAAGATAGGACTTTTGCCAATGCCCTAGTTATGAGTAATTAACAGTTAACAGTATGCCCTATATATAAACACACATACACACACACGTATATATACATATATGATATATAACTCATATTTTTATATATAATTTGCATTATTTATCATTGAGTTTTTCTTCCAGTCCTATGCTATGTCTTACTGCACTACTTATCAAGAGTTAAAGAGAAGACAAAACATACTTTTTAAGCAGATCTAAGGATTCTAGAGAAAGTTAGTTTCAGAGTTATCAGGCACAATTTCCAAAAAGTAGACTGGACATTGATATACAAATACACAAATGTGTAGGATGGCCCATTCTGTCTGTCATTATATTCAGGGAAATAATTCTTATTTTCAGAATAAAGATTTATCCAGAATATGGGCCACAAAGAGAGAGAAAAGGAGTGAGTAAGATGCCTTGTTCTCATGATCCCTTACTTATTTCCATAACTCCAAAAAATATTATTAACCTCGTTTAGCCTATGTTCTTCCTTTAAAAAAAAAGTATTACCACACAGCCCACTGTGTCAATAAAATACTCATATTTTGTAAAATATTAATACATGACTCTTTTAGGATATGAGTCTAGCAGAGGCACTAAAAGCATATAAGAGTTAAAAGATGTCAGATACCTTCACAGCCTAAAGCAAACTGCTGGAACACCTGGCACCAATTTCTAGATAATGCTCAAAAAGTTAGTTCTTCCTCACTTTCCTATCTGTGCCTTCCCTTTAATTAAACAAAAGTATATTTGATTCATTATTTCTTCTTCCTCCCCAGTTATTGATTTTATTTTGAAAAGGAAGAGGAAATATATTTTTTAAAAAAGTACAATTTTCTTATTGACTGCTCTTCTAATACTTCTTTGCTATGTTACCAGCAAAAAATCATGTCAAGTCACAAAATGACAATGTCTCTGTTGAAGAATGAGACCATGAATACTCAGTTTTCATCATTTTGGTATTCCGCCAGTAGACAGTTTAGTCACCCCTTATGGGCCATAAAATTACAAACAATTCTGAGATTAAGAACATGGACATTATAAATTGGACTACATAAAAACTCATAGTCAGCGTGCTATAACTTCCCTTTGTGTAACATTCCTGAGATGAAGTGAGAATGTAAGGTGTGAGAAAGTCACCAATTAAATAGTTTTTAAATGCTGACATTGAAATAAATTTTATAGAATAAGTAGTGAAATTAATTGCCATTATTTTCACCAGTTTGTTTAGAAAGATAAAATAGTATAAGGAAGGAACTATAAATTTTGATTTCAAAATAATAGAAATTTCACACTTGGTTTCATTATGTGCCAGATGTTTAACTTTGGATAGATCGTTTACCTCTCTGATTTTCAAATCTCTCTTCTGTATAAAGGAGAAAATGAAGCCTAATTTTAAGACTGTTGTGAGGATGATTAATATATAATTATATTAGTCTTTGGCACAGTGACAAATTCTAATTCTCATTATTAATCATGGAGCTATGACTTGGGTGGTAGTAGCTTAATAATCCTTTAATTATACCTAATGCTTTATATTTTCTGAAATGCTTTTGATATACAAAACCTATTTTATAAAAGGTAAGTGAAAGGTACAGTAATAGCAGCTCATCTTTCTTGACTGCTTGCTGCCTGATAGGCACTGGGGTAATCATTTTACGCCCATCATCTTGTATCATTCTACAAACAACTCTTTGGTATATTCACTGTTATTATCAGTTCTGATTTAGCGATAAAGAAAAGGAGGCTTGGAAATTAACTTGCTGAAAGTTACTAGCAAGTAGTAGGACAGAATCAAAACCTTATTTCTGACAGTAGAGACTGAGTTTATAAGCACAAAACGATACCACCTGGTGAAAAATCTGATTGAATTAAAAAAGAATGTGAGTTTCATATACATGACACTGAGTTTGGGTGTCCTGAGTAATATTTTTATTTTTTCTTTCTATGTAATGGGAAGAGTTTGAAAGACTCAAAATATTGCGTGGTATGCGATGACCTTTTGGGATTCAGAAGCTGTGAAGAATTTATAGACTATCCTGTCCAATCAATTGTCAGCAGCATCATCGTATTTTTTTATTATATCAAGAGAAGCACATATGATGATGCAAAATAGCTTTGTTGTGACTATATGTAGCTGAATGAAATAGCAGAATATAAATTTAATCAACAATATTAAGAAATATATGTACAATTACAATTATTAAGTTGAAAAATTCTCTAGAGCTTTCCTAAAGAGTTCTTTTCCAATAAAAATATAAAATATTTTTAGCATGATATATGAATTTGAATAAAGAATATATTTAATTTGAATTTCAATTTTTATGCCTGTGATTCACTGACTTTGCATTTCCAAGTGCAAATTGCTGGTTCATAAAAAAGCTTATTGCATAAATGATACTGTTGCATAATACATATTTAATAGTGATTATCATTATATATTTATGACATTTTGGTAGCTTAATATACATTTTGTGGATATATAGTATATCGCTACAATTATTGTAGTCTTTTATGTAATTTTTGATATGTAAAGACCTGAGTGTAACCAAGAAAACTTCCTTGCTTTAAAGTCTTTCATTTTCAAAATAAATGTATTCACAATGTTGTGCCACCATCACTGCTATACATTTCTAGAACTTTTTCAAGTTTTTAAAAAAGTTTTAATTATTATAGATAGATAATAGTGGTATATAATTATGGGTTACATGTAATATTTTGATACAAGCATACAATGTGTAATGATCACTGAATTATACACTAAAATGGTTAAAATGATACATTTTATGTCACATATATTTTATCACAGTAATTTTTTAAAAAGCATTAAAAATAAACAAATGCATTGATTTTCAAGGGCACTGGCTGAGTTCCCTGGGGAAGCAAACTCTGAAATGTATAGTCATGTGCAGGAAGTTTTCAAGGGAGTCCTCCAGGGACCAACATCTGCAGAAAGGAGAGAAGAACACAGGACTGGGAGAAAGAGAAGTAGTTTGTGAAACAGTAACGAGGATTCAGGAAGCCCTGTGGCAGTTGTGGAGCTGGGAAAGCCCCCAGAATTGTCCTGCATTTGGGCAATGTGCCTGGCCCTTTAGACCCCTCTCAATTGGTCATCACATGCAGGCTGCCCCAAGGAAGGAATCACGGCCTGCGTGAGGGAGTTCTCCTCCACTGAGGGCAATAACGCTGACGGGGCATGTAGTGTGTGCTGCTCAGACTGCCCACAGGTGCGTCTCAGTTGTCAGCTTTCTTTGGAAATGCCCTAGGACCCTGTACATTTTCCCAGGTGGCCAGCATCTAATGAGTAACTGATTCGGGGATATCAAAGCCTGGTCTTTTCCTATGGACTGAGCATGACCCCTCCCCCCAAGTTCATATGTTGAATGCCCTAACTCCCCATGTGACTCTATTGTAGATAGTGCCTTAAAGGAATGATGACGCTTAAATGAGGTCATAAGGGTGGAGCCCTGGATCTGACAGAACTGGTGTCCTTACAAAATAGAAAGAGACACCTGAAGTTGTTCTATGTCCACTGTGTGAAGACACAGTGAGAAGACAGCATCTTCAAGCCATGAAGAGAGCCCTCACCAGAAATCAAACCCTGCTGGAACCTTGATCTTAGACTTTTCAGCCTCCAGAAATATGAGAAAATCAATTTCTGTGTTTCATGTCACAATCTCTATGCCATTTTGTGATGGCAGCCTAAACAGATTAAGACACACTTTCACTCCAATTTCCAAGAGTTTTGATGCTATTTCCAAGAACTCAAATTGTGATGACTAGAACTGGAAAAGATATAAGCAGCAGCCACTAGGATGTAATTTGGAGCTGGGTCACCTGCCACCCCACTGGAAAGGACTACCCCATCACTGGTAGTAAGTAAAACATGTATTGCCCCAGGCACAAAGTGACAATGAAATTGTTGAAATTTCCCCACTGATAGACTAATAAGGATACCAGTGTATGTGTGTGTGGCAGGGGGGAATACATGGGCTTGTGCAATTTATTGATGATTTGAGAAACAGATGAAATAATAACTGTAAGAAGAATAAAATAAGATGGCTCTTGCTAAGAAAAAAAAGATAAGTAAACATTGAACTTAATTAATTGGCAATTCAAAGCTAAATGCTAAACTCATAGGGCTTCTTTGGTAGCATATAAAAGGGATCCTTATTCCCTGCAGCAATAGAATACAGAAAGCTAAGAATGAGTACTAGGAGGAGCTGAGCCCAAAAGAAGTTCTTTTTTTTAAATTTTGAAGTATTACAGCAGTATACATTTTTTGGTTACATGAGTCACTTTTATAATGCTTGAATCATGGTTATAAGTGTTCCCATCTCCCAGATAGTGTTCACTGTACCTGCAAGGTAGGTGTTCACCCATCTCCTCCTGCCTCCTCCCTCCTGCTTGATTTCCATTGGGTTTTACTTCCCTCTATGCACATATGTCCTCATTAGTTAGTTCCAATTTAACAAGGAGTATATGTGGTGTTTATTTTTCCATTCTTTAGATACTTCACTTAGAAGAATGGTCTCAAGTTCCATCCAAATTGTTCCAAAAGGCATTAAATCATCCTTCATCATGGCTGAGTAGTATTCTACGGTGTGTGTGTATATATATATATATATATATATATATATATAGTGGAATGTATACCATAGAAGTTTAAACTCTTAATATAGAAACATTTGTCATGCCAAGGCCAAGGCACTGGTTGGAATGGAATAGGGTATTGACATATGGGATAGAGATATCAGTGTTTATTCTCCAGAAATTAATTTAATCTGAATTTCCTTAGAACTCCCTGATTGTGCAACAGTGGCACATTCCTTTAGCCTTAAGATATTGCAGAGGCCTCTCCTCCACAAGACAACATGGTCCCTTCTCAGGATCTACCCTTCCCTCACGACCTGGTCATTAGACCAGAAGTTAATATTCTATGAGAACACAACCCAAGTGGGGACATGCTCAGCCTGATAAGGGAAGAAAATTCCTATAGACTATAGCATATACTAGAAGAAGCTGTGAAAATATGCATAGGGCTGAATTTTCAGATTAGGTCACCTGATGGCTAAGGGATAGTTTATTGATCTTTAAGCACTTTTTTAGGATATGAGATTTAACACCCTAGCACAGACTACAGGAGATTGGACAAGCACACCATTTAGATGGCTTCTAGAAACATGGAGAAAGGAATGGTACACAGTAAGCGTGGTAGGGCAATCAGAATTGTAAGGACAGATGGTAGGAAAGAACCTCTTGAAATACTTAGAGAAGTAACATACACAGTGGACATAGTATGTCAGCCTGCAAAACTCTGGAAGACTAACTTCCATGGGAGGTCACAAAGGATACACCATTTACCAAAGCAACATCTAACTCACTGGTGAGAGGGACAAAGAATCACTAAGGAGTTCAGTGGAGGCTGCGCTCTGTGAGCTCGGGCTGATGGTAGTAGATGCTGTCATAGCACTGGACTACTGTTGGCAATGGCTGAGACAGGACCTCCACAGCAAGAGGGGATAGGAGATATCACTCAACTATCAAAAGCCAGGGGGTCATAATTATTGCAATGAGTGGCAGAGATGGAGGAGCATCTAGGCAGCCTGAAAAAATGTACAAAGATGGTTAATAAAATATGACATCCCTATGGGCAACATATATAGGGAGCAAGGGTGTGCTACTCAATCTATACAATCAACAGAAATCAAGGTTAGATAATCAGGATGCTGAAAGCTTTCATCCCAATAAAAATGTAAGATTCCTTTCCCAGTGGCAAACTATGAGTGAGATATCAGATTCAGAATTGATAGATTAAATGAGAGGCTGGGTCATCAAGACCAAAAAGCCCCAAACATTGCACCTGATATTGCTTCCATGTCTTTGCCTACAGGGAGGTACAGCCATTTACTTGATTAACTGTATACTGGGTAAAGGAGAATACTCCAAACTTTTCAGCACTGTTGAAAAAAAGAACAAAGATAACCAAAGTATCATCATGGCCTCCCTATTAGACTGGGGACATTTTGGGGGCTATCCATAAATTATATCTCAGTCCATGTCTGGCTCAAATTTGGTACATTGAATCACGGACCCGACCTGGTCATGTACACAGTCCTTAAATAGACACACTTGCTTAATGGCACAAGTCCCAAAGCAGCTCCTTAGACTTTGGGATTGTAGCTATTAATATCACACAGGAAAAGGTCAAGTGGAGGCCCCTAAAGTTGATCCATCTCATTTCAGCCAGGATAAAAAAAAGAATCAAAACCAATATCACATCTCAGGCTAAAGGACAGAAATCAGTATCACTTTTAGAGACCTGAAGGATGCAGGAATTCCTGCATCCTTCCCTTCATATCTCCATGAATTTCAACAATCTGTACCAAAAAAAAAAAGTATGGGAATTGGAAGATAACAGTAAATTCCTTCACACTCAACTAAATTGTCAGTACTCCCAATTACTACTGCTGTGGCAGATTGGGTATTCTGGCTAGAGCAGGTATTACATGACCTTTGGTACATTGGCTATAGCCATTGATGTGGCAAATGACTTCCATCCCTATTAGAAATGAGGATTAGATACTGTTTGCATTCACATGGAACTGACAACAGCATACATCTCAAGTTCTGCTCCAGGGTTCTGTTAAACATTCTGCATCCCATTACAATATAGTACAAAGAGATCTGCACCATATGGTAGTTCCTTAACATAACACAGTGTGCATTATATCAATGAAAGCATGTGTTCAGCTCAAATGAGCAAAAGTGGTCAGCATGTCGAAGGCCTTGGTAAGACATCTATCCTCCAGAGGGTAAGAGATAAACGTTACCAAGACTCAAGGGCCTGCCACGTCAGTAAAGCTTTTAGGAAGATCAGAAGTCTGGGGCATACTATAATATCCTCCCAAAGTAAAGGACAATATATTGTACTTTCTGCATCCCCCAAAGGAAAAAAAAACCCAACAATTCCTGGTAGCTTGTTTATAGTTCTGAGCTGAGCAGAACATTATATTTTACCCTTGAGAAGCATTTTGACTTATATACTGTGTGACACAAAATTTTGCCAGCTTTGAAAGGAGCTTGAAGGAGGAAAAAGTCTTTCAGTAAATCCAAGCTGTGCCACAAGTATGCTTGAGGCTTGGACCATATGCTGTAGCAGACACCATGACATTACAATGATATGATAAATATCATTGGTGGGAAAAGATGTTTTGAAGAGTTTATTATAAGCACCAGTGGGATAATAAAAATGCACACTACTAGAGTTCTGAAACAAGACAGGGCCAACCATATCAGAAAATTAATAACATTTGAAAAATAGCTCTTGGCATGCTATCAGGCTCTACTAGAGTCAGACAACCTGATACGGAGTCCTCAAATAGTCATGCACCTATAGCTACCCATCATAGACTAGGTTTTGTGTGGCCTTATTACTTTCATGGCTTATTAATAAGGTCAGGTGGTTCCAGCAACCAAGTAGACAAAATGTCAGAGCTACCAGACTTTACCCAGGCTCTGTCTTGACTGCCCTAGTGCTGGTACAATGGACTTATACACTAAGTGACCATCGAGGTAGGGATGGAAGCTATGGATCCAAGAATATGAGCTCCCACTTACTAAGACAGATTAGCCACTGGTGTCATTAAATATCTAACCTACCAGGAGCAGAGACTAACCCTGAGTCCCCGATATGGCATTAGCCCTTAAGAAGACCAACAGGTTTCCTGTTGGTAAGTTATTTACCTTAGGAGCCTTTCTATCTTAGGAGAATCAACATTTCATATTAAAAGAAGTAGACACATCTTCTGGACATGGTTTTGACTTTCCTGTCCTCAGGGTCTCAGCTAGCCCATTATCTGAGGACTTAAAGAGTGTTTGTTCCACTGGTAGGTGAGCCCACGGAATACCCCATCAGGCCAAAAGATGTATTTTATAGCAATGGAGGTGTAGAAGTGGGCCCAGACCATGGACTCTATTGGTTATATCACAGACCATACCATCCAGAAACTGATAGTCTGGTAGAAAGTTAGATCAGCCTACTAAAGGCTCAAGTGAAGCACTGGTTTACAAGTGATACTTTATGAGATAGGGCAATATCTTCTGAGATGTAGTACACTTTTTAAACTAAAGAAATTTATATGTTACCATGCCCCAGTAGGTGGAAGGTATATGCCTGGGAACCATGGGATGGAAGTCAAAGTGTCCTGTGTAAATGGAAACATCCACCCCAATCTTGGCCTTGTTGTGCGACTCATTTCTATACACTAGCCATTGCAGATTTAAAAGTTCTGGTACCCAAAGAGAAACAATACCTTAGGGACACAGACATACTGTCATTGGACCACAGTCTATAGCTGCCACCTGGAGGCTATTGTCTCTAATGTAGACAAAATAATTATAGATCTAGTCTACCTTTCTGAGTGCTATGATACAATCAATCCCCTGGTACTGTGATTAAGCTCTCTGCTCCAGCTCCAGCTTGCACATATTAAAAAGATATCAGTGCTATATCTCCGCCAAAAAATATGGGCTTTAGAACTAAACGATATTTTGTTAGTATTATTTCTCTGTGACTTAATAGCTTTATATCATCCAAGTCACTAAATATCTCTTAAGTTTGATTGTTTCATAATTATGGTTGGAGAAGTAATATCTACTTTTAGTGGTTTGTTATAAGGATTAAATGATGAGAGCTAGCATTAAAAATATCCTAGCACATCTGTGTCACATGTTTAAAATTCGTTTATTTTATGCGTTAATTCCCTTCTAGAAACACTGTAGACTTTGCTCAGTGCAAATTCCTTCCTTAAAAGATTATGTAGTTTTTTATCAGGAAAATGTTTTCTGTAGCAACCAGTATCTCTTGACTTTCTTTCTGAATTCCACAAGTGGAAGAAACATGTGTGAAGGGCCTTGAGTTTTCATACAGAACACTTTCTAAGTGGGCTGAGAGTACAGATCTCAGAAGCTATGCTGTGATATACAATAAAATACATTTGTTCAGAAATTTCTCACTTTATCATCATTTTGGAAGGAGGCATAGACTTTTCCATACATTATCTATGAAGAAAAACATTCAATTGGTATTTTATTACTAACTGATCAGCAGATAATTGCATTATATCCTATGGAAGTCAGATTGTGAAAATCAAAATCCTAAAAATATCAAAAATCAAAGATTTAAATCTTAGCATTTTGATAAATTACAAAGTATGGTCATTAAATTAATCCTCTTGAAGGCCAATTCTGACATGCTATAAAAATGCAAAAAACTACAACTAATATTTAAACAAATTTTTATTGCTCAGTAATCATCCTTTTCAAATTTGTTACAAGTGATTCATGGCAGTTAACACAAATTAAAAAAAAAAAGCAAAGCAAAGATCTTTGAGAAAATTTAAAGAACATGAAGTAAACTTAGAAGACTTTGTTTTATTGTTTTTGTTCTATTTTGTTTACAAATAGAAGTATGTAAAATTTCTTGTCATGCATTTTCTGTAAAAAACTTGTCAAGTCTTTCCTTGTCTATTTTATCTCTTAGACAGCAACCTACAAAGGAAGCAGTCTGGAGCAATGAAAATTGCCTGTGTCTGAGAGACCAGAGTCTAGATCCTTGGCCTAACCTTGCCTCCACCTAGCTTTGTGTCTTCCGCTTGTCACTCTTCTCTCTTCCTCCTCTGGCTCTTTTCCTGCATTTGTAAAATTAGGGAGATTTATTTGTTTGTTAGTCTCTGTGATGGTTAATTGTATGTGTCTACTTAAATGGACCATGGCATTCCCAGATATTTGATAAAACATTACCCTAGGTGTTTTGGTGAGGTTTTTGGATTAAGGTACCATTTACATCAGTAGACTGAGTAAAGGAGATTTCCCTCCCTAATGGGCCTCAACAAATAAGTTGATGACCTTAATAGAATAAAAGGATGACCCACCTCCACGTGAGAGAGAATTCTCCTCCCTGATAACCTTCAAACTGGGGTGTCAGCTCTTTCTGGCTCTACAGAAGGCTACAGCCTTTGGACTTAGATTGGAATATCAACTCTTGAAGATTTTAGACTTGCTAGCCTTCATAATTGTAACAGTCAATTCCTTATAACCAATACAGTGTGTGTGTGTGTGTGTGTGTGTGTGTGTGTGTGTGTATATATATATATATATAGAGAGAGAGAGAGAGAGAGAGAGATGTGGCTCATATATTCAGGTAATTGGTCTGAATATAATTTAGTAGCTATATACCTGGACATGTATTTGTCTCCTAGTGTTTCTGTTCCTCTGGAGAATCCTGACTAATAAAGTCTTTAATGTTTTGGTGTAGAAAATACCATTTAAAAATACATTTTCTTTAACCTTTACTTATTTTTCCAATGAAATAATCTGTCAGATCCATCACCCAAAACTGATACTTCATATATCAAACTCACATCTACTAAGCCAATGTTACATGACAGAATTTAGTTGGAAAGGATACAACTTATTTAACTACTGGAACATTCTTCTCCTTCTCCTTGAAATATATAATTCTTTGTGATATCCTTTTGTAACAAAAAAAAAGACCAAAACAATGTTTTTACTTATTGTTAAGTTGCTACTCTACTCATTTCATTCTGCACCACCGTCTCGTAGATTAAATCTAATTAAATAGGTGGCTGTTCTTTGGACACGCACATGCAGGATTTTATTGGCACCTATGAAGTAGAGGATCTTTACGATGAACTGGGGGATGGAGATGACAAAGTTCTGCCCTGCCCTTGAGGAGTCTGCAGTGTCTATTAGGAAGCTGTCCTAGGTCTCTTGCTCACTTTGAAGGTATAATTTAGATAGGGCTCATATTTCAAAAACTGAGTGAAACATGCCAGTCATTTGGGATCTTCATTAGTGAGTGCTTTCCCTTGGAACTAAAATATTTCATCTAATAATCATCATTAATCAAGTCACCCAAGTTCTTCTCTTTGAAGAAGATTGAAAAATCCATACCCTGAATTTGAGGGGAAAACAAAAATAAACATACACATGCACACACATGCACTTTAAGTTACCTTAAAAAGAAAAAAAGACAGGGAACTGCTCACAAGTACACACATAAACTATGTTATATTCAGTAACCACCAAAGGAGCTAAAACTGGGAAATTTAATGTGCATATTATCAGAAATATTGGAAGAAATGGCTCATATATTCTGTTAATTGGTCTGAGTGTAATTTAGGACCTATATATTCTGGACTTTTATACAAAGTCATCTTATTAATCTCTGATATTTAGTAAAATATACATTTTTTGATTTCTAATTGATTTCCTTGGCAAAGATATGAATATGAGAAAGAGTATATTGCTTTTCCTATCTTATCAAGAGTTACACTTTGGGAAGGGGTTAATTGCACTAATATAATTATATGATTTCAGAGCCTTAGGAATCTTTGAAATTATGTAGTCCAACCTCACTGTTTTTCAAAATAGGAGACAGACTCAGAGAAACTATAGAGTATTTCCTCACTTCCAGGGTAGTGCTATTTCTGATCTTATCTCTATTGCTCCATAGATATATAATGTACAGCAGCTCGGCCCTCTAAGACTTTCATTATTATTTTTTAATTGAGTCTGGTTCCAATCAATCTGAACTTCTGAGTTTTTCTGATTTGATGTGTTCATTGCTTGAGGGAGAAAACCATTGTATTCAGCTGCTTCCTCCTATCAGCAATATCTTATCTCATTCACCTTCTTGCCTCTATAAATACCTCATCAATAGTTAATGTCCCTTCCAGATGCCTCAATAAAACAGGCTGGGTTTTATAAGAAAAGCTGTTCAATACGTGTCCAGAACAAATGATGGTTTTTATCCTTTATTGTTGTATGAGGAATTTGGTGCTTCTGCAAACATCTCTTCCATGTGAAGGATGAATGGCTCCAATAGAGTCTCCTCCCTCTCCTATGCTTTAGGGACAGTTCAGTTTCCTCTCTGGTGCCCTTCCTCTTGTTAATTAACCAGTAGGTTAATGAAGCTGAACGTTTCTGGACTGTGTTGCTCTCAGTTGTGAGTAAAGGAATTGTATAAACTAAACAGGATCAGTTCTGCATCTAGTTTATGTGTGGGACAAGCATGGCACAAAATATTTTATTGAAACTTCATGAAAAAAAGCACAAACAATTTAAATAGTCCAGGGAATTTTACAAGTAAAGAAACTGACACTCAAGACAATTTAAGAAAATTACAAACAAATAGTAAATGAGGTCGCTTCATTGTACTCAGAGCTAGTATTCATTTATTTATGCAAATAGTTATTAAGCAGACATTTATTGAACACTTGCAATGTATTAGAAAGTCTGCCACTTACTGTCGAGCTAAGATATGCATAAATAAGACATGAGTATCACTGCCCTTAGAGAAATTATGTTCTCTTATTTGATGCAGACTCTCAATCAATTAGATTACAGTGTGATGTGACAGAAAGGAGATGCAGAGAAACATGAGATGAGAGCCTGGAATTGTATTCTTGAGAAACATCAATTTAAACAATAGGTTGAATACCCCATAGGTAAAATACACAGAAGAATTTGAAATGGAAAGGCCAGGAGAAGGCAATGTCCTGGGAGTCAAATGAGATTTGTAAAGGACAGCACAGAATGAAATGTCACTGAGGCAAACTATGATAATAACAATTTGAGATCACCAAGTATATTGCAGTAGTTGTATAGAAGAATTTTACTAGAACTTTAAGAGTTTGTGACGAGGAGAGAATGTGGATGGAAGCTGGGAGATACTGAGTATAAGTAGCTGTGGTTGTCATGTTAATATTGGCCATGTTTTAAGAATAAAAAACATCCTGATCTTTATCTGTCTATGGGAAGAAAGCCCTGGACCTGGGGAAGCAGAAGGCAAATGCTAACAGAACAGATGACCTGATAATGTGTAAGGTAACGTCCTTGTGGAGATGGGTTAAGAAAGGACCTAGAAGCACAGGTCCCACTTGGAAGAATGGTCTTTCCCCTACTCCTAGGATAAAAAGAAGCATATGCCAATCCCTGCTTGGTGCGAGGAAATTACAGAAAAAACCACCTGATTAAAGAAACGGAGAATGCTGGGTAGGACACTTGTAGAGACTAAATAATTGAAAAAACACACCAAAAAAAACCAAAAAAAAACCAGAAGAGCAAACTTACCAGAAAATAAAAAATAATTTGCCTCTAGAAATTGACAGTCAATGTTTAGGTAAAGATCATAGATTTTTGATGACAACAAATGGTTTGGTTATGGTTTATTTTTTCTTGCGATGCCCAGTGCTCAGGGGTAGACTTGTTTAAGTCTTTCAGCAGAGGGGGAAAGAAAAAAGCCAAGTGCAAAGGAAGTATATGATGTGAGTGATGCATCAGTTAAAATATTGGATTTCCATAAAAATAACCTGTAGATTTTTTTTAAAAAACAGACAAGTTACTCACAAGCTGTGACTGACCTTGTGGGGAAGAGTCCTTATTCCATGAGTAAGGAGTCTCACCAAAATCTGCACACGAAAATCTGTAATTCGAAAAAAAAATGCAAACAATTTTCATATGCAATCAGAGTGTGGAACATTTTTAACAGTCCCTGCAATTTCAGCAGAATGGGGAATGTTGGAAATGCTGAGAGAAGAAGGCATGAGGCCAGGATAGGTGAAAAGTTGTTTATTTTAAAGCCTGCTCACCCAAGGTCTGAGGCCAAGATGGCATCAGTCCCAAAATGGCCGGGCCTCTAGGGCTTTTATAGTACGCTTTGGGCGGGCTCTCAAAGGGGTGGAGTTTGGGTGGGCTCTCAAAGGGGTGGAGTTTGGGCAGGCTCTCAAAGGGGTGGAGTTTGGGTGGGCTCTCAAAGGGGTGGAGTTTGGGCGGGCTCTCAAAGGGGTGGAGTTTGGGCGGGCTCTCAAAGGGGTGGAGTTTGGGTGGGCTCTCAAAGGGGTGGAGTTTGGGCGGGCTCTCAAAGGGGTGGAGTTTGGGCGGGCTCTCAAAGGGGTGGAGTTTGGGTGGGCTCTCAAAGGGGTGGAGTTTGGGTGGGCTCTCAAAAGGGTGGAGTTTGGGCAGGCTCTCAAAGGGGTGGAGTTTGGGCAGGCTCTCAAAGGGGTGGAGTTTGGGCGGGCTCTCAAATGGGGTGGGGCCAGTTTAAAGGGAAAGTTCCCATGGAACCTCCCACCAGCCTCTGGGTTCAGCCTAACAGGAAGGAAGTGAAGCAAAGGATAGCGACTGAGGAAAAAGAACAGGGCAAAAGGTCTTAATAACATTGAAAGTCAGGCATGGCGTTTGCAGTTGAAGGAAAGCCGTAGAAGCAGAGATCGGCCAGTCTTCCTGGCTTCGGAGTTTGAGCAGTTTAAGGGACGCCAAAGCTCAGACCGCGCCCATAGAAGTCAGTGGAGAAAGTGCAGGTGAGTAGATGTTGTCACAGATGAGGTCAAGGAACTGTGACAGCAGGGCACTAAGTGGACCTTCCACCCCATGTCAACTTGGGATACAGCCCCACTCCTTCCCCTAACAAGACTTACACGTTCCACTCCTTCCTATCATAACAACTTATACCACCTTTCACTCCCCACCCATTTTCCCAATACATTCTCCAATACTAAACTTATTTGAATATTTTATTAACGGTGACACCTTTAGCAACTCGGAGATTTCCTTGAACATTCATCCTTGTTCCCATATAGCTTGGCTTTTCCTCATTATTCTGATACCAGCTGAAGGGGACACTTTTTCATGAAGGTACAAGAATAAGGGTTTAGAATTAAAGCATGTTTTATTTTCTTATCATCTCCTCCTCAACTCTAAATTTTAGTGCCCCAAAAGTGCTACAAATGTTAGTTGCTTAATAAATATTTCAGTAAATTGATCCAAATTACATTAACAGATGTGGGACCAATGATATGAATTTATTTAGAATTTATCATTTTTTATTAGAAAATTAAGTCCTAAAATGGTTAAATGTTCAAATGGCTAAAGGCCAAAGAAGTAGTAAATAGATGGACTAAAGTTAAATACTTTTCAATACATGTCTGTATTTCCTAAAATGCTGCTTCTTTTTAACTATGTTGTCCCTCACCATTATCATACTGATAAATTTAGAATATTCTTGTCATGTTGGAAGGGAATCAACTTATTTGAGTCATTCAAATCTCATTCTAAATGTTTTTATCTATAAAATATGGGATTGGATGATATCTAAGGTTAATTCCAGATTTAAACATAATATGAAATTATTAATATTATTCAAATCTCACTATGCTCTATGTGAATATAAAAACATTTCAATGTTACCCACTCTCTGGTGTTATTTAGATTAAGAAAAGATACATTTAAGTAATTTGACTTTTCTATCTGATTGTATTCATTCCTTTATATAGAAAGTTAGGAGATTTCAGGAGGAAAGAAACCTATTAGATTAGCATTTAAGTTTGTAAGAGTCAGGTAGCAGTTAATACTGCCTATTATTTATACTGGATCAATTATAGAAATCACAAATATTCATATTTTCTATTTCTATTGTATTTACTCCATAAATCTTAATGTAAAATGGTAAGGAGGCTAACTTAAAGAGCCCCCAACAAGAAAAGTATTCATGAACACAAAAAAGTTGAGGAGAGACCAACTCAATCGTTTTTCTTTTAAAAATTAAGGAAGCAATCATATCAACATCAAGGGCCAAAAAACTTCAGCTTTTGTGCTTTTAGAAAATTGTAATTATTGAAAATAAAGCTTGCAAGAAAGAAGACATTGAAAATTCTTTCCACATCAAGTTGAAATAAATTAAACTTTGTGAGCCAAAATGACACAGAGGCTTTAATTGTGAAATTCTATAATTATATTTTTAAAAGTAAGTCATTTTGGTAGATAAATTTGTATTCTATATAGGTATAAAATGAAATTGAAAAGGCCAATGATTTTTAAACATCTATGTGAAAAAATCAGAGATATAACTAATTTGACAATGTCTTGTAAAAATAATTTTTCAAAGAAAGATACACTAACCAGATAAAACCAAAAGGATAGTTCCTGTGAACATATTAGAAACCACTTTTATATTTCTTACAAAAAATAAGAGAATTGAGGATATCTTTGATTTGACAGTTTGCTTTGAACTTACCGATTACCTCATCACATATATAGAAAATATTTTCTCAATTAGAATTGTATTCTACAGAGAAAACTAAAGAAAACAAAATATTAATTTTTTCAATTATTGCAATCAACTTTCATGAAGATTGCCAGATATTTTATTAAAATGCTTAAAGTACTAAAACTCTATAGAAAAATGTACCTTGTTCATAAAAATGCCAATAAAATAGAATTAATAATGAACGATATGCCTAAGAAACTGAATAAAATATATTAAATATGTTCCAAAATTGCTTTTATATTACTATTGTGTCCATGCAACAACATGGATGGAACTGGAGAACATTATATTAAGTGAAATAAGCCAGGCACAAAAAGATAAATTTCACATGTTCTCACTCGTATGTGAGAGCTAAAAACGTTAAAGAATTAACTCATGCAGATAGAGAGTAGAATATTGGTTACAAGAGGATGGGAAGGGTAGCAGGGAGAGGAGGATAAAGTGGGGATAGTTAATGTGTGCAAAATACAGTAAGAATGAATAAGATCTAGTATTCAGTAACTAATAGATCTAGTATTCTAGTATTGTTTACTATAGTTAATGACTTATTATATATTTTAAAATAAGTAAAAGAATGGAATTGGGATGTTCCTAACACAAAGAAATGATAAATGCTTGAGGTTATCAATACCTCAGTTACCCTGATTTGATTATGACATGTTTTATGCCTGCATCAAAGCATCACACGTACCCCATAAATATATACAACTATTATGTACTCATGATAATTTAAAATTAAAAATTTTTAAAGAACAGTAAAAAAAAAAAAACTACATAACATAAAAACCCACATGTTTTTTAGTCTTTTAGGAGATCATTTTGAGGGCATTTTTCTAAAGAATCAACTGAACTGAATACTATCAGATACTTAGAGAAGAACAAATGAAATCAGTAGTGTTCTTAATAAGTATATCTGGCAGTTTAGTTAAAGCAATCTTTACTTTTGTTGACACCGAAAAAGGAGTATCTTCATAAATAAAAACTGAACAATGCCCTAATAACATACCTAACACCTAACACGCAGGTTGTTTGTTTATTTCAGCTGATGGAATCTGTTTACTAAATTCTAATATTTTATATTAAAATATGTAAATGATGCAAATCAAATGAAAATATGAATCCCATGAGGTTTTTAACTAATAATAAAAATGAATTTGTCCCATCACAAAATATATTTATCTATAGGACACCAAGGCAGATTATTCGAGTCATTGTGCAAATAGAATTAGAAGACTTTGAAATAATTTAACTTGCTTCATCTAGAATTTCATTTTAGGCCCTCACTAAGGGGCACTGCTAGTTGATATGGTGCATTTGCACAGATTAGAACAAAAAGGTGCCTATTCTGGTGGACAGTTTCAGACATATGTGCTCACACACACATACATGCACGCATGCACACACTCCTGCCAAACAATCCAAGGGGTAAAGTTTGACAAGAGAAATATATATTAGATTTAAGCCTCATTTACCTTCATGACCAAGCTCTCTTATGGGAGCCAGCACCTGTACAATTGTGTGGGTCAGCCAGGACTTGTTGGAACTCAAGCTTGCATTGATAATGCCCTTCTCTATCTATGCCAGTGGAAGCAGAGAGACAAAGAGAATGGGTGAGGACAAATAATTACATAGGAATAGCACTTACGCAAAAGCTAGAATGAATCTAAAAGTCACACACAAACACACACACAGAGACACACATACACACATATACATTTTGAGTTGACGGCAATAAAAGTTGATTTTTCACATGGCAATTTTCATGTGACAGGAGAGAAAGAATTGGCAGGAAAGCAGGCTAGCAAAGCAACGGGTACAATATTGGAAATGAGATATGATTAGCACACTGAGGAGCATTTCAGAAGTAGAGATAAAAAGAGAGTTTTAAAAGAACTGCATCACTTCTCTTCTCTTCTTTTCTTATGATTGCTTTCTTGAAATCCTCTTAACCCCTAGTTAAGTGGATTGCAAAATGATCCCCTGCTACTCAGCAGAGTCTTATTCTACAGTCACTACATATTTTATTGGGAGCAAGGAGCTTGGTCTTCGGACTTGCAGATAAATAAGAAAAAAGAGAAGAGTACATATGTGAAGAATTCATGAAAAAAATCAGAAAAAAAGCAACCAATACTTTATCCTGTGATTTGCAAACTTGTATTTATCAATTAAAGAAAATTCCCAAATAATTCATAAATGGAAATAGTATGCAAAATTAAGCTAAAATTGCTGTAAATTTCTAATGATTTTTTGACATGGTTACTGTATAAAATTGAGAGTAGGAAAGCAAGAAGTTTCTGAAAAGCAAAACAGAACTGCTAGAAATTATCAGAAATAGCAAATTTTTTAATAAAAAGACATAATTTTGCTCTCCCTGCAATGAAACCCCTTTTTCTCTAATCTCTGTGTTTTGTCCAGAAGATAGCTAAAACTGAAAAATATGTGCTGATATGCCTATCCATCACATGTCCTGCTGGGATGAAACCAATCAGGAGAATTCTCCCCGATCCCTAGGCAAAAGGTTTTGTGTGCCTTTTACAACCATATGATCATGGAAAAGAGAATAATACTCACCTTTCCCAGTAACTTTTGAAAAGAAAACTTAATAAACGTAAACCTGAAACTGACTGTGATAAATCAACCAATCTCTGACTTGATTAATTGTACGTTCTTTCATCTCGTAATGGCTCATGATTGCCCCTTAAAAACTATGAATAGATAAATTTTGGCAACGTACAAATTTAAAATGCAACTTCCTGAAAAGAACTTCTTCATAAAAAATGATGGCAAATTGATTTTGGAAAAAGGAAAGCCTAACAAGAGTATAGGCACGTCTATTACATTTAATTCAGTACAATTCTGCAAATATTAATCGAATGTCAACTGTTTTCAAGGCACCATGATTTCAAGTTCTTTCCTTCATTGACAATTAATTCTCCAGGGACTTGGGGGTTAAGAATCACTGATATGAGAAATTATCATATCTGAAAACTACTTCAGAATTTCAATGGAATTTTAAGTTTACTTCCTAAAATAAAGGTAAATTTATCACTGGTCGGTGCTCTAAAAATGAAAAAAACCTCAACAATATATACCCTCCAAAATGAGGACAAAGTTAGAAATCATTACTTTTATGGTATAGTGAATGTTTAAATACTATTAAATAAATAAAATGCATGAAATAAGTGGTCATTAGCACAATATGTAATTAGACATTAACAATTAGGCACAGCATATCTCTCAAATATAATTACGTACACCAATGCAGCAAAATAATCACTCTTGAAAAATGTGATTTATTTAAACATAATTTGAAAGGTCTTCAGCAGTCATTAGTGTTTTGGTGGAAGACTCATATCTGCCAAGAGTCTAAAAAAGACTCTTAAATTTGGTATTGTCCCTGGTGGCTCCAACATCTGGTGAAAAAGAGACTCCGGTGTAATGAGTGGTGCTTTTCCCAGGAAAGGCAATGCTTTCATTTATTTATCCATGAATTAATGTAAGCAAGTACACACAACATGCACCAGGCACTAAAGGGACCCTGGGGAGACCAGGTAGAATAAGAGATGAATCTTCTTTTCAAGGGCGCTAATTCGCCATGTTAAGGGAAAGAGGGACACGTAGACCCATAATTATTGTGCTAGCATAGAAACATGCTAGGCTGCTCTGAGAATACGGAGGAAACACATCTAGGTTAGACTAGGTAGGGCATTAGGAGAAATATAATTTGAGTTATAAAAGATGGACAAGAGATACTGGGATGAAAATAAATGGAAGAGCAATCCAGAGACAGAACAGTAAGATGCGAGGACCTGTCTGAGTCCATCAGTCCTGCTGGTATACCTTGAATAGGTGCAGCCCTTAAGAGTGTCCAACTTCATTGCTTCAATGCAGAATTTACTAACTAGCATTAATGGCCCTATCATTTTTTCTACAAAACAGAGCTTCTTCTTTTGCAGTTGAGGTTTCAGTCCACAAACTGTTAGTGAACAGTGATGAGATAAGGTAGAAATAGACAATGTTTAGGATTTTGATAATCATTTGCATTGCTCTGGCGTTCAAGCACCTGGTCACTGGCCTTCTCTCCTTGGACTGGGTACAGGAAAAAATAATGTGTATGCTACTTATGAGTTGAATTGTGCCTCCTAAAAAGACATAAAGTCCCAACCCCAGTACCTCATAATGTAATCTTATATAGAAATAGGGTTGCAGTTATAGTGAAATTAAGATGAGATCCATATAACTGGTATCATTGTAAGAACAGGGAAAATTGAACACAGCCATATACAGAGGAACATGCCATGGGAAGAGAAAGACACACAGAAAGAATGCCCCATGATGACAGAGGCAGAGATTGAAGTGCTGCAGCTCCAAACCAAAGAACACCAAAACTGCTGACAGGCCACTAGAAGCTAGAGACACAAGGAAGAATTCCCCGCTCTGTTTCAGAGGGAACATGGCCCTGACAACATTCAGATTTCAGACTTTAAGCATCTATAACTATGAGACAATAGAGGAAATTATTGTAGCTATGAGATGGAAAACAAACACACATGAGCTGGTCCTTCTCCATAAAGAGTTTGAGCATTTCTACCCTAGATGAGGTGGTAAATTAAATCAGGGGTTCAGGAGTGGTATAGACAGGGACCATAAAAGACCCAGAGATGAGCAGAGTCTAAAGAAAATGAACCAAAGCAGCACGGTAAGAAAGGTGGTGAACCTGGCTCTCCCAGCAAGTGGTGGTGAAGCTGAGAGACTGTGATCCACCTGCCTGCCCAGTGACTGTCCATGAGATACTCTTTACCACACCTTCTCCTCCCTTCTGGGCACCATAACTTAATTTTATCCAGGACATCTGGGGATTTTCAGAAATATTTCGGAGAGGAATAGGTGGAACACACAAACCAAGAGGTGGGAACTTACAACTCTAAAATGTGACATTTTAAAAATAGTTGTATTGTAGGTGATTGAGATCACACATCTCACTTTATGGGCCCCAGGAACTATGGCAAACCATTACAAATATTCTCATTTGTTGTTGACAGTGGAAAGTGATCTTAATCTCCTCATTTCATAATAAGAGTGGGTGAATAATTGGTCCATGATCACACAGTTAGGCAATGGAAGAGCCAAGCTCTAAAACCACACTCCTATTTTTAACAAACATTGAAGTAAAGCTTGTTTTACCTGCTGGCGAGCTTGATAATGTGTGTTTATATCTATGCATGTATATAGATCATCATTAACCACCCAATAGATGCCAGGCACAGTAACAAACAGTTTTCTTTGATCAATTTTAACACCCCTTTATTATCCCTACAATGCATATAGAGAAATAACTTTGGTTATTTCAACATTTTTAGAACTGAAAGAGAAAGAATTTAAAGCCAACATAGACTCCACCACCCAACCCACTTCTGTGGCCCCATTCCTTCTCTCAGTATGAAGGTCGGGGTGACAGAGTGAAGTCTTAAAGTAGAACCCCTCAGGAGGCCCTGCCTTGTGGAGTTTGGTAGATGTCCTACCTATCACTGTTCTTCCAGTGCCTTTAGGCATATACGTTCAAGTAGTTTGATCATTTTTAAAAGAAAGAATATACAGGCAATATGAGCACTGCCCCTCAGACTGATAAATTCTAGTTTAATTACATTAAGCAGTAAGAGTGCAGTTTCCTCACCAGAAACCTGCGCAGTTTCCTCACCAGAAACTAGGAGGCTCTCAACTATTTGAAAGAAGAGATCACAGTTTAGAGACTCACTATCTACAGAGTAATTTAATGAGCCCAATCTAACAATTGAGAATTAATTTGGGGATTCTGAATAGCAAAGGACCTTATGAAAGAATTATAATACTATGGTTAGTTAAAATTATGAGTCCTAGAGATAGAATTCCTAGGTTCAAATCCTGGATATATTAGCTATCATATGTAATCTTGGGAAAGTCATTTAACTTATTTGTGTCTCAATCTTATTATCTATAAAGAAAGGCCAATAATCATAATGTCTACCTCAAGGGTTTCAATAATGTTGGCATATAGTTCACAGATAAAAGTTTGCTAATACAGTAGCTCTCAAGTATCAGTACAAATTGATGTCTGTTTTTCTAAAACCAAACAGTTATATATTTGTAGTAAAAATGAAAGAAAATCATCTACCTGTCTTGCAGTCTGTGTTTCTTAGTTATGTCTTCTCCAAATATTCCCGTCTTAATCTCCCCAACACTGATCACCTGAGGAAAATTGAAGCAGCTCAGTGTGCGGTTTGCTTGAAAGTAGAATCTCATTTATATGTCACTTGGCCTAGTTCTTATCTTTACAGTGCATATCTCTTACTTTCTCTTCTTTATGTTGTCCTTGACTTGTGCCTACAGTGACAACAAAGACAGTGGTGCATATTTTAAGAACTAAGAGTCAGAAGACCCAAGTTCTACTTTTATCACATATTTTTCCTTAGTCACTATAATTCCATCAGTGTGTTTCCTTCTGAGGAAATCTGATTGATAAATTTCTGTCCTGCTTATTTCAGTAAGTCTTTATAGAGACAGATGTAAAATTACTTTGGGAAATGTGCAAGAATAAATATGTAGGGTAGAAATATTTAGGAAATCTATTTTATTTTGTCAAAAAGACTGAAATAATGCAGTTTTGCTGTAAATAAAATGATGTGTATAAAAATTGCATGATTCGAGGAAAATAGAATGAGTTTTAAAATCGACCTTAAAGGACACACTAGATAATATGTACCACTCTGTGTATTTCTCTACTATAGCTACCATATTATTACCATTGTATTTTGGTTAACATAGATTAAGAATAGGGACAAATGTTTTTTAAAAGTTATCATTTGTGAACATCAACAAGTATACAAAAAATAGCCAAGTCTCTAATACATTTGTCAAACAATTAACAAATTCCAAAGGCTTACTCTTGGCAAGGCAGCATGAGAAAACAAAGTAGAGGAAAGGTAATAAATGGTAAGAAAAAATTGGGTTTCAGGCTTAAAGGAGGTTCTTAGCATTTATTTTATATATCCTTAAAACACAAAAACATAGATAATATTTCCATTCTGTAGATAAAGAAGCAAGATCAGATAAATCCTCCAATTTGCCCATGGTCACAGAGCTAATTGCATGCAGAGTTTGGATTTGAACCCAGTTCTATGTAGAGACAAATCCAGACCTTGTTCCATCCCATCACATGAGGCCCAGGCTTCTGTGGAATGTGCATAAAATAACTAATCTTGATAGAGTGAGTGATGTTAAAGAGGCAAAGTACTACAAAGGCCTTAGGGACTTTGGAAACAGTAAAACTAAATGAGAAATATGAAATGTTAATGAGAATATGGGCTAAGAATATCAGAGCAATAATTGACAACAATGCTCAGAGGAGTGGCCAGGCATGCCTGCAGTGGTGGGGTTTGAAATATGTCTTGTAAGATGATAAGGTAACAAAAGATCAGTGGAGGTTTCAAGCAATTCCCATGAGGTTAAGAGACATAGAGGTGGGAAAGGTCAGAGTATTCAGGTGATGGCTTACCTGAGGATAAATTATTTGAGGTTTAATTGAAAATGAAAGTCAAAGCTATGAAATAATTTTGCTTTTATATTTGCCTCTGTATAGCAATCTCCAGAGTC
Organism: Cheirogaleus medius; assembly: GCA_008086735.1. Classification (NCBI taxonomy): domain Eukaryota; kingdom Metazoa; phylum Chordata; class Mammalia; order Primates; family Cheirogaleidae; genus Cheirogaleus; species Cheirogaleus medius. The sequence continues at coordinate 166,010,614 of VBSM01002608.1, forward strand.
AGCAAAAATCAGGGATCCTACATTCATTGTCAACATGTTAGAGTTTTTCCATCAAAAAAACCCCTGTAACACTGTTCTTCTGCCTCAATGAGTAAGCAGTTGGAAGCTGAAATGGAAAAGTTGCACTTATTTCTCATGAAACATTCTGTGGCAACAAGATGCTCTCAACAAACAAATCAGAAAAATCACAGAAGTTATACAAGTACCCTTGCAGGGGTTTTAAGGAGAAGCCACTGAATTTGAATTTGGAAGATTAGATGCAAGGTTCAACCCTAAGAAATATACTATGTGTTTGGCTCTTGATAAGGCACATAGCATCTCAATTTTTCTAGCTTAAACACTCATATTAGTAATAACAATATTAGCTTATACTTGTTCATGATATACTTTATATAATAGCAGGAGTTATCAAACTAAGGCCCACAGGCCAAATCTGGCCCCCCACTTATTTTGGCAAATAAAGTTTTATTACAACAAAGCAACACTCAATTTATAGGTTTTCTGTTGCTGTTCTTATGCTATAACAGAAGAATTGAGCAGATATTACAGAGATGGTGTCATCTGCAAACTCCAAATTATTATTATCTGGCCCTTTACAAAAAATGTTTGCCTACTTCTGCTCTAGAGCACATAACTCATTTATTCCTTCCAACAACACAATGAGGTAGTTACTATTATTAAATATTATCCATATTTTACAACAGAGAAAACTGAAGCGTTGAGATGTTTAGTAACATGGTCAAAGTTGCAAAGCTATGGAGTGGAGGAGCTGTTATTAAAATTCCTACAACACTAAAATTTAAGAATGAGATTGTAATATGTGGGAAAGTAGGGAAAGTACATTGAAAAGCATGGATGATTCATGAATTGGCTCCTGCGAGGCTATGTGGCCCTAAAAAAATCAATTTTTGAAGCTATGTAGAATTGGTTTCAAACCCTGTCTTCTCTACTTTGTCTCTTGACCTTGTGCTGACTACTTAATCTGACAGCCTCAATTTCCCTATTTGTAAATTAAAAGTAATTATACTGATTTTGCATAATTTCACTATGAGAATTAAAGCAAATGAATATAAGATACCCAATAAAGCATGATGAAAGATAAGTAAAGGGGTTTGCTATTCTTTGTTTTCATAATGCTATTTACCATTTACCTCCATGACAGTATCTAATGCTGCAATTTATTTCTTACCTAACTTCCTTTCTTCTTCACTAAACTGTGAGCCTCTCAGAGGGAAAGGGTATTACTTATTTGTCTCTGAGTGCTCTGATTTTTGCGCAGAGTTTGGCACAAAGTAGTAGTGAGTAAATATTCATTGACTAGATGGCCAGTTTCTAAAGCACAATGGCAGCAGACCTCATCACATTCCTTGCTAGGAGAGAGAAAATGTTCTTTTTTGCCTTCTGATATTTTGGGGATATAAAAAATCATGCTTCACTTGTTGGTTCTGCATGATGTCTAGGCCTAGGACTTATTTCTGTATTAGGCAGTCAACTTATTATATTCATTTTTATTCCTTCTTGGTAGAATCAGTTAGTAATCAAGATAAAACATGTGTTTATTATTGGATTCAGATATATTCCATATTATTCCTTAAAAGACACTCTTAAATCATCCAGAAATGTGCAACCAATCAGAATGCTTAATTTGCTGAACTCTGATTCTTTTCACTGGGGAAGAAAATGAACTCATGCTAAAGGATATTGGATGGTTCTATAGCCCTTCCCCTCCGGAAATGTCTTGAAACGGTTTCTCCTCTGTCACCTAGGCAATTTAATTCACTTAAGAGTGCCTACTTTTTCTTATGTCCCAAGGCCTTAGACCAATATGTGCTTTCTGAACTAATAAACAGATGAAAATACTCACTAGGTATCCTTATCCAGGCCTTAGCCTGCTTCCATCTTTGAGATGGGAGTTGTGATTCCTCCCTCACAGATTTATTAGGAAGATGAATTGAAATTATATGCAAGGCATCTGGGAGAGGCCTGGAAAAAAATTGTAGATCACAGCACATGGTGATTCTCTTGAATGGTTTTTTCCATCAAGAATGAACACTGAGCTTTGATTAGTACTCTATATAAATTATTATTTCCAAGGAAATAAGACTAATGATGAAACAAAACAAACCAAGTCAAGGCCACTTTAGCTTTATCTGGTACACACACACACACACACACACACACACACACAGAGGTATGTATGCTCATTTCTGTTACTTATATCTTTCTCAGCTTAGGCTGCTCATCCTCAAATCCTCACTTTGATAATTACTACCCCTTTGAACTCAGTAGCTACTGAGCAAAGTTATGCACTAAGCACGGTGTAGTTGTTAGCTCTTTGGTTATTATTATGAGACTCTCTTAAGCTGAGGCTTTTATCTTTTCTCTTTTGTTTGTTTTTCCATCCTTTTCTATCTCACTTCAAACGTGTTTAATTTGCACCTTATGTATATCGAGCACTGTGCCAGGAACTTGATGTACAAAAGTGATTGTATAATTTTTGACCTCGAGAAGGGGAGAGTTGGTTATCCCAAATACATTTTGGACAAATGCAGAAGTAAGTATAGATAAGAAAATAAATAAATGAATCATGATATAGGCTACTTAGTAGAAAAAACAATGAACAATTTTGTGTTTCTTAAGAAACGTAAATAAAGTAGTGAAGGAAGTAGAGGAAACAGTAAAAGAATTGGCAGAATATAGAAAGGCTTCAAAATCCAAAGACTTTTGATCAGAGCCTTGAAAGTTTAAGACATTTTTTTCCCAGTTGTTCAGACCTGAAGATGGAATTCTGTGCAGAGGCAAAGACATATGCAAAGTTCAAGATGTGTGAGAAATAAACACTACTGTGTTTTTGAACAAGTAGCTTGATACTGCTGTAAAATATGGATTTTGAGTTGGTACTAATGTGATAGGCAGGGTCTTTTTTTTTTTGTCCAACCAATGAATTTAAGACTTGATCCCGTTTTTAAGATGGAAAGATTGCTTCAACAATAGGAAGGCAGATGTATTTTGAGGTTTTAACAATAAAAACAGGGTGATCCGTGTGGAAATTGTTGTGATAACCTAAAATAGCAACCTAAAAGAAATAATGGTAAATGGGCAAGAAGATACATATGTATAGCATAAGATGCATTTTTTTCCTTCAATTAATAAATATTCATAGAACTAATTGCCTAATTTGATTGTAAGGATGATAGAAACAAGGCCAATAAAATGACTTCCTGATTTCTGACTTCTGTAATCTCTTATTTTACATGCTGAACTTGGGAGTTCACTTATCTTACTATCCTACTATCTGTAAGCTCGTCAGAGTGCCTAGCATAATTTAGTTGATTGATAAATACTTGTTGAACAAATAACTGGTAAAATTTATGATTTAGTTCAGGATGGAGAATAGATTTATGACAGTGAGATGATAATGTCAATTTTGGAAATAAATGAAATGCCTATGGCTCCATGTTGTAGATGTCCAGCAAGTAACTCTATGCTCATGTAAAGAGCTGCAGAGAGAACTGGACTGGAGATACAGGATCATTAACATGTAAGTGATGGTTTAGGATACAGGTATGAAAGAGACCACTTAGGAGAAAAATCCTGCTTTTTTTTTCTCTTCTTACAGACAAATTCTATTCCACTAACCTGATCTTTACTCCTCCAATTTTTGTTTATTTTCTCCTGTGTGGTTTTTGATTTTACTCTTTACCTGAAAACCAGCATTGATCTAGTGTACAGCATCATTGTACTCTCCAACTAACTAATCATTTGGAAAAACTTGGTCTCTTTAAGGCCAGCCCTCTACAGAAATGCTTTACAAAGTGAGATTATATATAAGGTTAATTTTCTGTATCCTATTCATGCCATCACTAACACAAAGCTACCATACCCTTAAAGGATAAAGTGAATCTCATTGATTTTTTTAACTTTCTTAATCTTAAGTCTTTTGTTGCATAAGACCACACAAGGAAATTTTCTTTGGGATTTAGTATGTGAATACTTTCAATAAATTTTTTCCTGCCGTTTAGTTTGTTTTAATTGACAGATAAAATGTTGTATACTAATATATATGTATATATGTGTATATATGTATGTCATATACACCATAATGTTTAAAATATATATACATCTTGGAATAACTAAATCAAGCCAATCAACCAACATATGCATTACCTCAAATAGGTATCATTTTTGTGATGAGAAAACTTAAAATCTACTCTATTAAACATATTTGCATTCTCAATACATCTAATTAGGGTCAAAATTGATGCTTCCTTCATGCAATCATTTCTGATAAACTTCTTTTTTGTCAAATCTCAGAGAACAATTAAATCAATCACTGTTTGTAGTGCTTTAAGGACACATTCATTGCTTTTCGTCATTTTATTCAATGAATATTATAATATGTTAGTTTTATAAGCAGTGATAATTCTATTTTAACTAAACCAGTTTGACCTCCCTCTAATTTAAATCTACCTTTATTCATAGGATTTATTATAAAATCAAGGAAAATTATACTGAAATAATAAAAATAGCATAAAATATTTAACATTTTCAAAGTACTTCACAAACATTTATTCATTTTCACCATGAACCTTAAAATAACATTGTGAGTATTATAAAAAGATTATTTCCTACTAGAGGTAAACTGAGATTGCAGTGATTCATTTACACGGTTCATATTCTTGGTAATTGTTGGACCTTGAACTCAAACAGACCTAAGTTCTATATTCTGTTCTTTTAATTCATCATGCAGCTTCTTAGTAGAGACAACTTGTCTATTGAAAATTCTGCCTGAGGATTATTAATTGGAAATACCATTTGGCTCCTCTGATAATATTTAATCACAAATTTAAATTCATGACTTATCTTTACTGTGTTGATATTCTTCAAACTTTTGATGAATGTGTCTAACTTCATTGCATTGATATAATTTGACATAAAGTACATATTGGAGTCCTAAAATCACAAAGTATAGCAGTATTTCAGAAAGAAAATGAGAAAAGGCCGAGAAGAGCTGCCATTGATGTACAATATTAAGAAATGCTGGGTGCAAAAAGGCAGAAACTCTGAATTGGCCTAAAGAAAGACTACTTCATCTAAAAATTTGTTGTTATTTTAGTAAAATACAGAAGCTCTCAGGAGAGATAGTTTGTGATTCCACTGCCTAATTTTCCCCTTTCATTCAAAATCTATTAATTTGAAAAATAGCTTCTAAAATTTTATTGAATCATAAAAAATTTAAAAATGTATGAATTTATGCAAGTGTAATGCCTGGTAACTTGGTTGTAAGTAAACAGTGATACTTTCAAAGTATAGATGTATAACTTTAGTATCCTGAACTTGGAATAAAAGGATCATGATTCGTATATTTCTATCTCAACTATAGTAGCACCCCAGCATCTGAAAATTGGTCCATATTAACAAATGCTTGATTAATGAACGTTACACTACCTCTAGGTTTCTGGCGCAACTACTTTTTCGTTCTACTCCCTACATACACATTCACGCTCAAACCCATTATTATCCAATCCAACCAGTGAAAGACAATGCACTATGCACAAACTCACCCACAAGCTCCTGTCTAGTCCAGCTGAATGAGGACCTTGTGTATAGTTTTTAGAATGATTTAATGAAGGTAGACAGAGAAAACAGGAAACACCTATAAACAAGGCAGCTTCCAATCTCACATTAACCTAGTAAAGCATGCGTGGTGACAAAACCCAGACATACTTGAGTTGTTTTAATGTTATGGAATGATCACATGTGATTTAAAACAAACAAACAAAAAAACACTTTCAAGAAATTGCTTAATGATTGGAGAAATCATTCTCAGAATTGCTTACTTAAGAAGGAAAGTAGGACAATGGCTAAAATTGATATTAAGAGCAGAGGAGAAAAATGAAAGAAAAGGAGAATGACACAATAGAAATGTTTAGACTGTTTGTAATGATGTGCTCCATCTCTCTATAATGTATATGCTTTCCTCAACTGCAGCATATTTTTATTCAGTAAATGCTGCTGGGAAAATTGG
>VBSM01002608.1:166016741-166051072 GCA_008086735.1 Cheirogaleus medius
TATATGTATACCATGGAGTTCTACTCAGCCACAAAAAACAATAGTGATCTAGCAGCTTTTGTATTATCCTGGATGGAGCTGGAACCCATTCTTCTAAGTGAAGTATCACAATAATGGAAAAACAAGCACCACATGTACTCACCATCAAATTGGTATCAACTGATCAACATCTAAGTGCACATATAGTAGTAACATTCACTGGGTGTCAGGCAGGTGGGAGTGGGGAGGAGGGGATGGGTATATTCACACCTAATAGTTGTGGTGTGCACTGTCCGGAGGATGGACACGCTTGAAGCTCTGAGTCAGGTGGGACAAAGACAATATATGTAACCTAAACATTTGTACTGCTGTAATATGTTGAAATTAAAAAAAATTATTGCTGATGATAAATTAAATTGAGCCCATTATAGAAAAATTGGAATATACAAACTTTAAAAGGCGTAACAAATATAACTCTACTCCTTAAGAGAATTAAACTGCTATTATATAAATTGATGTAGTAGTTCCACAATTATTTTGTAGGATTGTCATTAAAGTTTTCTGGTTGTGTTTGTTTACATTTTTGTTTTTAAGGAGTGGTTATGATATTGATTTGTCTGTTTCTGTCCAACAAATTTGCCTCTGTCCAACACTCTGATGACTTTGAGTGACAGGAATCATGAACCATTCAATTCTGTAGAAATGGTGCCCATTGTAGTATCTGAATAGTAAAAAGTAAACATGTTCCTAAAGTAACAAAATGAAGGAATTGGTTATGGGATTGAATATTTCAGCCGGACTAAGCCTTAGGGAGATCAAATATTACAATGGTGTAATTAAATAGCTATAATAACTATAATTTATTGAGTGCTAATATTATGTAAGTTTGCATTCACATGAAAATTAAGTCATATGCATTCACTCCTCAAAACACACTCATTATAAAGGAGTAATGATTATCTTCACTTATCAATGAGTGAACTGTGGCACAGAATAGTTAAGTCAATCCCCTGACTTGAAATTGGTAGGACCTTCACTTGAAGACCCTTTGGTATCAGAGCCTAGGCAATCAACCACTCTTCATTCCACCATTGTTTACCATTAAGAGATACTGAGCTATTAAAACGAAATAAAGTATGAATGCATGTAAGAATGGAAGTAAGGAAATGTATATAAGAGACAATATGATGGTAGGATTAACAGGACTTAAAGCCAGTGGAATGGCAATATGAGAAAAACTTTCAAACAGAGTATAGGGTATATGGCTTCAGACTTTCTATTTAAAAAACATTTCTTGGTCACCTACTAAGTATCAGGCACTTAGCTGGATGCTGAGGTCCACCTTTGAACAAGAAGTATTCTGAATAAGGTAGGTAGAACCAAGAACTAAATTGTAGAATGTAGACAGAAAATAAAAAACACAGAGAAAAGGGCAAGATCACTATTGAATGCATTATATTTTTTGATAAATAGCAAAGTACCTTTGCAATATTTTTTTCAAAGACAATTTTGGTTTTATTTACCTCCAAATACCAACAATATTATTAATTTCCATGGATTGAGCAATCACTTTGCAAGATACTGCATGATGCAGTTTATGTATAGTTTCTATTTAATTCACAAAACACATTAGGATATAGGATATAGGTTCTGCAGAAAAGGAATATGCCTTTTAAATGAGTAAATTTTACTAAGGATTATGCTTATAAACAAAAGAACTAAGAACTGTCAGACTTAAAATCTGTGTTTTTAATCTATGATCATTAGCCTAGAATTACATGATTCATTCAACTTTATCTTCTCATAAAAATTTATCATTAATATCTAGATGTCACTATTCTATTCAAGGTTTAAGAGATTATTGTCATCCAAAATCAAGTCAAATTAAGACAGAAGATATCGTAAATTATAATTATCCTTTGCTGCCAACATTATGAGAAAATTTGTCCACAATCTTAGGTCATAAATAAATCTAATTATTTCATAGTAAAAATATTTCTTTAAAAGTCTAGGATTATTTAATAAAATTTCAATGCCATTCCATTAATTTGCAGGCCACATTAATTTGGCCTATGTTAATTGATAATTTTAAAGCAAAACGGACCACAGCAGCTAGGAAATATCATAAAGCACAGAATGCTATGATGTGACGAAGACCTTATAGATCACCTAACCCAACTGGAATAATGCAGCCAGATGAGAAAGAAAAGTTACAGGGAGATAATCTCTTCACTGTCTTGAATTTCATTAGATTAAGAAGTAAGCATTAAGCCATGGCCTCACTTAGTATCACTGTGCTGTCTCACTATTAATGTGAGACCAAGATTTTTTTTTTAAATATGGGAAGATGATAAAGCTCAAAGACCATAAAAGTGGAGATAAGAAATAGGACATTCTTTTCAGTCTTATTCATAATATTACCTTTATCTATGTGATGAACAAGTTGGTTAACCTCTGACCGTAGGTAGCATGTCTGAGAGCAGAGAAAGGAGAAGAATGCTCTGTAATTGCTTTCTTTCAATAAGTAATTGTCCATTTTTTCTCATCCACATTCAAGGAAAGACTATTAAGAAGGATACTGACATAAACTGGCCAGGCTAAAGACATAGGCAGCGGTAGCAATGATGGTGACCAATGATCAGATTTTAGATGGCGCCCTCAAGAGATTTGAGCAATGGGGGAGTGAATTGGTATTTCCTGAGATGGGGACAAATTTGAGAAAACCAGCTTTGCAGTAAGTGAAGGAATCAAGAGTTTGATTTTGAAGATAGTTGTTTTGAAAGGTCTTTTAGATATCCAAATAGAAATGTTCAGTAAGCAGTGAATATATGTCTAGAATAATATAATTCTATGATTACAGAGAAAGGAAAATAACAATTGTGGTGCTTATTTAGTCACACGATGAAATACTTAGAACTTAATTGATTCAAGTAAATATGTATAATAAATACAATAATATATAAAGACTGTGGTAAGTATAAAGATATGTGGCAAAAACAGAAAATTTGGACATAAAAGCATCAAACTAATGAGTTATTTGATAATTTTTATTCAAACACCAAAATTATGCCTTACCTAGAGTGCCGTAATTTCTCCCTTATCAATACACCCTCCCATTGGTTTCTTCCCAGTCCTAATCTATAATCCATGTGGAAATGAAAGTGATACTTAACAAAAGAAAAAAAAATCTCATCATCACTTCCTCCAGCCCAATACTTCACACATTATTCTGGATCAAAACTTTCAACTGCTCTTATATCAAATCCAGCATCTTTTACATAGTCAAAAAGCTCCTTAATCTGTTCCCTCCCTACCGCCAACTTTCAAATCTCCCCAATGCCACTCTCCCAGAGCATTTCTCCCACCACTTACTAAGCTATGGTCACCTTTTAGTTGCAAAAGGTGGTGTCACTCTGCACTCTTGTTTTATAAATCGTGTGAGGATTATGACTAAATAATAGCTAATCTAACTATATGCATGAATATTTGCCTTGCAGGATGGAGAAGTTCATGAGAGCAGCATCCCCCTGTCTGTCTAATTCACGCTCCGCCATGAAGCACCAAGGAGAGTGCTTTGGATGTGATCAGTGCCCAACAGCACGGAAAACAGACGCAAGAATAAAGGAGAAACCAACAACCATTTCAAATGTAATGGCAAGAACTGATGAAAGGTGGCGAATGAAAGAGCTTAACTCTTTTAGCTCCATACAGATGGGGAGCTTCCAGATGTCTGTAAGAGAAAGGCAATGGAGATAATGTATGGCTAAATCCTTCATTATGTTTATTAAAGTTTCCCTGAGAATGACAGTGATCCTTACAGAGAGTGCACAGTGATAGCAATCATATTGCATTTCCATTCGTCCTAATTTGGCCTTTGTTTGAAGGTTTTAGAAAGCATGTACATTTTTATCATTTTTATTAAAGCTACTTCATTAGGTGTTTGGGGGAAGAAACTAGTGTGGTGCAAAGATCACAGGCCTCAGAGTCAGGCTTTTGTTCCTATCAATATCATTAATTGGTAGATATCGGGACAGTCATATTTAGATAACATTAATTTCAGCATTTCCTATTTTTAAAACAAAGAAGATAGACTTTAACTAGATTTCTCATGTTCTTTCAAAATTAAAATCCCACAGTTTGAATTGTTTTTATCTCCCGTTAAGTCAATCCTTAAAATCTAGAGTTTTGAACATTAATGCTATACTTTCTAGTAGTTATTTTGTAGTTATATTTATTCCCAGTTTTGTTTTTCACATAATGATCTGGATAAAAATATCTAAATAATGGAGTATAAAACAATCAGCTGACATTCCTGTGTAAGTATAAAATGTTCACAGGTATGACTTGATGAATAATAAAATGTAGATAAGCCACAAGAAATTATGGCCACAATTAGGAAATGTTATAGACTGTCAAGGCAAAAATTTCACCGGACAAAATTAAACAGACTAAGAAGACAAGACTTTATTCAAGGCCACAGTATTAGAGGAGAGAGACCAGAACTCAGCGTGAGTTCAACTCTCCTGAGTGAAAAGTAGGGGGTAGTTTTTAGAGCTCGTGGTGCAGGTCATAAAGAAGCATCTGTGTTTGCTAACTGGCCTTCCTAAAATGAAAAGTAAACTTTTTACATATCTTCATGACAAGGGGTTGTTTTACAACTTGGAGCAAGGTGCCCACCAAAGGAAGTAGGCCCCCACCCTCCCACAGAGACAGGGGAGATGTGGGCTCTAACTTCTCTGATGATTGTATTTCAAAGGTCCTTGAGAAAGATAGCCTTAGGTTGTAAAACTGGCAAGAAGCTTTTATAAAGATTTATATCTTAAAGGGGCAGAGAAAGAATTTATAATTATAAGTTTTCTAGAGTAAATGATCTAAGAAAGGGAGGAAAGGGACCTCTGTGCTGAGACCATCTGGGTTTCTTGTGAGCAGAAGCCATGGGAGGTCAGGGGCCTAGAGACAGAAGAAGCATAGAGTCACATCAGGCTAAGGGAAATGTGAGGCCATCCTGCTCCAGATCTTTGACTGCAGGACTGTGCAGAAGAAACTGTTTTACTTTACATGATGTGGTGATGTGATAAAATGTTTCAATGCTAATTAAAGATAGACTCAGAAAATAAATGTAGAAACCACAGAATTCTATTGGATCTTGGGAATGGTAATAATTTTAAAGTTGCATTTTCATATAGAAAGCAAACATTTTGGAAGACTTTAAGAAAAAGGCAGTGGAATTTTAAAGACATAAGTATACACTCCTGAAAGCCAATTGTTGACAAAATCAATAGCTTTGCAAACACTTTAATGATGAGAGAAAACTCACTTATAGGATGTTGCAATTGAGAAAAACAATTCTCTAAAAAAGTCAATGATATTAAAAAGATGGAAATTACACACACATATCCGTGTATGTAATTGTGTGTGTCTCCCTTCAGGAATTATTTTTTCTTCAGTTTGAGACTGTATATTCTCTTTCAAAAGTCCCCAGAAAGAAAACCTGAATTCATTCAAAATAATTGACTACATGGTACTTGTTACCAAGTTTTCACAGACATAATTTTCCCCTTTCCTCTACTGAAAGATTTACCAAAGTGAGTGAATTTGTTAAAATGTTTAAGTGAGAAAATGCTATGGTAAACCACCTAAGTCCCCATTTCAAAGCTGAGACACTCATTCTCTCAGCTTCTGGGAATGTTGACTGGCTGACAGCTCTCAGCTGAAACTCTCGCTGGGAATTGTCGGCTTCCTAAGACACCACCTCAGCCACCATCACGTTCCTTTCCTGGGGACATACTAAAGCCACTGACTAGTTAATGATGGAGGAGGAAGATAGGAGTATAAAGGAACAGCCTCTTGCTTAACGTGGGACAACTTTGAAGGTCACTCACAGCTCCCGGGCTCCTCTGGGCTCAGCTACAGTGTGTGCTGCAAACGCACCACAGTTGAACAATCTCTCTGATTAATCCTACTTCTTTACTCCTTCACAATGAGCAGATCTCCATTACACAAATTTCAACCTGAGTCTCTTTCCCAGGAAACCCAAACTACGGCAGTAGTTCTGGAACTTAACCGAGGAAGCAGAATCTAAAATGGTATTTTAGAGTGGGGTCACCCACCAGCCAGCTGGCAATGAGGATTTCCTAACTGCTGGTAGGAGAAACGTTACTAGTCCCTGGAATGCTGTGGCACTGCAGTTGTGAAAGCTTTACCGGTGATGAACTGGACCAGGATGTAGGTGGAAGGGAATGTACTGGCCAGTGCAATATCTCAGACATTTGAGAGATTAGAGAAAAATACTAATTATAAAGAAAATGTAATCTGATGGCCAGTACTTAGTCCCATCAATACATGTAAAAATAAATAAATAAGGCGAAATAAGAATGCTTTATTCAACAGCTGAAGGCAAAGCATGAAAGTCAGAAGACCCCCTTAGCAGAAGATACACAGAGCAATATTTGATGTCAGAGAGCAAGAAAAGATAATGATAAGTTGCAGACCTTAACTATACAAGTAGCAGAGCTCCACAGAAGTTACAATTCTTAGTCATGGAAAGTGTGTGATACCAAGTTTAGAGACCTAGTTGGGAAGTAATGGATCTCAGACCTTAAATTCAGAAATCTGGGTTGATAAACTTGAAAACCTTGAAAACTCAGATCCCTCCAAATCCTCTTGGCCTGGAAAAGTGGCCCACACCATCCTGTTAGGAGGCCAACACTGATCCAATTCATAAACATGGTGTAGAGGCCACGAAGATGCCAGCCAACATGTGGCTGTATCATGATCTTTTTTTCTGGCTATCATATCAATAACAATGACCAAGTCACAACATAATCTGACCAGGCTTCTGCTGAACCTGATAAAAAAGAAGAAATTATATTGCAAGGAGCTGTAGGCCCTGGACGAACCATATTGCCTAGAGGTGGAAGAGGGCTGATTCTTGAGAATGCTGGATCCAAGAGTCTTTCACTTGATGGTAAAATGTGAAGAATGAAGAATTTATTTCTCATATATGAAACAGAGAAACCTTTGCAACTCATTTGTTTATTTATGTATTTTTGTAAACAAGCATGATCTCTGTGAACCTCTGCTAACCAACCCTATGGTAAAATTGCCATAGAATTGGACAATTTGACAATGAACTTGTTGAAGTAAAGTTGTTTTTTTCTATTTTTTTTGGACAAAAAAATTGCTCTGAAAATGTATTACACAGATGTGATCACCAACTATTTATGAGAAAAAATTAATTAAGGTCATCAAGACATTGCACAAATAAATTTAATGTTAAAATAACCCTCTCACAAATCATTCTAGTAAACCACCAGACCTCAATGGTTTCTATGTAGAAATGCTTGTCATGACTGAATGATTCTGAAACATGCAAATTTACAGCTACAGAGATGTCAAAGAGAGGTGCGGCCTCAGCGAGGGTAATCAGAAACATGGCTTTTTCCCCCTGCAAACCCAGAGATGAACCAGACTCTGAATGAGTGATTCATGCTGTGCATTGTCAATGTTTACTCACTTACAAACCAGAATGCCAAGTGATTTACATTTAGAGATGCACCTAGGTTGGGAACACAAAATCTCATCATATCATTTCCTGCCAAAAGCACTCATTGCATTCCAGCAGCCTGAGGGGAAAATCCACATGTCTTGCTATGCCACATACGTTCCTGCATAATCAGCTTCCCACCCGCCAGCCCAGGTCCGGCTTCCCTATTCTCAGATCACTACACAGCCTCAGCGAAGGGCTTGTTCAGAGCAAGCCATGGTCTCTTTCATCTTCCTGGTTTTTCAAAGGCTGTTTCTTGCCTGAAATTCATGCTCCTGGTTCATTCCTCCCATCCACTTGCAGGTCCCACACGCATGCATATTTTATCCAGTTTTCTTGATTCAGACATCTCTCTTCTCAAAAAACTACTCCAGTTGGAACTATGTGAGTTCCCCGTTCAATGAGCAAGCATAGTGCCCTGCATTTGATTAGAGAAGTGACATTTTACAGAGAACTTACCATCCTGTGAAGGAAAGTGATGTGGGACAAGTCTTCCGTAACTATTCTCTATGTCGTATTCATCTCTGTGTCTCAAGGTCTCAAGGGCTGAGGACAGTGCCTCACAGAAAAACACTGCATAACTAAATGTATTAATAAATAGCAGCTGGCGTTGTTCTTTTTATTAGTTCACTCTCTTTTGATACGGAGGTCCAACTTCTAGCTCAAAAGTCAATCAGAAGTCTTAAAATGGATATCCTCAGTAAGTTAGGGAGATAAATTCCATTCCACTCTAATGATAATATTGTCAAGATATTTCGACCATATTTAATAAATGATAAAAATTATTTTTCAGCTTCCTCTTCTTCTTCCCTCAAAGAACCTCATGCAGTACAGCATGAGTGGTGATGGATATGTTGATTCTGCATTGATTATGATTAATATAATATATACATATATCATTTTATCACATTGTACATTTTGAATTTATGTATGTTGTATCTATCAATTAAATATTTTTAAATTCAAAAAAAGAAGAGGGTCATGAGAGCTTCACAGTTCATGCTTTGAAATATACTACTTTACTGTAGGGGCCATTTAAAAAATTTTTTTTCTATTTTGTGGGATATTTTTAAATCAGTTTTCTTTTCAGAGGGTAACTTTGTTCCATCGTTCTAGGAGGATTTATCATTTTTTCGTGCCCTGACTGTAGTAGAAAACAAAATTGCACACAAACACACACATATACACATGTATATATATGAGTATATGTTAATTTATATTTTTATGCTTATATAAGCACAGTGACATAGCGACAGAGCAGGGGTGGTAGGAATACTTTGCTCCAGAGGTAGGCAATAAGTACATGGGCTATAAAGAATTTAAAAAACATAATAACATAAATGTGGAATTTATATTTATATTTAAAATTTATAATAATGTTATATGCAAACCGTGGGGCATATTGTCTTTGCTATGTGCAAATTTTAATATGTAAAATGTTTCACTGCATTTAAATAATGTGTTTTATGTAGAAAGTAATTCTGTATGAAAATTATTAGCTGCTTGTATGAAAACTAAAGAAAAAATTAAAAAATTAGAAACTGTATTGTTATATTCATTATTATAACAAACCAATAAATATGTCCTTACTTTTGAAAAACAATGTAATTTGTCTTAATTTATTAGTAATTTTCCTTTTATTCCCTATAATATATTTTACTAATTAATTCTGTTTTTTTCTGGCATGATTATTATTGAAAATAATCTTCCTATATAGACTAAAGGGTTGAAAATGATTCACTCCTATGTCAAATATGCTAATATATCATGGCATATGCAGGTCATGGAGACACTACCTAACAGGACTCAGCCACAACAATTGGTTTAAGGCCCCATAGCACATTAACTTATCTATTCATCTATTCATTCATTTATATAATCACTGAGCACCAAATATACACCACTCTGCTAAGCCCTGCAGATATAGACATAAGTAATTAATCTTAAGGAGCTTATAATTTAATAGCAGGAGAGAGACAGGACGTTCAGTAAATAAAACTAAAAGAAATCTTTATTCTGTTTATCAATTTATCCCATATCGCTACTCCAGTAGGAAGTCAATAAATACTTTTGAGTAAATATATACTGTGAAATAAATGTGCACAGAATATACGTGAGCATTTGAGGAAATTTGGTCGTTGTCAAGGTGCGGGGGACGAGGAGAAAGGTTTCAAAGAGAAAGCAATATGCATAGCCTCAGGTGGCCTGCAGATCAGTGAAAATAAAAGATTGTAGTTTCAGCCACTGTGTTTTGGGTGATTTGTTACATAACCTTATTGTGACAATAGTTGAACAATACAGATATGGAAGAGGCTTTGGGGAGGGGGAGATTGGGAACTGGGAGAGGAATTAACAAGCAACACTGCAATAGATGAGACAAGAGGTAATCAGATCTGAACTAGGGCAGGAGTAATACCGTGTTTCCCCGAAAACAAGACCTATCCATAAAATAAGCCCTAGCAGGATTCCTAAGCTTTTGCGCAATATAAGCCCTACCCCGAAAATAAGACCTAGTGATGGGCGTGGCTGTGCAGCGCATTTGCACAACCCATGCATTTCATCGCGGAGCTGTAAAGAAGGCGAGCAGCCCTTTTCATCTGCCCCATGAGAGCTCTATTGCTCGACAGGAGAGATTGGGGCCAATGGTTCTAAAGGAAATAGAGTCACAAGAAATTCAGGCTGGAATTCGGGGTTTGGAGAGTTATGATGATGTTCCAGAAGAAGACGATTTAACTATATTTGAATAAATGTAGATTGTTGTACCGTACTTAAAAAAAAACAACACATTCCCTGAAAATAAGCCCTAGGGTGTCTTCTTCAGGAAAAATAAATATAAGACCCTGTCTTATTTTTGGGGAAACACGGTAGTAATTGAGAGGAGGAGACTAAGCTCAGAAAAGAGGCCCAAACTGTGGTGAGTACTTACTGTCCCCACAAAGATGAGAGTATGAGCAAAATGAAAGTTTAAGATAGTTCCAATTTTCAAATTTTGTAAAAGTAAAAATTCTTTCCCAATTAAAAGGACAAACTATTTCTTTGAATTAGTACTTTTTTGGAGAAAAAAGCCAATATTGAAATGAAACTTCAATTATAGTTTCACCATCTGATCACCATAATTCAGGTGCCACTACTTGGTTTCCTGCATTCCTGCATGCGCATGTTAATAAAATATGACTTCACAGTCATAAATAAGCCAGTTACTTCTTATACTGCCAAGAGTACAAAAATACTAGACCTCCTAGCAATATAAGTATTTTTACATGTCAAAAATGGAATGAGGCTATTAAAAATAAATGCAAATATAACCCAAGACAGAGTTTTGTATCCTAGAGGGAAAGTAAACTATAACCTTTCATAATGAAATTAATGTTTATAAGCTCTAGCACTAAAACAAAATTCATAAGCTAACTCCTTTAAGATACAATACTCCTTACAATTTATCCAGGATTACTTCACTACAGTTTTTTAACGATTTCTTGGTGATTTGCAATGTATCCTAACTTCTTTGCAGCATATACAATTGCATTAGTCTCCCTTAAAAAAGGCAGTTTTCAGTTGGATCAATATAACAAGAGCAAGATCCTATGAATTTGTCATATTTGGCATTTTCTCTGAAATTTTACAGCTGTTTAGAATCATTTCTGTCTGTAGTTATTTTATTTTGCACTTTTTTTGTGTGTGCTACAGAAAATTGTTGCTGGGCGGAAGTTTTTAGTTCATACAGTCTAATGAGTCCCAGCAGGAGGTTCTAAGATCCTGGTGTCCTCAAAGGTATTAATTGGATTTGAGAGTGATGTTCCATAAATCAAAAGCCTAAATAAAATTACAAATAGACATTTCATAGTGTGAAACAGGTATACCCAAATCTGTTTTTGTTTGAATTGAATAGCATTTATGTTAACTATTTTTAGTCAAACTAGTTATCTCATCAAAAGCATAATTTTAGATCTACAGTTAGATATGCATTTTAAATATTTGATAAATAAAAATTAAAAAGGAGATGAGGTAAGACTCAAATGTAGTCTTTTTAATTTATTTAAAAGAAAACTACTCAAAATGGTTTTCAAAAATACCTAAATGTTTAATACTTAATGGCTTTCATGTTAGAACAGCCGTGTTGATTAGTTTCTAGTTTCAGCAGTGCCCAGGTCACCTACAAAGCTACAAATATTTACTGTCTGGCCCTTCATGGGGAAAGGTTGCCCAGCCCTGGGCTGTAGGACAGGGCTGAGCCCTTAAGCTACAATTCAGGATTCTCACAGCCTAGCCCAATTGCCTCTCCTCCGTGACTTCATGTCCCTGTTCCTCTTCTGTAATTAAACCATAGGGCTGCTCAATTCCTGTGTCCACGTCGTTCTCGCCCCAGTGCCCTGGCCTTGTTAAACCATTGTCTCAGGATGTCCTCTGTCTTGTGCCTGATGCTGATGTACTTTGTCACACCGATCCTGACTGCTTTCCAACACCTCCATTGCTCCTACCCTGTTCCAACACACCATTATTTCTCAGATTATTATAGAAGCTTCCTAATGGATTCTACGTGGTCTACTTCCAACCTTGCCTCCCATGTCCCAACACAGTCTTTCCCCAACACAATGTCCAGAGTAAGTCTTTTACTACAAAAGTCTTCTTGCTGATTTTGGTTCAAATGTAATCTTCCAATCTGGTAACATGTATTGAGAATATTCATACAACACACCTCTTAAAACCTACCCTGAAAAAGTAATCTGAAGTACCTAACAGTCTTTACATACAAATATTTCTTTACAATATGTAATAATAAACTAGAAAAATATTAAACAAGAACAGAAAGAAAGAGAAAAATGTACTAAATTTAGTATGCAAATATAAACTATAATTTATCCATCCAATTATGTACTCATTACAATAATTTTCATTTAAAAAGTATTACAATATAGGAAAAGCCTATGGTATTGTGTTAAAAGAAAGTGACAAAATACAAAATAATACCTGCAATTGAAAATAAAACTTAGATATATTATGAAGAGCTGCATCTGTTTCCTTTTTATAATTTCCTATTTGTAATAGGTTAGTTTTATTCTTCCCATATAGTATATTGACAAATATACACCAAATATTTCAATATAATATTCCTCCAGATTTTATATGTAAATATCATGTTAAGGAAAGAATGGTATTATTTTTCTAGACCTACCTACTTAATATATATTTGAAAAATGCCTTACATACTGTTAATTTTCATTAGAATTTTTCTACATACAATGTAAACATTTTTCAGAACATGTTACAAAGAATGTCACTTTTGCAGTTTGATATCTACAGCTATGTTTAAATTATAGAACAATTGCCCTGATGATTTGAAATAGTCCTTATGGAGGTCTGGGTGTGGTGGCTCACGCCTGTAATCTCCAGTGCTTTGAGGTCACTTGAGACCAGGAGTTTGAAACCATCCCGAGCAGCATAGTGAAACCCAATCTTTACAAATGAAAAATTTAAAAGTTAGCCAGGTGTGCTGTCCCACACCTGTAATCCCAGCAATTTGGGAGGCCAATGCAGGAGGATTCATTGAGTCCCAGAATTCCAGGTTACGGTGAGCTACGGTTGTGCCACTGCACTCCAGCCTGGGTGACAATAAATAAATAAATAAAACAATTAAAGAAAAAAATAAAATTTTTGAAAAATAGTCTCTATGGAACTTTCTGGCCATATGAATCACTGCTAATATTCAAGTTTTCATAAGATGAGTTCTGGGAGTATCTCTAAAGGAGAGGTGAGTTAGTGTCAATGTTTGCTAGTTAAGCCACTAAGTCTGAGGACTCTGGAGAAAATAATAAAACCTCTGTTTAGGATGAAGCGTGTTTGTGAAAAATATATGGGATCTTTAATGAGACAAGCCTGACTTTAAGTCTTAGCTAAACTATAGTACTTATTAGCCATGTAACCATAAGCATAGTAATAGCTGACCACTCTCTTAGCTATGTATTACTATTATTACTGTTATTAATAGTATTTACTTTTTACAATTTAGAAGATGTATATAAACTAAAAAGTAAAATGTCCAAATTTACACTAATATGTGATGTAGACAAATTCTAATCCTAATATTTGATTTTACAGATGACATGCTTAGCTATCAGGTTATGATGCCTCCTTACCTACTTTATGTCCCTGATGCTAAGTTCCTACATATGCAAAATCATAAACATAGTATATTTGTATTGGGTCATTGTGAAAGAACCACAGTAATAACAATTACTGTACTAGTAATAGCAATAATAATTACAACAGCAATATAAGCCTTCACAGTTGACTTCAACTTTACATTTTTATATTAATTTATCACCTTGGGTTTTCTAGTCCATATGAGTCCATATGAGACACATTGTCAGAAATGTTTAGTATTTTTGCTTTTTATTTTTACCCAGAGTCCAATCTACTCAAGAAAGTTTTTCTCTATACTACTAAGTACAGTGAAAAGTTTTTTCACCCCTCATCAATGTTTTTATCCAGTTTAAAATTTTTGCATGTCCCAGATTAATAGATGATTTTATTTCCAACTCTACCCTTTGTGCACACTCAAGACTGTAACTCCTTTCCCCATGTGACTATAAAGCACAAACCTCCTTTGTTAGACCAATAATCCCCCCAAAATAGCTACTGCATAGTCTGGTTTATATTTCAGGATTTGATTTTTTTTTTAGTTCTCTTTTAAAAATGGAAAATAGTGCTTCACCTGCTCTACAATGCTTCTTCTGTATGCTTTTTTTTAAATTTTTCAAACAGTTAAAAACAGAAAAATAACCAACAGTTTGGGCTGGAGCATAAAATGTTTCTAATACTTAAATAACAAAGTGCAAAGCAAAATTTCAGACGATTTTACAAAGTCATCTTTGTCCATAGATTAATAGCATAAAATGCAGTTTAAAAACTAGTAAGAAAAATATTTTACTGTGGGTTCATTAGCAGACACTGTAATGGCCAATCATCCTTCCAAATTGATTTGAGACATTTCTACTAGTAGCTGTTTTCTTCCACTTTTTCACTTTTGTGTAATCTCTTTATTAAGACAAAGTTATTTATATCCTAAGAAAAAGCATACTTAGATTCCAAATTCCTCTGTGATAAGAAACCCAGTGGTGGCTATAATTGCATAATTCCTCTACACGTGAATATTTCTTTATGGTCTACTGAACAGTTTCACATTTATCATTGCATTTTATTCTCAAAACGACACTTTGTAATAATCAGAATAAGACTTGTACCTCGGGTTGAATATGGAAAAGTGCAAGGAGAGGTAATAGAAATTAACTGGGTGAATTAGGGTTTCATTCAGGACATGCATACCATCATCAGGCATTTTTTTCCCCACTCAGTGACTAATAATAGAATTTTCACTGATAGGAGAGTCTGATAATAGAGTTGGACAATGGAACCCTAGGTAGCCACTAACATATGTTTTTGACCCATGGTATTCTAAAGAGATAATCATTAATTAATTAGTTCAATGAGTTTACTTATTCAATATTTATAATTATGTATTTAGTGTCTACAGTGTGACAGGAATTAGGTGAGAACTCATTTGTAGGTTTTACTATTCAGATACTTTTCTCTCCATTAAGTCATATACTACCAGATAGAAGAAAGCATACTGTAATCAGTTCTTTTCCTCTATTGTAGAGAAAGTTAATGACATACATAACGGGGGTCAATAAATGACAGTAATTGTTATTTGGTGCTGTAGATCAATTAGGTCTCCTCTTGGAATAACACTGAAGTGTAGGGCTACATATATCACACTTACCCAACTTTCAAGTCCCTATTTCAGATCTAACTCTTCCAGGAAGCCTTTTTCTACCTCTTCAGCACTGCCCTGGCCCAACACTTCCAATAAATGTCAGGGCGCGGGTTCACATGGATGTGATTAAAGGATAGTTTTTGAAACTGGGTCAATCCAAGAGACCAGGTGACTATACTATAGCACTTACTCTGTTTTATACTACTATATGTATTTATTTATATAAATTCATCTATTATATGAATTCTTTATTTATTTAATGTAAGGGCAGATGCTAGATTTGAATGCTACTGTATTCAGAAAAAATTGTGTAGATTTGGTTTTCCAAAAACATAATTGCTTTTATTTTGTTTGTTTGCCACAAGTAGGCAACTAGGCTAACATAATAGCTTTTCATTCTTCTTATCATGAATATATTCAGCCATATGCATAGTATATAGTACCTCTATATAAAATTTTAATATAACAACTGGTTTGATGAATCATCTGTCAAATATTCACAATATGTGTTACTATTAGCAGTTTGTAAAACTGTGGTATATTTCAGCATCTGTAATGTATATAGATGGGTGGTAGACAAATGCTAGCTCACAAGCAACATAGAAGCTGAATAAAAGTGTACCTCATTGGTGCACACAATCAATCAAAATTCTATTTGAAAATTAAAGAGACTCTTGTAGATATGACATAAAATCTACATATTCTGGTCTGATGTCTTGAAGTCAGAAACATTTACTTTTGAATCCCATTTCTACCACTTACGAATATGTGGTCTCTCTGGGTTTCCATTTGCTTACTTTATGAAAACTGAAGGGTGGGGCTCTGGGAGGAGGCCAAAGGCGCACTGTGGGTGGGGAAGCACTATGGTGCCTGTCATCTGAGTTCCCCTCTTGGTGATGAGGAATAGCCCCAAGGGGGCTGGCAGCCCAGCCTGGGCATTGTTCTCAAGAAGCTTCCAGTTCAGTGCTGGCAGCAGGTTTTAGGCTACTGAGGGTAGAAAAGCTCCCCAGAAGCTCAAGAGGCTGCAGACTATCAGAGGTGTGAGGGAAGAAGACACAAAACCTCCACCTACTCCTTCCACCAGGCTCTACACTTCTCTAGGGTTGATCTCTGCTGATATCTTATTTCTTTCTGTTCCGCTCCACAATTTCCTCCCATGGAATCATCCTCGGTAGGTTTGGGCACCTTTCCCTAAAAATTACACCAGAGTGTTTTTGTTGTTTGTTTGTTTTTTTACCTGAAACTTTTCCTTCTTTCTAGGATGATCTGGTCACTGATGTCTCTAGGCAGCCATCTTCTCTTCCTTTCCATTTACTCACTTTATAGCAGCAATAAAACAACAATCTTGGGGTTGCTTTGGTGATTCAATATGTCATATAATAGCCTAGCAAAGTGTATGAGAACACACAGATGCTCATTAAATATTAGTCAGCTATTAAATTTCAGTAAGTTTCTACTCCCTGTAAGTAATCTTTAAAAACACACGTGTAAAATGGAGGTCACATTAATTCCCTAGCATGTCTATGTGGCATACACAGGATTTTTGCTCTGCTTTTCCATGGATACAATGACTTGAAGAGTGTTCAAAGTCTTTAAAAATAATCTATTAATTTCCATATGTAACATTATTCTTTACAACAATAAAACCAATAAGAACAAAAACTATTGCCTGGTTAAATAAAAATGGGGCAATTTTAAAGTTATTAATTTACTGAGTTTAATCATAATTTTAGGTAAAATATTAGAATTGCAATAGTTGAATATAACAGGAGGTCTCTAAAGAAAATGGGTAATAAAGTAAAGATAGACATCATAAAGTCACCTTTCTCCCTAGATGGTTTTTAAGGTTATACATTTCAGATCAGACACAAAGAAAAGGCAACTTACTAAAAATGAACAATAATTCTAATGTTCCATATCAAACAGACTAATATAATATTTTGTTGCTAAGAATTTAATGTATTCCATGGGAAGTCATATAGAAAATGTTTCTCTTATCTGAAGTTTTCTGACACTCCCTTGTGACACTATATAATGAGACACCCAGTGTTGAAAATTTTCATTTCCTTACATGCAACTACAGTGAAAAAATATCTCTATCAGCAAAAACATTCCCCAACCCCAAACATCTATCATCCACATTTTCAGACCTAAATTTAGTACTCTGAACTATGGCAAATGGCAAGCATGATTCAGCCTCATAAAATGTGAGTTCGCAGACTGACTCTTTACATCATAAGGACTACAGATGCATCTTTTTAAGCCTCAACATGTCTCCCTTGCTTGGTGATTCCCTCCCTCTCATCAGAAAAGATGAGTGGATTTCACATCATCTCCATTCATTATTCCTAATATTTATTAGCTTGAAATGGAAACTAATAGAGATTTCTTTAATCTGAGGGAAGATAAAAGAAAGAAATCAAGTAAACTGTGAATGAAAATTACTAGCAAATCAGAGGTATGTGTATATACGTGTATGTTTGTGTGCATGTGTGTGTGTGTGTGTGAGAGAGAGAGAGAGAGAAGAAAAGAAGAAGGAGGAGGAGGAGGAGGAGGAGGAGGAGGAAGAGGAGGAGGAGGGAGGGTGCTATGGTCTGAACGTTTGTGTCCCAACAAAATTCAGATGTTGAAAACCTAATGCCTAACTAAGGTGGTAGTATTAGGAGATGGGGCCTCTGGGAGGTGATTACTTCATGAGGTTGGAGCCTTCATGAATGGGATGAGCCCCTTATAAAAGATGCCAAAGGGAGCTTGTTCACACTTCCATCATGTGAGGGCACAGCAAGAAGGCACCAGCTATGAATGAGGAAACAAGACCTCACTAGACAACAAATCTGATGGTGCCTTGATCTTGAACTTCTCACCCTTCAGGACTGTGAGAAATAATTTTTTGTTGTTGTTAATAAACAACCAGTCTATGGTATTTTGTTATAGCAGCTCAAATGAGCTAAGGCAGGGGAGAGACAGAGGTAAACACACAAACACACATACATACAGAGTGAGAGAGAGAGGGAGTGAGAGAGAGAGAGAGAGAGAGAGAGAGGTTAATGACCTTACCACTGTTTTCTTCTAACTTAGAGAAAATAACATGTCTTTGTTTAGTTGACTGCTTGTTAAAACAGTATGTCATGCTAATATGAGATTTAAAATTTTAGTATTCCTTAATCCCATATTCAGATAGCTAGAATTTTAGAATCTTAGTAGATAGTAAGAATCTATATGACTCTATTTCCTTTCTCTGTATTAGAGTATTTTGATACATATGTATGCAAGTGTGTGTGTGAGTGTATAAGAATAGGATTTTACAAATTCTAATTTTTCATTCATACAATTTTAAACTTTGCCATCTAGTAAACAACTATATACACATACACAAACGAACATTTTCAAACAGAAAACTAGATATATTCAATTAGTAAATTCCAAAGATTCAAATTTGTATTTCATAATGTATGTCATTGTATGCACATTTGATTAAAATATTTTAAAAATATAGAACTCTAATGAGTTATAATTGGGAAATAAAATATACTATGTTTTTTTGGTTTTTTTACAGCATCATTAAACAGTTTCATAATTTCCATGTGCTCAGTATCCTCACTTATGTTTGAGAATAATTGTTGGTTAAAATTAATTCTTAACTCTTATACATCTTATAAGCTTCTTCATTTATACATATATATATACACACACACACACACATACATACACACACACACATATATATATATAACTATAGTGTTCCACATACTTTTATATCATTTAAAACTAGTAACCAAGATTATATCTAATGAATATATGTGTGTCTTTTAGAAACATGTTACACAGGGAAGCATTCAAAGAAGGATATTTCAAATGCATCCACATTATGTAGCCTCACAAACACAGTAGTTTTCTTGGACCTGCCTGGAGTTTTTCACATAAAGATGTTTCAGTTTTGTATTCAATGATTTTAATTGCTATGGATGTCAGATGTCTGTCCCAGAGGGTTTTCTTTCAATCCTGAGATTTTGCGGCAATGGCAGAGAGCTGTCAGGGGTCACTGAGTTTCTTGTAAGCACTCAGCTTTTCTTGACATTTGACAAGCACAAATGAAAAGCTTGCTGATTCCTAGGTTTCAGGATCTCAATCAATCCTCTGCCATACAGAGAGGTAAGGGGGAAAAAAAAACAAGTTCTGGAAAAAGCTAGTTTGAACTTTTTTTATTTGTGAAATTTATAATTTTTGAAATTATACAAATATAATTATATATAATTCATATGTCATATATTAGTTAGAAAATGAGAAAAATGTTGCAAATCCAGCAAATAAAAAAATAACTACTATAAAGTAAAACCTGACAATATTTTGATACTTTCACTTTCAAAGTGGTTTTTTGCATGTAGTATAGAATTATTTAGCAGGAATCAATCTATACCTACATTTTCATCTTTTTTTACTTTACATAAAATCATGATTGCTTCTCATATTTTCTAAAGTTCATTTTAGTTCTTAATGTTCGATTGCATCATAATTTATTAAACTAACTTTTGACCTCTGGTTTTATAATTATCATTGTGTGGTGGAAAGACTATAAGGTAGTCCTCACAAATTCAGTCTCTTGGCATTCATACCATTTAGTGCTTTCTTCACCCTAAGTGTGGGTAAAACCTATGACTTGCTTCTAACAAATAGACCACAGCATAGAAAGCAGCATATACTTGAGTATGCGTATATGGTTACATTACATAAGATTGTAATGTCTATCTTGATAAAAGATTCTGTTGCTGCCTTTGAAGCTCAATATGCTATACTAAGCTGCCCCTCAGAGAGGATCACATGGCAAAGAAGTTAGGGTGGACACTTTTCAAGAATTACCATAAAGCTACAGTAATTAAGGCAATATTGTATTGATAGAAAATTAAGTAAAATGAACAGAATAAAACTTATAAATACACTCATACTTTTATGGTAAGCTGAATTTATATAATGATGTATGAATAATACTGAGGAAAAGAAAGTCTTTTAGTAAAGACTGGAGCTGGGAAAACTGGTTCTCCATATGGAGAAACTAACAAGTGACTCTAACCAAAGAGAATACAGAAAATGATTTTGAGATAGATTCATGTTCCTACATCTTTAACAATTAAAATTATAAAGCTTCTAAAAGAGATATAGAAGTATGACTTTGAGACCTGGGGGTAAGCAAAGATTTCTTAGGACAAAGAAAATACTAGCTATGAAAGAAAAGTAGCAATCTAGACTTCATACTGTTAAAATGCTCTGCTCATCTGAAGACAGTGATTAGAAAATGAATAGGCAAGTCACAGAATGGAAGGAAATATATTCTGTGACCATAGTTGCATTTAGTGTATAAAAATAACAGAAATCACTACTAAAAAGAAACACCCCAGAAAAAGCAGGCAAAAATCTAGAAACAATGCATCTCAAAAAAAGATATAGAAATGCCCAATAAGCACATGAAAAATGGCTCAATTTATCAGTAACTTTTATTCATCACAGATATACAAATTAAAAAAAATGATACAAATTCACACTCATTACAATGGCTAAAATTTTAAAAGACTAACAACACCAAGTATTGAGCAATAGAAATATCATACTTGGCTAATAGGAATGAAAAATTATATATAACACTTTGCAAAACTATCTGGTAGTTCTTATAAAGTTAAGCTTGCACCCAGTTTCTGACTCAAAACTTCCCTCCTTAGTTATTCATCCTAAAGAAATTAATACATTTGCATGAGCTCTCTCTCTCTCTCTCTCTCTCTCACACACACACACACACACCACACACTTTGTAAATGAATATTTTTAGAAGCTGTATTCATAATAGTCAAACTGGAAAAAGTCAAATAACTATCAACAAATGATTCAGTCAATAAATTGTGCAGTATTCATACAAAATGAAATACCACTGACAAATAAATAGAAACTGACTACTAATATACAATAATACAGACAAAGGCCAATAAGAGGCTGAATGAAAGAAGGGAAGTCAGACACAAAAGGGTGCGCATTGTATGATTCTATTTATATGAAGTTCTAGAACAGGCAGTACTAATCTATGATGATAAAAATCAGTAGAGTAGTTGCTTCATGGGAGGTGTTGATGAAACAAGGACAGAAACGAAATTTCTATCCACTTATTTTTTTACTGGTGTTCTCTGACCTTTAAAATTTAAGCTCCAGTTTTCATCTTCTCCAGCAGTACCTGGCATATATAGGTGTTGGGTAAATATTCCTTAAAGAATGAATAATGAGTAGATGTAAATGATAGCATTTTCTATGATAAGAATAGGGCAAGGCTAAATGTCCAATATAGGCAAGATTCATGAATATATACACTTTGATTTGATCTACAAAATATCTGAATGCATATAAGTAAAAATAAAATATGCAAAAATATACATAATTATTTTAAATTAGAGCAGTTAAAGGTACGTTTAATTGATAGTTTTCTTT
Source organism: Cheirogaleus medius (assembly GCA_008086735.1). Taxonomy (NCBI): domain Eukaryota; kingdom Metazoa; phylum Chordata; class Mammalia; order Primates; family Cheirogaleidae; genus Cheirogaleus; species Cheirogaleus medius. Next base: position 166,038,506 of record VBSM01002608.1, read on the forward strand.
TCCACATAATTTTTACTAAAGGAAAAATAAAATAGCTCCCATTGAAAAAAGGTGGATGGTGTATTCTGAAGACAAATTTTAGCAAATATAGTCCTCAGTGACATACATACTTTAGTCAGAAATGAGATATCAACTGTCCAATTATTTCTTTTGTATTTTTTCTGCAATCATTATTTTGCAAAGAATGAGATGAAGTACTCTCAGTTACTTAGTTTTGTTGAACTAAAAGTGTTGATTTGGTTGTGGATAGCTTACTATTACTATATTTTAAATGAAAACCAAGAAGATGATTCCTAGGCCTTAAGCAAAAGTCCAGGGGCAATGAATTCATGACCACCACAAAGTTTGTTTTAGCATCTTTACTGAAGTCTATTGCATTAGTAGACTACAGGACTCATTCTTTGAGCTCCATGAGAAAGCCCACTGTGCCTGCTCCAAATGCCTAAAGCTATCCTGGGATCCACACGAATAAAAACAAAGTGAGACCAAAAGGTTCCAGTATATTCAGTTTACAGGGAATATTGAAGCTCTTTGGGACATTTAAGTTTGGACATTAAGTACCATCCCAAAGGACGTGTCACAAATCTAACCCATATCTAACCGTTAATGGCTTCCCAGAACCTATACTGTGTTTCCTCAAAAATAAGACCTACCTATAAAATAAGCCCCAGCAGTATTTCTAAGCATTTGCGCAATATAAGCCCTACTCGGAAAATAAGACCTACTGGTGGGCGTGGCTGTGCAGCGCATCTGCACAACCCATGCATTTCATCCCGGAGCTGTAAAGAAGACTAGCAGCCCTTCCCATCTGCCCCATGAGAGCTCTATTGCTTGACATGAGAGATTGGGGCCAATGGTTCTAAAGGAAATAGAGTTGCAAGAAAATCAGGATGGAATTCAGGATTTGGAGAGTTATGATGATGTTCCAGAAGAAGATGACTTAACTATATTTGAATAAATGTAGATTGTTGTACCGTACTTAAAAAACAAAACAAAACAAAACAAAAAAAACACACACACCCTGAAAATAAGCCCTAGAGTGTCTTCTTGAGAAAAAATAAATATAAGACCCTGTCTTATTTTCAGGGAAACATGGTAGATAAAATTTCATAGAGATGACTTTAGAATATGACTCCAAACACCATTTCAAGGTTCAGTCTCTGATATTCTGGACCTCGCACCTGATTACATTGCTGTAAAATTATCAATTCTTATTTATGGCTGGCTTCATATAAAATTGTTACTTCTTAAACTTTCCTTTCTCTTCTCTTCACCCAACTCCAGGCCCTGCCTCCTAACAGAAAAATAAATAAATAAAATTCCTTATCCTTCAAAGCCCAGTTTGTGGTACTTTATCTAAAGTTCTTGGGTATAATCTCCATAATAGTCTATGAAATTCGTCTTCCTAAAATCATACCCTCAATATTAAAAAAAAAAAATGTTCCCCACCTCTGAAATGCATGAGAAGTTTAGAGCTTATGAAGCTTGTTAAAATATATTTTCCTTGAAAATCACATTTTGATCCATCTCACAACTCATTTGATATCTGATATTTATCATATCTTGGTACTCCAGTCAAAACTTTCAATTTAACATACTGTTGCAGTAATTATTCCTGTGAGAATAATTTATCATTATACACACCTATCTTCTCCACCAGACCGTAGGCTGGGACTGTGTCTCAATCATCTTGTTCACTTTATTGAGATTCCCATCTGTATATCACTGTCCCAGAAAAATCTTTTCTTATACCTTATTTATAGTAGCTTCCCAGCGAGATGCCATTCCACTCATTTTCAGTCCTGGATAGAGATAAAGATAGTGCATTATTGTGGAAAATAAAATTCACAAAGGCAGGGCATTTACTTTTTGTCGCTTCTGGTATTTCTAGCCCCTCACAGTGCCTAGCAGAAATTACTAGATCAATAAATACATGCTAAAAGATGAATGAATAAGTAAATAGATCAGTGGATAAACAAGTAAAAAATAAAATGAAATGATGTCAACATATTTTTGTGTGTTGATTGAATATTTTGAGGATGCCCTGAGATGAAAGCCTTTAGCAACAATAGTACAAGGAACGTTATTGTTAAGGAATAAAGCAAGAAAAAGTAAAAATATTAGGAAGAAAAAAATCAGATTTTCTAGCATGTGATATGCTTTATTATAAAACTTCAGACTCTTATAGCATCATAAAAATAGATTTATTCTACTAAGATTTTACTATGTACCCCAAAATATAGTCTTCTATGATTTTACAGGCATTTTCTTTTGTTCTCATAACAGCTTTATCAGTAATAATAGTAATATTTTTTATATACACCTATATATAACTTTTTATTGATTGTTAACTGTATGTCAGGCTTTCTTCTGATTGCTTTTCATTTACTCGTTTCCTCTTCATCACAATGCAGTGAGCTAGCACACTTTACATAGACATTAACTGGATCTCAGAGAAATTATACAACTTTATTAAATTCTAAAGGTAAAAAAAAAATCCCTTTCTTATCCCAATGTTTTCTCCTTTTAATAAATTCAAAGTCCTTGTTCTTTAAACTATAACAGGATATGTTTCAACATATGTGGCAGCTATTGTACATAAAAGAACATAAATTCCTTTAGATTTCTTAGGATACCATACTATATTCTCTTCATGCCATTTAAAAAATAATTTTATTTGAAAAGCCTGAGAGACATTATGATTTGGTCAACTTGTATGGTGTTTACTCATTTCCTTTAAAGTTGTCACTTAGTATGTATTTTCATTAAAAATTTTAGGAGACTTATCAATAACATAAAATCATCATGGATGGAAGATTCCCATTTCATTCAGAATTATGCCTTGTTCCCTATGATTTGATCAAACTGTAGGTTTGGTGACTGATAAACATGTGAACAGAAAATAAGAAACAGTATAATACAAATAAAATTAATAACAAGCTCAATCTTAAAGATATGGGGAATGGAGAGAAAGTATACAAGTTAATAAAATTTCTACAGGTTAAGTTATGAAAATACTTCCCTCACCTATCAAATTTTTACAGTTTAGGGTTACTGTGTAACCTATTTAAATAATTTTCTTTTAAAAACACTCCAGAAAGGCTTTTATTTTTTAGTCTCTATCACTGTGTTGTAGAGTAGAAAATAATAGGAGAAAAATAAATAATGTCTATTTATATACATTTAATTACATTTTAAAGGTGATCATATTATGAATAATATTTTAACTTTTCTTTATTATATATATCTGACTGTCCTTTTCAGTTTTATGCTTAGTTCTAATCAAAAGACAAAATAACATTTTAAAAAAATGTATTTTATATATCAACAGAAAATTTCTGACACAACTCTTATGCTGACCAAAGACAGATTTCATTGATGTAACATTTTTAATATGAAGAGCTTTATACATACATAAATTATATGTTCCTAATAAAATATAATTATGTATTCATATAGTCAATAAGTATTAATTTAATTCCTGCGTTGCACCAGTCACTCTCCTAAGGACTAATAATGTATTGATTAATAAAAGAAATCAATTCTCAGCACTTGGGAAAGAAATTTTCATCCTGGTTGGAGAAAATAAAAATAAATACACAAATGGGTAAAAAGAAAGCATTCATAAATTCAGTAAAAATATTGAAGATAAAAGTGGTGATATTATACAAAGTGGCAGGTATGATTTCTTTCTGCCCCTATAAAAGAAAGATATATGTATAAACTTTCCCCTATGTAAATTGTCCTATAAATGTTGCCAAGCTCTAGAAAAGTTTCGAGGGAGATGAATTGTATATGTGAAGTCCCTGAGGTGGAAGCAAGCTATGTCTTCAAGGGACAGAAAGTAGCCAGTGGGTTCAATCATAGTACATGGAAAGAATAAAGGGGCAGAATTTGGTGATCGCAGAGGGCTTTACTGACCATGGTAAAAATATTTTATTTTATTGTATTTTCAAAGAGGATTTTAAGGAGGGGAGTGCCATTATCTGATTAATGTTGTAGACTTTTAACTAAGCCCATAGCAATAAAAATGGTGAGAGGTGATAAAAAGGAACATACATTTTGGAGACAAAGCCTTCAGTATTTATTGATGGATTGAATGTGAGGGTTAAAGAAAGTGAGAAATCAAGGAGGGATCTTAGGTTTTTGGCCTTAACATCTGTGTGAATGTTGGTTTCATTTATTGCAGGCCAAATAATCAATAGTTCCGCTTTGGTCAGAATAATGCTGAGAGGGCTAATAAATGAGATGTCAAGTAGGCAGTTGAATATAGTGGAGCAGAGAGGAAAGTCTGGGCTCTTGAAATATATACTTGACTCATCAGTATATAAATAACACTGAGAGTGAGTGGGCTGGATAAGGTCATTTAGGGGAAAGAGTATAAAAAGAAACTAAAAAAAGAAAAAGATTATGTACATAGCTCTGGAGCACTCCAACATTTAAAAGTAGAAGGACATCCACTTCTGTCCAGGAAGGGTTATCTGCTACAAGAATTGCCGCCTTGTGAAAAATAACTAAAAAACTAAATTAATATATGAAACAATTCTTTTCAGACATTGCACAATAGGAAGTACCTAACTGAAAAAAATGCGATCCCTACAAAAAAAGGAAAACAATAAACTGAGCCCTATAGTTTCTCCAGCTTTCCACCTCCAGAGAGTTTCCAGGCTGAAGAATAAGGAAGGGAACTCAAATGAAGCCCACAGCTCTTGCTAAAGGGGGAAGACAGAGACTGGATTTCAGGGAGACAGAAGCAGCTAGAACGTATGGAGCTGAGGACTAGGGAGGAGAGTGCTTCAGAAAGAGGGCTCTGACTGCATGCAGACAGGTGTTTTAGATAATTTCTAAATAAATTACTCCTAAAATAAAAGGTGACAACCTAACAAATCTTAAAAGAAATCCTGAAAATGATCCAACTTATCACAAATCACTTAACCATATGACAGAATGAAGCTCTGCACTATTTGAGGAAATACAACAAAATCCAGCATCCAACAACAAAAAAGTCACAATGTTTGGTGTTTCATCAAAAATTATGAGGCATATAAAGAGGCAGTAATATATGATCCACAGTAAGAATAAATTTGATAAAACAGAAACAGAATCAGAAATGACAGAAATAATGACACAAAATATCTATTATATAAGAAGCTCCATATAAAGAATATGAAAAAAATGATGAACATAGTGACAAAATAAATGGACAGTATAAAGAAGAGAAAAATGTATACCCCCACCCCCAGATCTAAGAAACTCAATGAACCCTAAGGGGAAATATGAAGAAAACCACAACTAAGCTCATAATAAACCTTGTAAAAACTAACAATAAATTATACCTATCTGTGATAAGAATAAACTTGAACACATATATAAATATATCAAATATATATAATATTCCATATAATAAATATAAATATAGATATATTTGTAGAGAATGAAAGACATATATCTACAAAAGAATAAATACAACATTTACAGCAGACATATTTTCAGGATCAAGCAAACCAGAAAATAATTGAAATGTATCTTTAAAATTCTTACCTAAGTGGACACATAGGAATTACATTTATCGGGTATTGGGTAAGTGGGAGGGGGGAGGAGGGAACGGGTGTATACATACATAATGAGTGAGATGTGCACCGTCTGGGGGATGGTCACGCTTGAAGGTCTGAGTTGAGGGGGGAAGGGTGGCAAGGGCAATATACGTAACCTTAAAATTTGTACCCCTATAATATGCTGAAATTAAAAAGAAAATTCTTAAAAATATATTATAACTATCAAACTAAAGTCTTATACCCAGATAAAATGTTCACAGAAAAGAAGAGGTCCTGGAGAAATGGAGAGAGAAATACTAGCCCTTGACTTTTTAATTTTATCAAAATTAAGTTTTAAGTAAATGTCTTCCCTTTGAGTTTCCTGAAATATATCTGATATCCTATTTTGCTGATGATCAACATCAGACAAAATATCCATTAAAGTAAGTATATAGTCTACAATCACAATATGTTAAAAAGAGAACCAATCTAAAAGATATTAACCTATATAAAATTTCAAAATTGGGGTCATTTTATGTTCTTTCAACTTAATACATAATATGCTAAAAATAATTCAGAAGAGCTATTGATGAACCAGAGTATTCTCCCACCACAAAATCCTCCACATGACTCTTTTTACTCTTTACAGGAAATTTTTAAAAAAATTTCTGATGACTACCTCTACAAATCTAAATAATGGAGCTTTATCTCTAGTCTATATTGAAAATTGTTGATTGTTAACCCTTGAAAGCATTGCTACATTGCTTCAAGATGTTCTGTCTTCTCCGCTAGAATTCTGATGCTATTTTGATTTTTATTTCTTTAAAAGAATGTTGTTTTTATAGCGTTTCTATGAAATTTCATGAGAATCTATTTAAACTTTTGCCCATTTGATATAGCAAAGTGTACCCCAAAACCAGAGTCCAGCCTGAAGCCCAAGTGGGTTCTTGGCTTCACACAGGAAAGAAATCAAGAGCAAGATAACAGAGTAAAGCAAAAACAAGTTTATTAAAGTAAGAAAAGAACAAAAAGAAGGCTGCCTCAGAGAAAGGGTAGTGGCTATCTCTCAGAGCAATAGAGAGTAGCACTTTGTGAGTTTCTGGGGTCTTATTTAATACCTTCTATTTAATTTTAGGTTAACTGGAGGAAGGATTGTTCATAAGATTTCTCAAAAGACTTGATGAGTTCCAAAAACCAAGGGTCCCTCCCCATTTTAAACCTTATTGGGTAACTTCTGGGAGTTGCCATGGCATTTGTAAACTGTCATGGTGCTGGTGGGAGTTTCTTGTAGCATGCTAATACATTATAAGCAGGGTATCATAAGCAGTGAGGGTAACCAAGGTCATTTTTCACAGCCATCTTGGTTCCAGCTGGTTTTGGCCAGTTTTCCACTGCCTCTTGTTTTCTCAAAGACCTTGATTTAGGTCTTATGACTCTTTATCAAGTAAGATCTGCCAGTTCCCTGTCTCACATCAATACTGTTCCTTCTAGGATTCTTTTCATGCAATTATTTAATCATCTATATTGATAAAGATCATGTCTATGAGTGAGTAAACAGATCTGCAATTCTTGAAAAGTTTCTGAGCCTAAGTTTAGCCTTTTCATACTGACCCAGATTCCTTCCCTCTTACTGCCCTTTGTCTGTTGCATTGCTTGTAAATTTATGCTCAGACTTTCTTCCAAGGTGGAAATAGCCAGACCAAGTATTATTCTTCATTTCATTTATTTTATTTGTATTTCACAGGCATTCTCATTATAACATCACTAATACAGATTTTACTATTTTTCCCAAATACCGAAATAAAACATGTCATAGTCATTCTTGATCGAAACAACTGCTTCTTTGGTAGAATTCCACCTCTGCTCTTGGCTTAGCTTTGACTAGTCTCCTTCTTCTAATTTTGCTTGCTTCTTCACAAAATTCTATCAACTGTGTTCTTATCCATAAATGTGCTAATAATCATTGTATTTTCGACCTCCATGCATTTTTCTTCTTCCATGCAATATCTTTTGTTCTAGTCAATAGTGTACAGTTTAAATTGCAAGCATTGTTTTTCATACATATGGCATACTGAGAAATTATTTTCTCATTTTGAGAAGTTCCGTTACTATATCTTTAAAAATTCCCTCCTCTGCATTATCTGTGTCCTTTTATTCCAAGACTGTTGTTGATCAAATTTGAAAGTCTTTAATTGCTTTTCTAAGTCTTTCATTTCATAATTTAAAATTTGTTTTTCCTATATTTGGGTAATTTTTAACCTCATTTTTCTAATCCTTTTATTGATTTTTGTTTTAATTTCTATTAACTGTATTAATTTTAGACATTATCGTTGTCATAAATTTGTATGACTGCATTTCTCCTCCACCCCTCTTATTACCTTTTAAATTTTGTGACTCTCAGTTTGTTACATCTGTAATTATTTTTGAGGAGGTATTTTCATTTTGGGGCAGGAACAAATTGCACATTCTGATTGTCATCTTACACTGAAAACCTGTTGTTTTGTTTATGTGTCTTTGAATTTACATTGATATGTTTGATTTTCTCTTTCTGAAACTTTATAGTGATAGGACTGATGTTATAAGGCTGCCAAGAAACTTTATTCTAGACCAATAACTTTCAAATTGATCATCATTACTATTTTAACATTAGTTTAATTCTCTTTTCATTCTGAGGATGTTAAATCCAAATTTGGCACATATTAAAAAAAAACCTGTTGAATAACAAGAATAAATTTTAAAAAACTATGTATACTAAACAAGAAAAAAAAGACAGATTGTTTGGGAAGGAAAAGCTGGTTTGTCTCGTATTAGAGAATTCACAATCTGTTTATTTGTAGTAAAGACATATTACAAACCAATGACTGTATCTATGATCAAGTTGCATTGCAGTCATGTGTTGTTTAAAGATGAGAATATATTCTGAGAAGTGTGCCATTAGGCAATTTCATTGATGAGTGAACATCATAGAGGGTACTTACACAAACCTAGAAGGCATAGCCTACTATATACCTAGCCTATGTGGTACAGTCTATGGCTCCTAGGCTACAACTGTACAGCATGTTACAGTACTGAATATTGTAGACAATTGTAATACAATGGCGAGTATTTGTGTATCAAACACACTTAATATGTAGAGAAGCACAGTAATAATATGGTCTAAAAGATTAAAAGAAAAGGATAAACCTGCATAGAGCACTTACCATGAATGGTGCCCGCAGGAGTACAAGTTGCTCTGGGTGAGTTAGTGAGTGGTAAGTGAATGAGAAAGTCTAGGATGTCATTGTACACTACTGCAGACTTTATAAACACTGTACACTCCCTACTCCAAATTTATACAAAATATTTTCTTTCTTCAATAATAAACTTAGCTTACTATAACTTTTTTACTTTATAAACTTTAATTTTTAAAATTTTTTTGACATTGTAATAACACTTAGCTTAAAACACAAACACATAGTGCAGCTGTACAAAAATATTTTCTCTCTTTATATCCTTATTCTGTATACATTTTCTATTTTTAAAATTCTTATTTTTTTTTTGTTTTTAAACCTTTTTGTTAAAAACTAAGACAAACACATATTAGCATAGGACTATACAGGGGCAGGATCATCAATATCACTGTCTTCCACCTCCACGTCTTGTCCCAGTGGAAGTTCCTTCGAGACAATAATATGCATGGAGCTGTCAGCTCCTGTGATGACAATGCCATCTTCTGGGATACCTCTTGACAAACCTGCCTGAGGCTATTTTACAGTTAACATTTTTGTTTTATAAATAGAAGGAGTACACTGTAAAGTAGCAATAAATTGTTTAGCATTGTAAATACGTAAACCAGTAGCACAGTCATTTATTATCGTTATCAAGCATTATGTACTGTACACAACTGTATGTGCTATACTTTTATGCACTTGGCAGTGCGGTAGGTTTGTTTACACCAACATCGCCATAAACACGTGAGTGATACATTAAGCTATGACATTGCAACAGCCAAGATGTCACTAGGTGACAGGAATTTTTCAGCTCTATAATAATCTTTTGGAACCACTGTTGTATATGCAGTCTGTTATTGACCGAGACGTCATTATGTGGCACATAACCATATTTATAGAGAAAATCTTAAGTATATCCAAAAATTGATTTGAGAACAGGTACAATGGTGGCAAAACCTAAGAGCTTTTTTTTTTTTTTTTAAGATAATAGCATTATATTAAAGTGAAACCGTTTTCTTTGAAAATAGAAAGAAAAAGAAAGGGAAGGAGGAAGAAAAAGAGAGAAAGAAAACCTAAGAGCTTTATAATATATTATTTTAATGACATCATTCAATATAGGAGTTAATAGAAAATAATTTTAAAATTCATACATGAAGATTATGTTTATTATCCATTCTCATCTCCTGTTACATTTGGATAATCTTGACTCACCTTCATAGCACCTCTCCAGAAATTGTGTGTATGTTCATGCATGTGTTATTTGCAAAAGGGTCTCATTCAATCCACATGTGTGTGTTGACACCAAAAAACCAGGTACCAAAAAGAAGAAACAGCAGGAAACAACACACAGTGATGACCAATGTTATTTGGTGGTTTTGCTTTTATTAATTATTTTAAACTTTTCTTTCTTCATAGTAAGGCATTCAGATTTTTACCATAAATCCCAAATATTTTCATGTAGGCTGTTATTTATATGTTGCCTTTGTTTAAGATATCCTTTCATATAAATGAATAATAAATATTTATGTAGCCAAATTTTCTACTTCTTATCTTTAAAGCTGTTGAGTTTTATACTATGATTAGAAAGGTATCCTTTACTCCCAAACTATAAAACTAATAAATCATAAGCTTGTTTTATGGCTTAAGTTTTTATAATTAATCCATGAGTCTGTATATAATTTACTTTGGTATGCGGGAGGGATGAGAAAACACTTTTCAAAATAATTATTTATTTGCCCCAATACAAATTATTAATAAAAATTTACCACTTTGACTCCCAAATGAAATACACTCTTTTCTCTTTTTGGTATCCACATTCCCATATGTGGATTTTCTGAAATAGTCTACAGTTCTGTATATATTTTTATATAAGGAAAAATTGTTTTCATTTCTGTAGTTATATAATATGTTATATCTGGTTTGTCCAGAGTCTGTCATTCTTTTTCTTATAATGGTATTTGCTACTGACATATTCATTTTTTAAATTAATTTTTAATGTTATTTTGTTATAGATATTTTAAATATATATATATTTTTTTTCAAATACCAAAGGCATGTTTAAAATCTATAGGGATCAATTTTTTTTTCTTTTGAAAAATTCGTATGGGTGAACTACATATATTTCTGGTTAATTTTTCCTTTGTAGAAAGGCTTTTGGCTTTTGGTACCTAAACATTAAAGGATATGTTTTGTGTTCAATACAAGGTTTTCATGTTTATTTAGGAAAATTTTATTTCTATAACAAAAACTCAATACAATATTTAAAAATTGAATAGAAATAATTCCAACACATTTCAAATAAATTGGCAAAACATATTTTATAGTTTTTGAAAAGCCTACAAAAAAGATTTGTGTTTTATTGTTGCTGATGCTAACAGAAACCATATTATTTTCCAAAAAAACAAGTTTATTATAATAACTATATCAATAATTTGGTAATCAGGAAGTGATCCCTTGAGCCTTTACATTTTCACATAATATTTTATTACAAATGTTTTTTAAATTTCAATAACATTTTGGTGAATTGATTAGGGATTGTATTCTTATGTAATAGACATTAATTTAAAAATGGACTTTGACTTGCTATTTCAAACAGGATATATGATTTTCCAGAAATATATTGTTGGTATTATGAAAACATAAGTGCATATTCTGAGGTTTCTTAATAGTAGGTAATTATTGCATTTTTTGATTGAATCTTAATTTTGATACTTTTCTTTACATAAGGGTTGTAGAGGCACACCTGTGCTGGGTTAACCTACCAAATCTCACCCTAAGCAATGAGAGGGTGTAGTGATAAGAGGGAATTGGAAGAGATTTGCTAAAGGTTTGTTTGGGCTTGTGCTGAAGAATCTTGAGGACAGACTAAGAGCAGGGGAGGTTACCTCTGGATTGAGTGCAGTCATTACGTGAGTACAATGAAGCAACTGGATATCTCACAAATCCTTTTCAAGAGGCAGGGGAACAAAGAGGACAGGGATGACATTGGTAAGGAAGTAGCATTTACTCCAAAATGTAGAGGAGAATATGTGGACAAAAGAGGAAAGATGTTGACTTGTCCTTAGCCAGGTCTCCTTAGGATGCTTTTTTAGGATCTGTTGGAAAAACACAGTCTGATGACCAGCAGGGCTGGGAAGTAGACTCAGGGTTCTGTTTCCCTGGATCTTATGCAGTTAAGATAAATAAGGAATATTGTGAAAGAAACCCCTGTGCAACTGGGTTGGAAATCTCCGGGGCAAATTATCCCACATGACCCAGACCTTTGCAGGTGAGTGGGAGGTTGCATTCTCACTGGGAGGGTGTCAAACAGCAAACATTTTTATAGTCTGTGATTTTAGACAACAAGCTTTTTCTGCATATTTCTGCATTAAGTCACAAAAAGCAGTTTCTAAAGGTTCAGACTCGTATGTATTATATTACTTATTGAATATGTTGTTGGTTTTCATTACTTATAGAAAGATGTTCACATTTATAGTCACATATAATATCGTTCTGTAATTTTCTCTTCATTCTCTTCATTGGCTGAATTTTGTCCCTGCCAAATTCGTATGTTGAAGTCCCAACTCCAATACCTCAGAATGTAGCCATATTTGGAGGCAAGGTCATTAAAGAGGTGGTTGAGTTAAAATATAGCCCCAGCAGTGGGGCACTAATCCAGTAGCACTGGTGTTATTTTTTTTTATTTCAGCATATTATGGGGGTACAAATTTTAAGGCTTCAAATAGTGCCCTTGCCCCCCTCACCCCACAAGTCTGAGCTTCAAGCGTGACCCTCTCCCAGACGGTGCACATCTCACTCATTATGTACTTATATACCTGCCCCCC
>VBSM01002608.1:166051172-166110565 GCA_008086735.1 Cheirogaleus medius
TCGTGAGTTCTAAGTAGATTCTAGTTATCAGCCCCTTATCAGAAGTGTAGGATGCGAACATTTTATCCCATTCTGTATGTTGTCTGTTTACTTTCATGACTGTTTCTTTGGCTGTGCAGAAGCTTTTTAGTTTGATCATGTCCCACTTATTTATTTTTGTTGCTGCCTTGATTGCCTTTGGAGTCTTCTTCATAAATTCTTTGCCTAGGCTGATGTCTAGGAGAGTGTTTCCAACATTTTCCTCTAGAATTCTAAGTTTCACACCTTAGGTTTAAGTCTGTTATCCAGCGTTAGTTGATTTTTGTGAGAAGTGAAAGGTGTGGATCCTGCTTCAGCCTTCTACAAGTGGCTATCCAGTTTTCCCAGCACCATTTATTGAAAATGGATTCTTTTCCCCAGTGTATGTTTTTGTCTGCTTTGTCAAAGATTAGATGGCTATATGAGGATGGTTTTATATCTGAGAACCCTGATATAAAACCATCCTCATATAGCGTTGGTGTTTTTATAAGAAGATCAGGAGTCGTAAGGGACTCAGGCTCACAGGGGAACTGCCCCGTGAAGAGGGAACCAGAGGGTGTGGGAAATGTTTCACAGAAAACCGACTTTGCCAGCATCTTGATCTTGGACTATGTTTTTTTTTTCATATATATATAATGGCAGCCCTAGCAGATAAATGCAACTGTGTCTTTGTTAGGTATTGTTACCTTTGTTTCAATGACTTTGTTAAAGGATTTGGTTATAACTTATTCTTTGTAAATCCGTATACATCTGAATTCTCACTTTCTTGGAGGTTTGAATACAAACTCTAAATTATCTGGATCTTTAAAGGTCAGTTCTTTAACAACAATCTTTATTTCTCCCATAAAACTTAATCTGTTTCAAATTTTCCTTCAGTCTTTGACTCTCAAACATTGGATAATTTATAATTTTATAGAAAATTGTCCATCCTACAGGGACTTTTCGGGAGATCTTGCAGAGCTGATAATAATATTCGTTTTAACTCTTTATATTACTTATCTATCTATAGTTATTTTCACTCTGATTTCTCTTTTGTTACTTGTATGTTTTTCTTTTTTTAATTTTTAGATTAGCTAGTGGGCATTTCATTGTTATTTACGTTTTCAGTTTTGTTTTTACTCATATTGTTCTTAAGATTATTTATACTAATAGTACCGATTTTTCTTTATAAAATACTTGCTGGTTTTATTAGTTGCTTCCCTGAAATTTATAAATGATGATTATTTTTAACTGGTTATTATATTTAGAAATAATTTGAAATTTTTAGAGTTTTCAAGAATGAGACCATTAAAGGCACACCCATATACCCTTTATCCAGAATCACATACTAGTAACATTTTAACTACTTTATATTACTATTTGGTACCGATTTCTTTCTTTTATTTATATACCTAATCTTTTATTAAGCATTTAAATATTGATTTTGAACCATTTGCTAGTAAGTGGTTTACATCAAAGCCCTTTATTCCTAAATGCTTCAACAGTTATTAACTAAGAATAGGGCTGCTTTTTATTTAACAACACTGTCAAAACCATACTTTTATCAAGTCTACTATCTATATTCCAATTGTAACTATAATTTTTAATTTTAGTTTTTTATGTATATGAGTCAAATATGTAATTTAATCTTTTTAAAATATTGATGTATGAATTGGCAATGTGTTAAAAGAAATGAATACACTATTTTGAAATTTTGAATTGTTGTTAACACTTTTGGCCGAAACTATTTTAAAACATGTTTAAATATTTTTAAATAATGATGTTCATAAATTCTACTTCTATTAATTTCTAAGGAAATAACAATGAATGTTTATATGTTTTTAGGTTAGAAGATTGCCCATTTGAATAATATTTATAAACACTCATATTATGAAATTGTTTAAATATTCATCAGAGAAGCAATCTGAAAAGACAAATGTTAGCACTTTTTATGTCTATATGGTAAGAATAGAGCACTTTTCTTGTTCTCTTTGTGATTGCTAGACTTTGGGTGTGCATATGTATCTATAAATAATAATAAAAGTGATATTTATTGAGAAAATCAAAGTATGCATGCAAATTCTAAGTGCTTTATGTGTACTACACAATGCAATTCTCAACTAACTCTAAGTTAGATACTATTTTTTTAATTTATGTGTTTAGATGAGGACATTGGGCACAGAGTTATTTAGGATAACAAGTAGAGGGGTATAGCAAGGATTTGCATCAGAATACCTGGCTCTTCACTTTGTGCTCTTAAATCCTACACCATAATGAATAAGTGTTACCTTTGCAATAGTAAAAGAACATAAAAATGATTTTAAAAGTTTCAATGTTATACTATTAGAACAATAATTCAAAATAATTATGAGTAACAATCATATTTAATGACATTTCTGATGAAATTCAATGAATTAATTTTTCCATCAGATGCCATACATCAATTTCAAATGAATTCCAAGAATAAAAATTTTAAATGCTAACAGGCTTCTATTGTTTAAGTTAAAGGGAAAAACATTAAAGTCTGTTGATAGTCTACTGTAAAATGTACTAAATAACTTTGAAAAACAAAATGTACTTTTGAAAGAGAATTAGCTTTCTATTTCTCACTAAAGTAATACTTCAGTAGATTAACTGCTGTTAAGACATTTAAGTGCAATGAAAAATTATGGTCCTGCCAGAGGAAGAACCTTTTGCTAAGGAAGCGGTAAACTGTACCACCTCCATTCAAGCATAGACATAGCAGAATGACCTTAATGCCTACCTTATTTTTTTATGTCTGCATAAAGCTCTAAAGTGTGCCAGCAATTAGGACGATGGAGTAAGGAGAAAATGATAAAAGTATGGGAGGGTCAGAATCTTTACGGTGAAAGAATAGAGATTGTGTTAGGATTTATAATACTCATTTTCAACTTATCATAGTTCACTTTCAGGTCATATTATTCCAGTAGACATGTAGTATAAAACCTTACGTGGATAAGTTTCTATTTTCACCTCCCATCCTGTTTGTTCTGAAGTTGTTGGGTTCCCTCTTTATTGAGGTTATTTTCTGTGTGCAGATAAAGTCTTAACCAAAGATTCAGGGCTCCTTTGCAGATATCTGGAGCTCTCTCACTGGGCAGCTTCCTTTTCTTCAGTACTCTGCCCCACAAATCTTGCTCCCTCAGCCTCTCCTATTTCAGATCTCTGTCTTCTTAACTTAGAAAAATTACTGGAATTGTCAGTTTAGCTTCCATACCGTAGCCTGGAAACTGTCTCCAGGCAGTAAGTTGGCACAATCTTTGAGTCACTTCATTTGTTTCTTTCCTCTCTGGAACCACAGTCCTTTGCTGCTTATCGTTCAGTGTCTAAAAACAGTCCTTTTATAGATTTTGTCAGTAAAGGCAGTTAATTCTCCATGGCAGGAAAACTTTTGATCCCTTTTCCCGCAATTAGCTTTGCTGTATTTGCCATGTTCTACATTACTTAGTTTTTACCATGGCTTCCGAAAGCTTCTAAGAGTCATTCCAACAGTATGTTAGCATAGCCTCCCTAGCACCTAGCAATAGTTCTAAATACTTCCTCCTAGGAGAAAGGGTCCATATTAGTAATGCCTCCCTTATCCAACTTTATGTTTCCCTTTACCTGGAACTGTCAAAATCTTGTCCCATACAAAATCAGCTGGCTCTTGTAATTACATGTTGGCTGGATCCGGCAACTTCTAGATTTAGACCTTTTCTTCAGTTTCCAGGGCTAGCACTTCCTTAGCTGGGGGATGCTGTTACTTACATCACCCTAGGTTTTGCCTACTGCCTGGCTAGGGAATAGGGGCTGAATTCTTAGGGGAAATGCATTGTTTTGACAGCAAAGGATTCTGTATCATCTTTTACAAGAGGGGAGCAGTAGTCCTGATCAGGAAAAGCTAGTACCTTCTGAAGGTTTGGAAAATTCTACAGAATTTGAAACTTCGAGATTTCATAGTACATTACCCTAGGATCTACCATCACATGTCTATGGTTCCATTCTTTCTTTGTTTTATGAAGGGTGCTAAACATGGCATGGCAGACACATTTAGGATGAGGATTCAATATTGCCTTCGGCTTTGCTACTGTGATGGTTACATTCTGGGCCTAATCTTCAGCTTTTTCTGTCCTGTCACTGAAGAAGATATTGCCAAGGAGGTGCTCTGGCTTTGAAACTTAGCTTTTAATTGATGATCAATCATCATCTTTGGCCTTTTATTCAATTTTTCCAAGACATCATCTGCCACACTACCAGCTATTTAATTTCATTGTCCTTATAGTTACCATTGCTCTAATATCTCCTTGAAGAATAAGTTGGACCATTAGTACATTTATTTTCTCCTGTATATGATCGCAATTCACCATTAGGGAAAGCTATAATGATTTATCTGTGATAGTAACCTGTGAGTTATTCCATCAGCAATTTCCTCACTTGTTGGCCTTCAGCAGGAAGGAGATCTGGCTGTAATCACATTCTAGATTCTGCCTTCTCAGAGTAATCCTGCCACTGAGTATTGCAAATCAGTGCTCCAAGAAGTAGACTCTGAGACAGATTGGGTAGAGGAAGTGTATTAGGGCAGGCTTTTAGAATCACTATCCGTAAAGAAATGAAGAGAGGATGGTTGGGTAGAAGGAGAGGTGGGATAGCAATGCAGTCACTACACTCCCCAGGACACACCTGGGACTCTGTGGCTGGGATGGTCCTTCAAAGCTTTCTCAAGGTGAAGTGAGGAAGCTGGGTCTTAAAAGTGTCACACCGACAAGTTGTTAGATTACAGCTGCCTCCAGTAAGGGGACAGGACCTATAGCATTCCCAGAAACTGGTGGAATCAGTCAATCAGTCTTGAAGTAGGATCTTCATGGCATAGCAGAATATTTACTAACAGATTAAAAAACAGAACGAAGAAAGATGAAGTGCCATAGAAGAAGGGGTGAAACAGAAAGAGGAAAGGAGAGAAATAAAGACAGAAACAGAAGGAAAGGAGGTGCTTGTATATCTACAAAGACTATATCATGTTATAAGCAATTTCAACTGAGCATTTATAATGTTTATGGCACCTTGCTGGGAATTCAGCAGTTTCTTACAAAACTAAATACACTTTTACGTAGGATCCAGCAACCATGATCTTTGGTAGTTATCCAAATGAATTTAAAACTTATGCCCACTCAAAAACCTGCACAGATATATTTATATCAACTTTATTAATAAATTCCAAAACTTGGAAGAAAGCAAGGTGTCCTTCAGTAGGTGAATGGATAAATAAACCACGATGCATTCAGACAATAGAGTATTACTTAGCCCTGAAAAGAAAATGAGCTATCCTAACATGAAAAGACATGGAAAAAGCTTAAATATTAATACATATCACTAAATTTAAAAAGCCAATCTGAAAAGACTGTATGATTCCAACTATATGACATTCTGGAAAAGACAAAAATGAAGACAATAAAAAGATTAATGGTTACTGTGGACTAGGGAGAAGAGAGGGGTGGACACGCAGAATGCAGAGGACTTTTAGGGCAGTGAGACACTTTGTGTGATAATACAATGGTAGACACATATCATTGCACATTTTTCAAACTCAGAGAATATACACTAGGAGAGAATCCTAATATATACTATGGACTTTGGGTGATAATCAGTGTAGGTGTGATCGTAACACATGTACTCTTATGATATGGATGTGGATAGCAGGTGGGGCGGTACGTGTATGGGGCCACTGGGTACATGGAGACTGTAGTTTCCAATTGATTGTGATATTAACATAAAATTGCTCTAGAAAAAAATGAAGTTCATTAGTTTTTAGAAAAGGTAGCAGTACCTTAGGAATCACAAAGAAGAGGAGTGATTCATTCTGAGAGCAGATAGGAGATCCGAGGTCTCATCAGAGATGCCTGAACCCTGAATAGGATCCGTAGTTAAAGTTTAGCCAACAGAAGGGGGACACTAATTTGAAGCTTGGGTTTAGCACACTTATGCTGTGCAAAAGCTAGTCTAGCCTGATAGTAATCAATTTTCCTGCACTCTACATAATATTATGTAAAAGCTTCACTAAATAGGAGAATGAATATAACAAATGATGGGAAATAAGGTTTTATAATGAATGTCTCAGCTGATCCTTAGCCACCGTGACACTAGATTTTTCATATTTAAGACAACGGTTAATGGTGCAAACTCAGGGTGCCAAAATGACCAAACTAAATTGAATTAATCTAGCATTAAAACACCTGTGATTGGGGTGTAATTGAATACCAATGAAGTATTTTTATAACAACAAATATATATGTTTCTCATAATAAGAGTATAATCTATTCTGCAGGGATGTTACATTAAATCTCAAACCGGGTAGAGCATCACCTAAAATGATTGCATAGCACAGACTTAGAAAAGATTGTCAAATTTGTGAATAGCAGGGACATACCTGTGCATAGAAAAAAATGTGCCTTTACACTTCGGTGGGCACCTTCACGAGTCGTTGTCACATCCATGAGCTCTTTGCCACTTAGTCATTGTAAAGATGTGCTTTCCCTGTGAAAAATCAATTTGCTGTCTTTTAAGGTGCCTTTTTTTCTTAGATTGTTTTATGATTCATGAAGAATGGCTATATCATCCAGTGACCTGTCTGATGCTCCCCTTGCCAAACAGTTTCTCACTCAGACCCTATTTGAACACTTTGTTGTTTTCTGAGGGAACCTAGTCCATCTGCATTCAGATGAGATTATTTGAAATTTCTAGGTAAGTCTATGTTCTCCCCATTCCCAACACCGGTTCTGGATATTGTTTGATGCTTTATAGAATAAACTCAAATTCCTTTCCCACATAACAGGCTATCTGATATCTGAAGAAAGTTTGAGAGAAAAAATAAAAGAATAGGTTTCTTACTCAGTGAGCTAGACCCTGGTTGGCATAGCTAAAATATAGTGCATCAGACATCATCCAGACCCATTTAGTGTTTTCCCCAAGATATTTCTACCTAATATGAATTAGATCTGTTTATCCAACAAGGCTCTAAATTGCATAAGAAGGGATATCACACTTATCTTATTTTTTCCCTCAACATCAGTAATTTAAGACAAACTATGTGGACAGGAAGGATTCCAGATTTTCTAAAAGTTTCTAGGCATTTACAAAACATTTACTGAGTATTAATCATGTACCGCACACTACGTTTCCTATTCTGGAAACAGATACAGTAACACATAGAGCCTACCCTCAAGGACCTAATGATGTACTGGGAAAGAAAGTCACATAAATGTTCTCAAAGTAGCAAGTATCTATGTGCAAAGTTCTATTAGAGCACCCAAAAATTGTGACAACCCTTCCAGGGCTGCGGTAAAAGATATTTCACAAGAGGAGACACCTAACATGAGGTCTGAAGAATGAATATTTATAAAACAGACATAAGATGGAGGCATTCCATAAAGAAGCAAGAGTGTTGGCAAAAACAAAGAGTCATAAAAAGTGTAACTTTGCAGGAGAGGATATACTCCAGTTGTTCAAAGAATAGTTCATATAGGAAGTGACTAAATAGGTAGGGGCAGCTACCTGTCATTTGCTGGCATGCTACACACTCCCTCCCCATTCCCAGTCTCTCAGCCCAGCACCTCGCAGGAAGGACTTTTGGGAAAGCAGACCACTGGGCTTTCCAGCGCTGCAGCGCCTCCTCTGTGCCTCACAGGCATCCTCACTTAACCGGACACTTCCCATCGTCACCTTCTCTGACCACAGGGCGCGAATCAGCAGTCACAGCTGTGCGTGTGACCTCACTCTCCTGAGTGAATGGACTCTGAACACTTAGGAAAGCTGTTTCTCTTTTACACCAAGGCACTATCTTTTCTCACCACTGATATTTCCCTCTTCAGGCTTTTTCAACTGGAAAAAAATTATAAACTTCACCCCACTCATAACATGACCAAACCCATGATGCTCATGATCATGCTGTTTGACCGAACCCTCCAGTGTGTACCATGAAGGCTTCTTGATAACTTTCGAAGTTATGTGGTGCGCCCGGCTGCTGTCCTGTTATAGCTCTTAATCGGGAACAAAAGGCTGCTGTGCTGTCGGTTTTTGCCATTGTCTGATTCCTAATTTATGAGGACAGACATCAATCTACTTCTAAAGCACTTGCAATACACCAAAGTACTCCTTCTCTATAATACCTTGCCTACTGACCTGTTAAGTGTTCAAGGAAAAGTGTGAAAAAATACATATATATTGTAAATACATGCTTGGAAGTGTCATGCTTTAGTGAAACTTATAGCTTTCCCCTTCAAGGTAAGTACAAAGAGTGATTGGGTAGCACTTTTGCAAAATGTCAAATAAAAAGCTGGGTGATAGGTACAGTGGAATGAGGGCTAAATGTGCTTTTAAAATTATTGGAAACTATATATCCCTTCTCAAACAGGTCATCTATCACACGATCAAACTTTTATTGGAAATTCCAATGCCAATTTCCTTCCCTAGAAAAACATGAAACCCGATTTTAAAAGTAGAATAACAGCAATGATAGAGCAAAGAAAATAAATAAATAAATAAAAATGTCTTTCATTAGTGTCTCCCCTAGTGAAAATTTATAATTGCATTTTAACATTCATTAAGTAGTATACAATATCTCATTTTACATCTATCTACTTTAGTATCCTCTACTAATAACTCATTTTACATAAATAAAACTCAAAGAAAGCCTAAGAATGTCAGAGTGACAAAAGGGATAGGGGTTTGAACAAAGAGGGATTAAATACTGACTCCTCAATTTATTAACAGTATAGTTCTGGCCAAACCACTTAATATCTGAAGCTCAATTTGCACATTGGAAAATGAACTTGTTTTATAAATTATGGATAACACATGAGAAGTAACAAATGTCATGTGTTAGACATAGTGCATGTTAAACATCAATAAGAATATTAGAGTCATGTATTAAAAGTAGTTAACCCCAAATTCCAAGCATGATATTTACATCCATGAGGGTGACAAAGGGACTTAGAGGTCATCTCTTAGCTATCTCTTAACCATCTTTTAACCTCCATCAGGTGTACAAACTGATGCTCAGAGACAGGCAGTGATTGATCTGAGCACATCCAAAGAACAAGAAGCAGTTTCTGGTTTAACAAATGGTCTTTAAATTTCTGATTCAGTGTTTTTTCTCTCTCTGCTATAACTGCTTACAGTTTCCATATTTAACAAATAAAAAATACAGAATTCCTAGTTATATTTGATTTTCAAAATTTGTTAAATATCTATTTTTTAATTATTTTTGGTATCTGTCCCATGCAACATTTTGGACATGCAGATACTAAAACTTATTGATGCTTATCTGAAGTTTATTTATTTATTTATTTTTGAAAGAAGGTCTTACTCTGTCACCTATGCTGGATTACAGCATCCTGATCATAGTTCACTGCAGCCTCCAGCCCCTTGCCTCCAGCAATCCTCCCATCTCAGCCTCCTAAAGTGCTGAGATTACAGGCATGAGCCACCAAGCCCTGCCTGAAATTTATATTTCACTGTACTTTCTGT
The DNA here is from genome assembly GCA_008086735.1 of Cheirogaleus medius. Taxonomy (NCBI): domain Eukaryota; kingdom Metazoa; phylum Chordata; class Mammalia; order Primates; family Cheirogaleidae; genus Cheirogaleus; species Cheirogaleus medius. The sequence continues at coordinate 166,060,692 of VBSM01002608.1, forward strand.
ATCTTATCTTGCAGTCCAATTTAGAAAAGGCAACAGTTAGAGAAGCCTGGAGCATATAGTTTTAAACATTTGAAAATTCCAGCTTCAAAGACCATCAGTACCTGAGAAATTCCTATTCATCCTTAAATGCACAACTCACTGTCACCCAGCTTTAGAGAGTTTATTCCACAGAAATTCATCTTTGCTTCTTCTAATGCTCACAAGGCACTTTAATTCCATTTCTCCTGGAATTAATTGCATTCTACTGTGTACTGCATGTTATATGTATATGTGTTTGTTTCCCTTGCCTCTTTGTGAGCTTCTGGATGACTGATATTGCTCTTTTTAAGTTATAAATCAGTGTATCTGCAATGTATCTAGCCCAATGTCTTGAAAACAACATTGTAGCTGCATAACATCATATGAAAGAAGGTTTCTTGTCAATAATAGCTGTGCTTCCCAGTCTACATCAGCCCAGTGTCATTGCCTTACATCATCATTGTCACCTTCATCATAACCATTAAGGAAGTGATTTCTACTATTGAGTGCTTACCGAGTTTGTGAGATAATTACTTGGAATTCATATACTCATGTAAAGTTCACAACAATCTCAATAGTTACATTCTCCTGGTTCTTACCCATTTTCACACTGAAGAAACTAAATATAGATATTAGAATCAGAAAAGTTATTCATGTCGCCCACGTAACGTAATAGGAAGCAGCAAATCTGGGCTTCAAACATAAGACCATGTTTTTAACAACTTCTGGATTGTAATCAGAGACACAGGATTATATGTCTCTGCTTCTGACTTCAAAAACAATTACAGGGTCTACAGATGATTTAAATTAACAATACAAGGGTCACTCTCAACTCTTAATTCACAAATTATATTTAGAGAATAACTATAGACCGACTCGTGTATGCACTGAGGACAGCCATCTTGTTATGGGTAAAAAGTGCTGTTTTTCCCTACAGCTTTATCTAAATGTGGTATTGTCCGTTCCTCAGTCTTTTGAGGCCTAAGATTGCACTGCCCCACACACATGGTAATGCCAGTCCCTCTTTCTGAGGTGAATGCTGCCCATTTCTTTTGTAATTAAAAAGCCTAAAGGCTGAGTGTACAAAATAGCAAATATTTATAAATTTATTGAGTGTTTACTATATGTCAGGTGCAGTTCTTAATGTTATAAATGTGCAAACTAATTTAAGGTTCACAATATCTCTCTAAATATGGCAGTGTTATACATCTTGTGTTACAAATGAGGATGCTGAGGCCCAGAGATGCTAAGTCAGTTGCTTATCATACAACCAGTAGGTGTCAAAGATGGATAGAACCACCCTGATGCATCCCCAGAGCTCCCATAGCCACAGGGTTGAACAACTGCTCAATGGCCCTAAAATGGAATGTGCTCTTCTCTGAAGTACAGGACATTCCTTTTACCTATTTGGTGTCACACTTTGTTGACTTTGTCCCAGAGAATGACCTAATTGCTTTAGTAATGATTAACAAAACTTTTTCTGAGGTTTTGCTCACAGACAGACCTCTGTTGCCAAGACCAAGGTCTGGAACATCATTGGAAAACTCAAAACAACCGCTTCATTCTGATTCCCCCAGGCCTGTGGGATCACATCTCTCTTTTCATATCATATTCATTTGCCAGAACCTGCTTAATCCTTCCATCTCCCAGAATACGCCTTATGCCATCCAGACAGAACAAGATGAGTCTAAATTCTAGAGTAAGTATGTTCAGATTCAACTTAGGCAATGGTGTTGAGTATAAGCCATTAGGACTTTACACTGCACAGGGGAAAAGAAAAAGATGGGAAAGTTGCCATGAAGAAAAAACGAAGTAGGATGGAAGTAAGGATGTTGTTCTTTTCAATTACGTGTAAAATTAAAAGAACAGGAACAAATTATTGTTGTTCATCATATTCATGCTTATGAATGTTCAGTTATTTGAAAGCAGCTCTCCCTTTGGAAGATTTGCAAGGGCTGGTTTTAATGGTCTTGTGCTTAATTGTGTCTTTAATTAAAACTATAAAAGCACAGCACCTTAAATAGGTTTACTGAATGAAAAATACTGGTATTTGAAGAACAAAAATTGCATACTTTCTTCAACTCGAAGTCTGAGCCAGTAATGCTTAGCTCATTTAACATCACTGCAATAATTTCCTTTAAAATTTATATCTCTAAGGAGAACAAAATTAAACTTTGTTTTTTGTAAATACTTACAAATTATAATTCCATATAATTCCTAGAACCAATAATTATGAATGATCAAACTCAAGTCTGTTGGTCAATTAATTTATTTAGGATCATTTAAGTTTATTTTGATATTTCCTATTACAAATATAGACCTTTTGTTTAATTGCTGCCTATTAAATTTTCTATAAGTTGTTATATTGAATCATGTGAAATTACTATTGTTCTACATGTTTATACCGACAAAATGACTATTACACATGGTTCAACTTAACATATGTTATGATCTATGTTAATACCCACCACAGAGGAAAGGCTGTAGGGAACACCATATATTCAGAACAATTGGCAAAATTTAAAATCTGTAAAGTTTGCCCTTAGTACTTGTCTAGTTTGTTCAGAGACTTATGACTGAATACTACCTCATTCCTCCCAAAGATTTTTATGTTCTGTTATACTTCTCTTGTCTATTTCCTTAGTCACATTTGCCATTATTTCAGTTGAAGCCAAGAAAGATACAAAGCAATCTCACTGACTAAACTTATGCAAGATGAGTACCTGAATTTTGCAACAATTTTACATTTGAAAGGATGATGTATATGAAAGAAGACATCTGTATTGTAAATATACATATTATTCAGAAGTTACTTTATTTATTTATTTATTTATTTGAGACAGAGTCTCACTTTGTTTCCTGGGCTAGAGTGCCGTGGTGTCAGCCTAGCTCACAGCAACCTCAGACTCCTGGGCTCAAGCGATCCTCCTGCCTCAGCCTCCCGAGTAGCTGGGACTACAGGCATGCGCCACCACAACCGGCTAATTTTTTCTATATATATTTTTAGTTGGCCAATTAATTTGTTTCTATTTTTAGTAGAGACGGGGTCTCGCTCTTGCTCAGGCTGGTTTTGAACTCCTGACCTTGAGCGATCTGCCCGCCTCGGCCTCCCAGAGTGCTAGGATTACAGGTGTGAGCCACCACGCCTGGCCCAGAAGTTACTTTAAAGCACTGTCTATGTCATAGGCTGAACCAATAGTAACATAGGTTAAACTCTCAAGGGTCTACAATTTTAAAGTGAGAATTAGAAAAAGGTAAAGGTGTAATGCCTGAAAATTTATAAAAGCTGTCACATATGTTAAGTATGTTATAACATATCCACAATTTTCTGAACTAGTCTTGATTTTACATATTCTGCCCCACTTACCTTGAAAATATACTTGCTGTTATATTTCTATGTCACTAATAGGGTGTTAAAAATTACACCTACCAGATCATAGAAAAGGTCACATCTGGTTGAAAAATAAACAAAAACTTAATAGAGATACTCATCTTCAAGGACAGTTTGTGAGCAGAGAATTTTAACCAGAATGAGTGAATGAGATAGCTATTCCAGGCATATGAGAAGGATGTTTATAATGCTGAAGAAACGTTAGACTAGGGAGCCTGCAAGAGTAGCCACATACTACACATGCCTCTGTCGATTAACTTCACAAAACCTGTTTTGCTTATTGTTCACACTCAGAGTTCATGGATTTTTATAATGACATTTTAATTTAGCAGTAATTTTGAGATTCATATTAGACTATCTTAGTCTAATATGTAAGGAAGTAGTAAGGAATAGTAAGGAATAATAACTCATTAAAATAAACACTACTTAAGCTTGTACTCATTTGAATATGGGTAGCAGGTTATAGATGCTTTTGATATTTTTAGGCGGGTAGTTTTTACTCAGCAAAATGGCAGATATCTAGATTTTCTGCCATTTATACATCAACTTTGGTTTTTAACATTACTTTGGGAATCTTTACCTGCTTGTAGGAAGTAAATGTTCTGAAAAAATGTATTTTTCTATAAAATTAGGAGAAAAGACTAGAAAACAATAAACATTTTGTTAGATATCACTCAGGTGGAAGATGGGGTGAAATTCAGAAGCATTTATTAAAGTATATGTGATATAATGTGTTCATGAAAATTATGCACTATCTTAGGAAACACAATGGCAGAAAAATATCCAAATCATCAATAGAGAGTAAAAAATGGGGCAGAGTTATCACAAACGAGACTAAGAAGAGATATTTAAAATTATTTAGATGACAGTGTGAACCAGATCCAGTTCTAATAGTCAATATCCTGTGTATCAGCTAAAAGAAGGGTATCTTTAAAACTCTATGGAAAAATAGTCATTAGCTACACTTTACAATTATTTAAATCACAAAAGCACTTATGAAAAAACAAAGCTACCGCAGGAATTTTTGGGGGGATAGATAACTGAGGTAATATGTGTGATGCATAGTATGTGATCACAGATGGTACACAGTGAGCAATCCATAAACATCTATTTTTGTAAACATCTATACATTCCAACAGTGAGGATAGGCCTAGGGGGTGGGTAGAGAGAAGTGCAAATCAATATTACTCACATTGAAACTTTCAACATTCAGCTAAAAAGCCTCAACAACATCATTTCCATAGATGACAACGAGAAGCCTTCAAACTCTCCTCAACACATGAACACACATGCACACACACACGCACACACACAACCACAAAGTAGCAATAGTTTTCTCTATGCACCTTGCAAAAGGTAGTTACTTATTATTTACATTTTGTATTATAGTTAGTTATAACATGTTTAATCTTTGCCACTGCAATTTTTTTGAATGGGAGATGATTATGTCCATTTTGTTCTAATCTACCCCAATGCTATGCCCAGTAGCTAGGCAATCTGGACAAATTACTGAGCTGATGGCAAATACAAGATTATAGAACACCTGTGAAGTATGTAGCACTCAAAGAAGTAACATAATGAAGTGGTTCAAATTTCAGTGAAAGATGATGACAGACCTACCTCATTTTATTGGGCTTCATAGGAACTATGTTTTCTACAAGTTGAAGGTTCGTGGCAACCCCGTGTGGAGAAACTCTGTTGGAGTTATTTTTCCCACATGTGCTCACTTCATGTCCCTGTCACATTTTGGTAATTTTCTCAATATTTCAAGCTTTTTCCATTATTATTTTATCTGTGATGGTGATCTGTGATCAGTGATCTTTGACCTCACTACTGTAATTTTTTTGATGTTACCATACAGGATGGCTAACTTAATTAATAAGCTTTGTGTGTGTCCCAATTGCCGTACTGACAGGCTGTTCCTCACCTGTCTCCCTCTCCTCTGGCCTTTCTAGTCCCTGAGACACAACACTAATAAAATGAGGCCACTTAATAACCCTACACTGGCCTCTGAGTGTTCAAGTAAAAGGAAGAGTCACACATCTCTCACTTTAAATCAAAAGCTAGACATGATTAAACTAGTGAGGAAAGTATGTTGAAAGTTGAGTTAAGGTGAAAGCTAGGACTCTTAAGCCAACAGTTAGCCAAGTGGTGAATACAATAAAAAAATTCTTGAAGAAAATTAGAAGTGTTACTCCAGTGAACACACAAATGATAAGAAAGTGAAACAGCCTTATTGCTGAAAGTTTTAGTGGGCTAGCTGGACGATCAAACCAACTGCAACATTCCCTTAAACCAAAGCCTAATTCACAACAAGACCCTAACTCTCTTCAATTTTATAAAGGCTGAGAGAGTTGAGGGAGCTGCAGAAGAAAATTTGAAGCTAACAGGTTGGTTCATGAGATTTAAGGAAAGAAGCCATCTCTATAACATAAAAGTGCAAGGTGAAGCAACAAGTGCTGATGTAGAAGCTACAGGAAGTTAATCCAGAAGATCTAGATAAAATCATTGTTGAAGTTGGCTACGCTGAACAACAGATTTTCAATGTAGGTGAAATAGCTTTAAATTGGAAGACGACACTATGTAGGACTTTCGAACCTAAAAAGGAGAAATCAATGCCTGGCTTCAAAGCTTCAAAGGAAAGGCTGGACTCTCTTGTTAGAGGCTAATGTAGCTGGCGACTTTAAGTTGAAGCTAAAGCTCATTTGCCATTCTAAAAATCTCAGGGCCTTCAAGAATTAAGCTAAATCTACTTTGTCTCTGTTCTATAAATGAAACAACAAAGCCTAGATGGCAGCACACCTGTTTACAACATGGTTTACTGTTAATTTAGGAAAATGAGGTTAAAAAGTGCAGAAAAGAAAAGAAAACAAATAAATAGAAATGCATTCCTTAAGGTCTGCTATACATAGTCTAAGGACCACAAGTTTGGCTTTAAGAATTCTGCCAGCCAAAGTACAAAATATCATGCTAATCAGATTTGGCAGTACAAATTTGAGTTGGTTTCTTAAGAGAACCACATCTATTTCTAGATCTGAGAGCTGAATGTTTACTATGAATTCTCAAAAAGAAGTCATTTTTTGATGCATTGCACTCTATTATTATAGCATCTTTCTAGCAAATATTAATACAACCTTAAGTTTCACATAACTCTTTCCAATAATGTCCATTAATGTAGTCTGGTGGTTAAAAAATGGCTCAGCGGGGTCTCTAGTAAGGATTTCAAAACACCTGGATGAATCCAGAGATAAATTTTAAAATATCTGGATGAATGGATAACCAAGCAGACATTTACTCAGTTTCGACTATCCTCTATATCCTAACTTTGGGGAATTTCCCTGCCCCCACTTAGGTATAATTGATTCGGGTGAAGCCGGCTTCAGGTCCTGGCTCCAGAGAGGACACGAGGCACAGGGTTTCTCAGAATTCTCCATCTCTCTGACTAGTAACTGGTTCAGGAACGCATTGGATAAGACAAGTTATGTGATCAATCCTATATTCAAGGAGGGAAATAAACTATAATCCTACTATAAGCCTAAATGAAGAACCAGAAATATTTGTTATGGAGCACAGAAAAAAATCACAATGGTGATTTTTATCCAATAATACTCTCCTTCTCCACTGATTTGTGAAACTATTTTATCATATACAAATATCAGATATGTATGAAATATGTTCTGAATTCCCTATTACTTTTATGACTATTTTTATTTCACTGCATAGGTATAGCAGTAGCTGAGGGAATGTATGATTCCAGATAAATTTTAGGATGAAGATATTAGGTCTCCTGGGAATTTGGTAGCCACTTAATTGAAAATAATTTAGCTTTGTGAGAACATCTTTACTATGGTGAGAAACACTATCTGACAAATTGCTAGGCATTCTTTCATATTCTACTAGTTTGGACACTAAATCTTCTGGTTTTAAATGATTATATTAATTGGCAAAAGCCAAAAACCTACCAAAATTAAAATTTAGTGTTGCCACTTTCTGTATTTATGCAATATATTTTTATTATTTGTTATTTATTATTAAAGATTGCTAGAGGTATGTTAAACAATAATAGAATGGGCAGTTTTATTTCTCATCTTAAATTTAGCACCTAGTACTGTCTCCTTTAGCTTTTACATATATACACATTATCAAGGAGTTAAATTCTTTCTTAAGATCTCTTTAAAATCATAAATAGATATTGACTTCTCTATTGGATGCTTTTATTTATATCTATTTAAGTAAGTACTTTTTTCTGTAATTTTTTACTATGGTGAATTATATTGTTAAAATTTTATTAATGAAACTAACCTTGAATTCATAAGATAAATCCAAATTGATCAAGATGAACTATGCTACCAAATATTTTATTTGGAATATTTTATTATGTCAATGAGATTCATTGGCCTGCATTTATTTCTAGTGATTTTCTTATTCAGTTTTCAATTCATTATTTTATTACTCCCATACAAGTGTAGGGCCACTTTATTCTGTTGATCAAATTGTTTTTTCTTTTTTTTAAACAAATCTGTAAAACTATCTGATACTGATATCCTCCTTTCCTGCCCTGAGGGAAGATCTTTGAATATAACTTATTCTTTAGTGTATGCATACATTTATATATGTACAGCACTATGGAAAATAGTGGTTTTCCATGTTAGTCAATGGATTTTGGGGGAGGGCTTAAAATAAGGAGATTTATTCTCTCACTGTTCTGGATGCCAAAATTCAAAATTGTCAGCAGAACTGGTCCCTGCTCCCTGCAGAGGTTCTAGGAGAGATTCCATCCCTTGCCTATTCCAGCTCCTGGTTGTGTGGCATTCCGTAGCATGCGGCTGCTCACTACAATCACTGCCCGCATCTTCACATGGCCTTATCTTCTTCTGTCTTCTCTTCTGTGTCTCTCTTATAAGGATATGTGTTGTTGGATTTAGGACCTACCCAATAATCCAGGATAATTTCATCTTCAGATCCTTCATTATTTCTTCAAAGACATTTTCTTCCAAATAAAGACTACATTCCAAAGTCTGTGAAATAGGACATGGACATATATTTGGAGGCCAAAATTCAGCTCACTACAGGCTTAAATTCACAACCCAGGTATGTTCTCTACACAAGGTGAGGGCCTTGATGGGAAAAAAGAGCCCTAAGGTGTGGGAAATATTTGGATGGAACCTGCAACTCTCAGATTCTTCTAGTCTACCTGTCCCAGCAGAAATGGCCCTCCACCTCTCAGAAACAACATCCCACCACCTGAAGACCAGGGAGAAGCCTCTCTTGGTTCCTTGCATAAAGTTAAGACATCTAAGTGGTTTCATTTAATGGTTATAATCCATTGATATCATTATTTGCTTCGATGCTCTCATTGACTAAGATTTAGCCAGTGGAAGCCTACACAAATTGTCTTTTGTGTACTTTCGTCATATTCTCACTTTTAAAAAAATCACTTAACTTTCTTTTGGCAAAATAAAATGCTCCAGACTCAACTTATTCTTTACCTGCCCCAACACTGGATTCAGTCATTTTTTCCAACTTACCTTAGTCAATACCACTGGTATTCTCCAGCTATCTGTTCAGATTGCTTTGTGGTGGTAGTACATTGTGATTTTAATTTTCCTTCCCCTGATAACAGGTGCAGTTGAGTGCCTTTTCATATGTTTTCTGGCCATGTGAATATCCATTTTTTTGAAGTGTCTATTTATAGCTTTGGCCATTTACTATTTAGATTTCCCTTTAAAAATAGTTTAAGAAGAGTTTTTTATATATTAGGAATACTTTTGTTGCTGTTGTTTTCTCCCATTTCCTGCCTCATTGGTCAAAGACTCCCCCATGAGATATCCCATCCTTCACCTCCAACCTGCACTACCTGTGCCTCCTGGCCCTTCCAGGTATCTTCTGGGAAGCCAGAGACTTACTGAGTCCCATATTAGACAGCACTCTATCTAAGTGGGTTCTGTCCATGTGCACTCGATGAATAACAGTCTTATTCATAGTTGCTTTGTTTGAAAAGACATCAGGGTCCCTGTTAAATAAATAAAAATTAATAACATGGAATAATAAAAATACATTTTAAAAGAGTAAGATGAATCCATATATGTCTACTGGAAGCAATATTCAATATATTTTCTCAGCAAAAAAATCAACATATAGAACAGCATACAAAATATAGGTGTATTTGTCTCAAAGAACATTTATACACACACACATATATATATATATATATATATATATATGTTTGTATATCTCACACATATCCCTGGATGGACAGAAAGTTTTTTAGGAGGTGTGAGATTAGAGAATTAACATTCTGGAATTGAGGAAATATTTTCTCTTTATAACCTTTCTTATTTTTAAATTCATACCATGTGCATTTTGGTTTTCTCAAAGAATATGTTTATTAAAGAAAATGCGCATACCCATCCATTATTTTATTATCAGTTTTCATATCAACCCAGCTATGGAAAACACCAACTATTGGCATTCACACTAAGAAAATGCGCTTGAAAGCCCACAGCCACCTGAAAACATGCCTGGCATCTCTATCTACAATGGCCCAGGGTCATCTTGACAACAGATGGTATCACTCAAGACAACCAACTCATTTATCAGTAAACAATCAATGGCCTCACTACCACCTGATCTTTGGGTCATCTTAGCAATCTGGCATAGGCCAAAAATATTCTGTTGGGTCACTCAAGCCTGGGGCACCTTCTTCCCCATGGTTACAGTTCTGATGTGGCAAAGACAACAGAATAGTGGTAACAGTAATGGTTATTTGAATATGAATTTCATATAATAAGGACAATTGTTTTTATAAAACCAAACATTTATAAAACACTTCACAAATTTAAAAGTTCTACAATTTCAAAGGAATTTATACTATTATTCTAAAACTATTAATATATCTTTTTTGAATTCTCTTCATTTAAATCATCATCATCTTTGTTACTGAAACCCAAAACTCAGGAATTGTCTTTGATTCTTTCCTTTCCCTCCTTTTCATATCCAGTCAACAACAAAAGTAATATCTAATTTCTGTCCAAATTATCTCTCACATCTGTCCTCATCTTCTCTATGCCTCTGTTCACTAGCTTAAGTCTGGCTTTTATTAACTTCCACCCAGATAATTACAGCAGATTTTAAATTTATCTCCTTCCTTTCAGACTCTTACCCTCAATCCATCCTCCATGGTGCAACGAGAACAATTTCTCAAAACACTGGCAAGATATGGCAATTCCCAGTAGAAATACATCTGGTGTTTTCCAAAATCAAGCTTCATATGAAAAATCCATATCTGTTAGGTGTGTTTCTTTGGTAATGCTCCCCAAAAGGATCATTTTGGCACTGAAGTAAAGAAAAGGATGATTCCTCATTGGAAGTAACAACATTTTTCAAGGGGAAGCTAAATCTTTTCAGATCTGTTCTTAACCTCCCTTTATCCCTCTTCACACACTTCACCATCTTTGCTATGTTTGACCTGGACCAAGTTGTTCCCCGTTCTCTGACATGACTCTTGCTTTTCTTGTGGGTGTTTGCATATTTTAAAAGTGCTTGTCCATTTTACTGGTAAACTCCCATTCATCATTTAAGATTGCTTAGATGTTAGCTTTACTGAAGATTTTTAAAAGCCTTTTTATATGTACTATTAACCTTGTTCCTGTGATAGAACTGAGCTCCACGTACTGTTTTAAGCAATTTAGATATATCATTTAATTCAACTTTCTCAAAACTCTATTAAAGCAGATATTTCTAAAGTCTTTTTTTATAAATGAGTATAATGAAGCACAAAGAGTTAAATTAAGTTTTCCAAATTTACACAGCTAAGCAGTTGGCAGAGACAAGATTAGAACTTAGACAGTCAATTCAAGAGTCTTATCACTTAAAAACTACACTGAATTACTACCCTGTATAATCCTGTAACATTTTGGACGGACTTCCAAGTAAGTACTTGTCACATAATTGTTTATTACTGATCTATCCATTCAGGTTGAAAATATGAACTGATACAAAGAACAAAATATTAATATTTCTCATGTTATATATTCAGCATCCAAAAGAGTTCATGCTGAATGAATGAACAATGGATTCCGAAATGTCTCCAGCTCCTTTTGAAGAACAAAGGTCTTTATACATTGAGATAATTTATTAGATTAGCTTACACTCATTCCATAGTATACAAGTATTTTTTTATAGCTTGTGTATCTAGATGGTAAAGCCTGAAGAAATTTTTGATAGTTTGAAACATGAGTTTATTTAAAGTACATCACGTCTATAAAACAGAGCTATAGAGCCCTAGGATGGGAAAGAATATTATCTTCCCTAACGGTTTTATCTGGTAGACCTCTTTCAATCAGAATTTCAACACCCAATTTAATAAGATGTCATTATGATAATGTTATCTTCATTCCTTTTTGCTCTCATGAAATTTAATCAGAACTTTAAAATGTAATTTTACAATTCTTAATACACTGCATTAATTTTGTTATTGAATGTACAATTATAAGAAAAATTTCTGGCTGGTATTAGCTTGATTCAAGTTTTCATAAAACCAAGTTATTCCCCATTCCACAACCCATACTTCTACCTATGCAGTCGAGGGCACAGAATTTGGAGTTCCAAGACTGTGGTTCAAGCATAGGTTTTTTCATTAATGATCCTTATGATCTCAATCAAATCACTTAAACACCTAACATCTTAATTTTCTCACAGGAAAGATCAGGGGTGTGGTGTGTGTGTGTGTGTGTGTGTGTGTGTGTGAGTGTGTGTGTTTATGATTCAGCAGCCTGGATATGTCAGAATGGTGATCAATTAGTTGATTGGATTGTTTGATAGTAAATGGGCTTTGATTTTCTCAATATGAGAAGTCTGAAAAGAATGCAACAAGAATTTTGGACATCTAGAAGTTGCAGGACAAATGAAGAGCTGAAGAACTTCCATTTAAGAAGCAAGAGCCCAAACATAATCTTTTTGGTGTTTCAGTAAGATATTGGATTATATTCACCAATATATCTAGCCTCTACAAAGTGGGTGTTTTCAAAACTTATTTTCACATTCAGTAAGGACTATTTGTATTAGGAAAAGATGTTTTATAATACACTGGTGGATATAAGAAAAATGCCTCTTCTCTGGTTAGAATGGTATTGTATATATTCCTTTTTGGATGAAGTAAAATTTGCATTAACAAGTGATAATCAAATGAAGCAAAATGGTATTAGACTGTGTGACAATTTTATAGTCAACAATGAAAAACACATTAGCGCATTGTTGTTTACTCTTCTGTGTTTCCAGCTGGAATAAGGTTAGCACAGACTTTTAGATATCTCTTCATCTTTGATTATACTTGGCAGACTGCCTTTCCAAGAATGGTGACTTGATAAATATTGATTTATTAGGTTCAAGAATTCTTTCACATGTCAAATGATTGTCACTACCTGTTCTGTGTCACCTTATGTTTAGTTGGGAATTATCTATGACATATTTGGGTATTTCTTAGAATATGGTTTATTGGCCATCAAGGTGAAAATGATCCAAGAAACTTGTATATAGTACAGATTCCTGGGTCCTACACAAAATTAGAATGAATGTCTAACTGTTAAGGGATAAGGACTACAACCTCTAATTAATCCTCAGAATCTCTAATAATTATCAGTTCTTCTGTAATAGATGTTTAAGCTGAGTATAATCTCCTGATTAGTAAATGATGGTTAAGTGTTTGGCTTTAATATGAGTAGTCTTTTGTTAGTATAAGACCTAATTTTATTGAATTATTGAGTAGATTTATGAATAGCATTTTTAAATTTGCTTACATTGATATTAAAAATAATTATTTCCAGTAAAATTCCAGTAGGTAATTGTATATATATATATATATATATATACACACACACACGCACACATATACATACACACACAGGAATTAGGTGATGGGAAGAAAAGTAACATATTAAGCAACTTTTCTTTGTCAAGACTTAACATTAACTATCTTATTTAAATTTTATTATCATTTTTAAAGATAAGCATTATTTTGTCTATTTTCAGATGAGTAAAAAACAGAAAAGATGATGTGACTTGTTTAAATTTTCACAGCTATAGGGAGCAGACCTGAGATTCAAACTCTGGTCAGGTTAGTGCCACTTAAGTATGTTTCTTGTTTTTGACTGCTATTGTACTAAAGAAAAGTATAATTACTAGCATTTTTGACCTTACAATTAATCTGGATCAATTTAACTTCAGTTTATATAAATGAATGACAGTTTTATGTACATTTGTAAAATAACTTAAAAAGACCAAACGATAAAATGGTCACCAGACACAAGCTATCACCATCATTGTAAAAGATTGAAATATGATTGCTTTGAACAATAAAAATTCATCTGCTCATAAATTATAATATAGTACTTGTTAACCACAGTTGTGATGTTTGCTTAATAAAATTCACCATAATAAAGCTAAGGAAAGCTATCAGCTTGAGTAGAAAGAGAAGGAAATCTATTCGTAGGTAAGTAGCTGATGTTTTCATTTTGTATTTTTCTAAAAATTACTACAAAATTTTGCTGAACCTTCACGGTTTTGTCACCCTATCTGTGACTGGCTGCTTTCAAAGAATAACCAATTCCAAATCTTTCATATACATTGCATTTTAAAAAATAATTTGCAATTGGTAAAATTCTAACCATATTCTATGGATAGCTATAAAAATTTCCCTTAGAGAGACAAAAATGCATCCACTAACCTCAGTAATCACAATAGAAAACAAACAAGAAAAAAAAAATTCAAATTTTGATGAGCACTTTGTTTACTGTAAGTAACCACAACAAATATTAAAAATAGCATATTCATAAAAATATGGCATGATATGTTTCAGCTACATTCAAGGCAAAATTTTCAAATTATTCCCCAAATTGTTCTCAGCACTTTCAGGTGGAGGCCATTGGCTCAAGGTGCATTTCCTTCTTAGCCTGAGTCTGCTTAAACAGGTGCTATGCAAATATAAAACCTTATTATCTTCCTTGATAGGAGCTTATTGTTAGAGAATACAAAGATAGCAATCTTTTTGAGTCTTTGATTCTCTCCTCTCACGTGTATTTATATTTTTGAAAGATAATTTGAGTAGTTTTATAAAAGTATTCACTGAATATTTATGCACCAAGATTCATACTAAGCATTTCTACAGATGGGGTTGTGTTAGGAAATGGAATTTTCTTCATTGGCCTGGGTCATAAAAATTGTAAGTACCATTAATTGCATGCTGTTTATTTTGAAAATCAAGAAAGAGTTCTGTACGCCTTAAAACTGCACTACTTTTTAAAATGTGTTTCTGTCAGATGCAGATGAAATGTTACAAGAAGATTGATGATGACATTGTGAATGAGTGAAATATATCACATTTCGAAGAAGACTTTTACAAACTTTGGATTATTGTCCTGACAATAACTTCGTGATGGAAAAATTACTATAGAACCCGAGGCAAAGAGAGCTTTAATAACATCTTAGAGTCATACAGATAGTAAGTGATGGAGATGGGGTTAAAATCAGGTTTTTGGCAAATAACTCCAGACTACAGTGGGTACACTGTAGGACAAGTAAACAACCTCTCCATAATTACTCTTCTATCAGCATATATAAATACTTTTGTATGTGTGCATTTATTTTCTGGTTAATTATCACAACACAGGCCTTTACTAAAGCCACATAAAGATTTTGCAAATTTTTTTGTAATGTGTTATGAATGTAAAATGCTAAGGGGAATTCAACATGGTTCCTTCCCTCTTCTCTAATTCCTTGCTTTCCAAGAAATCTTCTGGCCAGGAAATTTCATTCCCAAGCATTTGTTCTGAGAAGAGATTACTCTCAGCAGAATGTGTGAACTCTCTAGACACTGAAAAGTTATAATCTCCTGTTTAAGTAAATACATCTGTTGGGTATTTTTTCTTTTCTGCCTTAATATTTTATTAAATATCAGTCCAAGGTTCAGTTTAAACTCAAGCAATGAATTTCAGAAATTATCGAATTTTAAGATCAAAATACTGAAAGATCAAGACACTATGATTTATATCGACCCAAACAAAATAGTGTCCTTGAAACATTGAGGACAACATGCTCCAGAAAGAAAGTTCCCCTCAATGTTATCACCAAGGATACGGCACCCCAGGACTTATAGCACCTTCCGCCATTTTCAGGTTTCCCAAAGACTAAAATCCAAAGCCATGTATAAAAAATCCTCTGGACAAGAACAGCCTCTATCTTGGCCCCAAACAGTGTGTACTTCATGGAACTCAGCTCTTTATTATGTCCAAGGATGGAGATTGTGTCGCCTTCTCAGTCCTCTCAGGGCAGAATCCTTAGAGGTGCAAAGACTCATTCCCCAGCTGAGCCCTTGTTGTTAACAGGCGGAGAGGACGAGAGAGGGCTGAGCTGAGCAAAGCAAAGCCTCGCAGACCCCCAGGACATTAGCTGGCTTTCATAAGTAAGCCACAGAATCAATATACACACCTAGAAAATAGCACACAAGGCAGCTTCTTGGGTCTGCAACCAAAGGTGAATGTCCGCTTCTCTCTATAACCGAGAGGCTAAGAGCTCCAGTCATTTACATTCCAATATACAAATAAAACATTTGATTGTACTGTGAGAGAATGAATGTTTTAGTGATGGCTCAACTAGTGCCACCTTCCTCTTCTCTTCTAGCTTATACTGACTTCCAATCAATCACTATGTTAGATTCAGTTAGAACTTGATGGTCAATCCCAATTGAGAGTATGGTCAATCCCATACTCTCTTATGCACTCTTGAAGACTAGGGAGATATTCTGCTTTTGCATCAAAATCTAATTGTTGCCGCCCAACCAGCTTCATGTGCCAGCTGCCCAAGAAGCCAATGTGCTGAGTCAGCAGGTTTTATGGTGGCAGAGAATCTATTCCACATAAGGCTAAGTAGGGAGACGGGGAGAAATTTCTCCAAGCCACCTTTCTGAGAACTTGGGACAAGGTTTTAAGGATAGTTTGGTAGGCAGGGAATTAGGCAATTAGGTTTTTTAATTAGGGCAAGATTATAGGGGCATGGGAATCATCTTCTTGTGTTATTTCAGTCCCTAGGGTCACAATTCCCGTTGAATCGGTTTCTTGGTATGAGCCGCTAGTCTGGGTGGGCCAGTCCATCCACTGGAATGCCGGGCCTGGAAGATAGCTTAAAAGCTACCTTTAGGTTTTTAAATGGTGATGTTATCTATGGAGAAAGTTAAGAATCTTTATGGACACCTGCTATGGGGAGAAGTTAAGAATCTTTATGATCACCAGCTGCGTGGCTCCAGAATGACAATTACAGGGGGACAGTTACTAATTATTATCATTACTTTTAGCTAGGCCTGTGCATTATTTTTAGCTAGGCCCCTACCACAGTTCTCTCCTTGCACCCTGTTGTTGAAGGGCGGTTTCATATTCTATTGCTATGACTGCAATTCAAGGCTCTTCCTGCCCCCTAATTCTTTATTTTTTAAAACCAAGCAGGACAGGAATCTAGGTAGTTTAGTTCTTAAGTAGTGGTGTTACAGGAAAGTAATTCTCAAGGCTGGGAATCACTGGAAGTCCAAGTGGGTTCTTGGCTTTGCATGAGAAAGAATTCAAGACTGAGGCGACGTGTAAATGGAAAGCAAGTTTCATTGGGAGAACATAGGAGATATGGTCCACAGACAGAGTAGCGGCTAGTTCTTCCTGCTGAGAGGAACAGCCCCTTTGGAGAATTTGATTTTATTATTTAAGCAATGGTTTAATTATCAGCTAAGCAGGGGAGGAATATTCATGCTATTTCTTGGAAAAGGAAGGTGATTTCCTAGAACTAGGAGCCCTCCTCTTTCTCTGTTTTATAAAGTTCCCACAAGAACTGTTATGGTGTTGGTGGGAGTTTCTTTTAGCTTGCTGTTATATTATAACTACGGTATAATGAGCTGCGAGGTCAAGCAGTGGCCAATTTCCTTGCCATTTTGGTTTTGACTGGTTTTAACTTGTTCTGTCACCACATCCTGTTTTTGATCAGGGCTGGGCTAGGGGCTTTTGACTCTGTGTTAAGCAGTGCCTGTTGGTTACCTTTTTTAGTGGCATAAAACATCTTACCTGCAGATCACATCTTTACCTCCATTCAACTGAGCTTTATATCTTCCAGCTCTTGATATTGAAAACTCCTGTCATTTACGTCAAAATGAATGCATGTGCACACACACACACACACACATATAGAATATGCAGAGAGGGAGGGATAGATCATTATAGACACCCTTATCTTGAATGATACCATATAGACTTTTCTTTCCAGGATGCAATATTGGGTTTTAAAAAATAAATATATAGGAAATTTGGGACAAAAGGAAATAACTAATTTTTCTTAGGATCTATTATGTGTCAGACATTGAACCAGTGATTTGGGATTTAACCTTTGTTGCCTTATATAATCTTCCCCAAATCCTTTTATTTGGATCAAGAAACTGAGTTGGAGGGAGTGAGGGATGGGTTTAAATCATTTCTTCAAGCTTGTTCCGGCACTATGCTGAAACCCTGGTTTTCTCACTCCAAAGCTTGTTTAAGTGCTGGTGTTGTTGTTACTTTTATTTAGTTTTTTTTTTTTTCCTTTCTCTAGCATGTTTCGTATTAGCCACTTGCAGGTGTTTTTTCTCTGTATGCTATATTTTCTTTTAGAATATAAGATTAGGGGGAAAAAACAACTTTGTCTCTCTGCCAATAGTGAATATTCTGGTTCATTTAAGTGGTATAAATATAGAAGGCACTATGAATCTCTCTTATATTAAAGTGTCTAGAGTGTAGGTTAATTTAACTCTCAATTTCTAGGTTGATAAAATTTTCCACCATTTTTTTAATCGGTTAGATTGCTCTTCTCTCTCTCTCTCTCTCTCTCTGCCCCCCCTCCTGCTTTTGATTTCTAATCATATTTATAGAAAATCTTTACATAAACTATCATACACATATACATCAACTAAGATGAAAAAAATACCCAATTTAGTAGCCATAAGCTATTAAGCTGTACATTGCTAAAGTTATTTTTGTCGTCAATTTAGGGCCTACTGCACGTGAATCTATGTTAAGTACTGTGAAAGATATAAAATTCAAGACCAAAATGTTTTTCCTCTCCTCCAAATATCTCTAACTAAATATATGCAAATAAAGCTTCTGAAAAGTACAAAATAATAAGTGCAGAAAATATTTTGAAAGTCCATAAAGCTCAGATGTTACTAATAATAGCACAGACTTATGCTGTCTAATTGTGAGCCAGACACCGCTTAGTGTACTTTCCATCTATAAAATCATTTAATCTTCACAACCAACTTCCCAATATAGACTAACGTGATCATTTATTTTTAGATAAGGTAATTAAAGCACAGAGGTTAAATGACATGTCACAGCCACACAGCTTATGAGACACAGAACTGGGCTTCCATTCAAGCAGTCTGGCCCTTGAGTCTCCATGCCTGAGCCTTATTCTGTGTTGCCAGTCAAAGATCAGAACCACTAAGGCTAGTCAGGAGAATCAGGATAGTTTTTTAAATAAATTAAGATTTAACTATACAAAAACTGAGATTTCAAACAAAAATGGATTATATAGTAATCTTGTAGAAACAAATGTCATAGCTTTACCTGGTTTCATCTGTTTTTTTTTTTCCCTACAGAAAACCCTTTTAGAGTGTATAGTGCAGCTATGCGTGTGCCCGTATATGAGGATTAGGGTCTGAAGGAGAAGAGGAAAAACATTTAACAGGCAAATTCGTTGTTTTGATTGATAATGAAATGGATTTATTCCATTGCAATTTTAAAAGTCTCATTCAATTCAAATAGTATGATGCAGATTTTAACTTTGTTTTCACTTTGTCTCTATGGGGCAGAGCTTTCAAAAAAGAAAAAAATAAAGTAGACCTTCACATTAAATTTGAGGGGGGAGGGGAAGTGGAAAAGAGAATTGTGGATGGCATTTGGAGTCCATCTGCACTTATTCAGAGAATTTGCCCGTGACACGTCATTGGGGCAATGACTTAGCAGGAGGGCAGCACTGGGCCTCTGTCTATGTGCTGAACACTGCTCTCCAGCAGCTTACTGTTCCCGAACAGGCTGACATTTTATGGGGACTATTAGAAATGCATGAATTCTGCACATGAAATGTCAACTGATATATTAAGAAAGAGCAACTTGCTATAGTTACTAGCAGTAAAATTTCTCTAGCTTTAACCCCATTCTGTTTCATAGATATACTGTATGTAAGCCTGGACCATTTCAGATTAGATAATTTGACACCCGAGATATACATTCAATCTAAACTTTTGCAATATGAGAGTGAAATCTCATAGAAAAATGAAAGCAGTATCATTTTTCCCTTCTTCAGTTCAAAAACCAAGGTCATGGATTATGATTTTAAATAGTCAGTATATCATTCAAAAATCATTCTTGATGGAAAGATGACATCTTTATTCAACTTGCTTATTACTTTTGAAGTTTGTTCTCATTGCTTCTTCATCTGGCTAACTTTTAGAAATTGGATGCTAATACCAAAAATAGTTAACCCTTATCTTAAAGCAATTGCCTGAATGGCATTTTTGTATTGAATTTTAGAGTCAGTAATGTTGTCTGACAGTCAGTCTGGGAATTCAAAGAAAATTTGAATGCTTGAAAATAAAACACACACTTTATGTTACGCTTTTGGTATGACACAGCTGAGGAAGAGTTTCCCCACGGAAAATTAGATTAGCCACAAAATTGGTTCCTGCAGTACATAGTACAACATTGGATCCTACCATATGCTTAACTTCAGGCTCAACAGAATACAGCAGTTGCCCATGGTACTACCCTTATCCATGATGCAGCTCAGGTATTGCCTAACAGATACATGGGTTTGTTCCTCATCTCAGTATACGTTGCCTCAACTTCCTTGGCACAAGTAAGGCTGCTCTGTGTATACGTGAATGGCTAACGTTCCATCAAATTCCATTCTATCTTCTCACCACCACTTCTAGGATCCCTTTTTGTTTCGAATATAGTTATTTGTCACTTAACAATAAGGATACACTCTGAAAATGCGTTATTAGTTGATTCCATCCTTGTGTGAACATCATGGAATGTACTTGCACAAAACAAGATGGTATAGCCTGCTAGGCACCTAGGTTATGTGGTATAGCCTATTGATCCCAGATTACAGATCTGTGCAGCATGTCGCTGTACTGGATACTGTAGAAAATTGTAACACAGCGGTAAATATTTGTGTATCTAAACAGATCTGAGCATAGAAAAGGTACAATAAAAGTACTCTAGAAAAGATAAAAAATGGTACACCTGTAGAGGGTGCTTACCGAGAATGGAGCTTGTTTAAGACTGGAAGTTGCTCGAGCAAACCAGTGAGTGAGTGATGAGTGAATGTGGCGGCCTAGGATGTTACTGGGAACTACTGTAGACTTTATGAACACTGTATACTTAGGCTACACTAAATTTGTAAAAAGGCATTTTTCTTCCTTCAATAATAAATTAAACTTAGGTTATTGTGAATTTTTACTTTGTAAACACTTTAATTTTTAACTTTTTCATTTTTCATAATAACACTTAGCTTAAAACACAAACACATCGTACAGCTGTATAGATATATTTTTTTTCTTTCTATCCTTCTTATATGAGCATTTTCCTATTTTTAATTTTTAAATATTTTTTACTTTTTAAATTTTTTAAAAAAAATGAGACACAAACACACATTTTTCTGGGCCTAGACAGGGTCAGGGTCATTGGAATGACAGTTTTCCACCTGCACATCTTGTCCAACTGGAAGGTCTTCAGGGCAATAACATGCACGGGGTTGTCATCTCCTACGATAACAAGGCCATCTTCCAGGATACCTCCTGAAGGATTTTCCTAAGTCTGTTTCACAGTTAACTATTTTTTTTTAATAAGTAGAAGGAGTACATTCTTCTACTTTTCTTACAATAAAATGTATAGTATACTAAATATATAACCAGTAACATAATCTTGTATTTTCCAATACCAAGTATTATATACTGCACATAATTGTTTGTGCTATACTTTTATACAACTGGCTGTGCAGTAGTTTCATTTATACCAGTGTCACCACAAACGTGAGTGATACGTTGAGCTATGAAGTTACTATGGCTCTGAGATCACTAGACTATAGGTATAATAAAGATTATATTTTCATTATAATCTTATGGGACCACCATATGAGGTTCCTCCTTGATTGGAATGTCCTTATGCAGCGCATGACTGTGGTTGTAAATCATGCCATCCTAAATAAGGAAACTAAAGAGAACTTTCCTCAGTACTTGCCTGACATGCAACTAAGAAGCAAGAATTAAATTATTGAATTAATTTTAATTTAGTAAACAGAAGTTTTATTTAAAGTAGAAATATTTAAATGTATTTGATAGATAAAAGTGGAAATACTACAATTCTCCTTTTAAAAAAATAGAAGGTTCAATGGAGAAAACCCACAGAAGAGCTTAAAGTTACAATAGTTCACACATTTACCCAGAAATGCATCATCTATTGAGGCTAAATGAGAATTTTCCTCCTCTCATTACTCATGACTCTCAAAACTGTCATTTGTGAATAATTTAGGTTTGAATAATGTGATGTGAATGATATTTACAATATTATTCAGTTTCTGTTTTGTTGGTGTCTTACTGTGTCAATTTTTCTTTTGCTGTGGTTGTTACCATTATTCTATAAAATAGGGATTTAATTACGCTTTAGAGAGAATATGTTATTGGAGCACAGAAGGAAAATGGACATAAAATGGAAAATTGTAAGATGTATTTAGTGGTGCCCTGACTCAAAGAATTACAAGCATATTCTGTCCTTTGTAGTATGCAAGAGGGGCTCATGCATTTAAAAGGGATATTGTTTCCTCTATTGACTGAAATAATTTCTGGAATATTGGACACACTATTAAACTATATAAAATACAATTAGGTCAAATCTTGTTAATCATTTTTGTTTCTTTTTCAATTTTAGACAAGATGCCATCAGTCATCCCACATTTAGTAGTTGAACATCTACTATGTACAGGATGGTGTGTGAGACACAATGAGAAGATACAAAGCATAAAAGGAGATGATATGGTACCATGTTTCAGATTTAGATTTCTGAAGTCACACAAGTTACCCCAGCAAACTACTAGAAAATAACATTTTATCCTGTATAGTAAATGAGTTGATAAAGTTTCAGAAAGCTCTTTCATATTGAAAAATTTTGTGTTTTGGTTTTATTTTATACCTGAAAAAGTCATTAGTTGAGAATAAAATGTATGGGAGTTTCTTTTTTGCCCTCAAAATTCTGTAAACACCATTCCATGGCTTTTGGAAAATGATTCTTATTAGATGTTAAGTAGATACAGAATGAAATATGTGCAAAGCAATGTACCAGTTACTATGGAAGCATGAACAAATTACCCCAAAACTTAGTGGTGTAAAACAACCATTTATTATGCTCATAAATTTTATGTTTCAGAAATTTAGACAAGGCACTGTGGTATGGCTTCTCTGTTTTACAAGGTGTGGAGACTGAGCTGGAAGACTCCAAGTCTTGAGCTGCCATCATCTGAAACAGCATTCATTCGCATATCTGGCATCTAGTCTGAGATGACTCAAAAACCTGGGGAATGAAATGGCTGGAGTTTCTGGGGCATCTCTCTCCCTGTGTGTTCTCTATACATGATCTTTGCTAGTGCATCCATGGTAGCCAACTCTATGGTAGCCAGCCTCTACAAAGGCTGATGCCACAATAAGCAGAGAGGAAGGAGGAGAGAGAAAGGCAGAGAGAGAGTCATATCACCTATGGCGACCTGAAAGGTCAAATCACAGCACAACCATGATATTCTTTTGGTGGAGGCAAATTCAAAGGTCCACTGGCACAAAGGGGAAGCAATATAGACACTATCTCTTAGTTGAAGTGTTTCAACATCCCATTGTAATTACAGCATGTAGTATGGGCTATATATTGGTGTGTCCATTTGTCCAGCTTTAGAAAATGCAGTCTGCTTCAGGCCTAAAGACTAATGATATTATAACATTTGAATTCCAACTACCCATTGGAAGAAATATTTTATCATTACCTTTGAAACTCCTGTGTGCCTCTCTATAAATGTATCAACTTCCTTCTCTTCCTTTCACATATCTCCACCTCCCTGTGATTTATATTTTTCTCTATAGTTTTACCATGAATGCTTTCATGCTATTCCACAATAAATGCATGTGCATGCACATATGTGTACAGTCTGGGTTCCATATAATTAAAATAATACTGAATAAATTCTCTGTAACTTGTTTTTTCTTTTCCTTAACCTGTGTTCCTAAGATCCATACAACCACACAATTATAGGCACAGGAGCTTAAAAACACGTATTTTACATGTAGTATATTATTACATTGAGTATATATTCCACAAATCATTCATTTTATTGGTAATGAAGTTTGAATTGCTTTCTTTTTTGTTTTATTTATGTGCCTACCATCAGGCAGCTCAGAATATTTAAACATACTCGTTCATGTTTTTTGATAGACATGCAAAAGTTTCTCTAGCCAATATTCCTTAGAATGAAATATTTACAACCATAAAAATGTAAATTCTCCAAAATGTATATTCTCGTATAAATTTTATGATGTTTCCTTTCATATTAAGGCTTTAATACAAATGCAGTTAGTGTATGTTACGTACAATAAGGATAAAGTTCAATTTTTTCCAAGTGAATTTGGAATTTCTTTTAGCACTATTTATCCATTCTTTTAAGTAAACATTTACTCGGATATCGGCATCTGATCCCATGAGGTGCACCGTGGGACAGCCAATCCTGAGCTTGTAATGTGGAGCTGTACCGCCAATAATACTGTGCTCACCACACCTGGGTTTTGCATGGTGGGTGTGGCTCATTTCCCACATTTTATTCTCAACTAATGACTTTTTCAGGTGTAAAATCAAACCCAAACACAACATTTTTCAATATGAAAGAGCTTTCTGAAACTTTATCAACTCATTTACTATACAGCAAAAGAACGTTATTTTCTAGTAGTTTGCCGGGGTAACTTGTGTGACTCCAGAAATCTAAATCTGAAACATGGTACCATATCATCTCCTTTTATGCTTTGTATCTTCTCATTGTGCCACACCATCCTGTACGTCCTTCATAGAGAGGCAGCGTTTTCCCAGTTGCCCTGACAAGGAATTTCAGCCTTTGGGTCTTCACATCTATGGATATACAGTAAACACTCCCCATCACCCACTTCGACTACAACCACCTCAGGAAGTCGGCGGGTCCTAGGGGAACCATGGGGTTCCCAGAATGTGGACACCCAAGGAGGACTGTCGCCAGGTGATAGGAGAGTGCGACATGCCGATGGGCCCCTCAGGACAAATGGGACCAAGACGCCAGTTCTCCTCCATTAGGAGAAGCCTTCTCCTCTTCCTCCCTTCCCCCACCCACTGCTGTTCCCAGTGTGGCCTGGTGGGTGCACCAGGGGATGTTCAATCAAGGTCATTTGGCAGCACCTCCTCCCACCCCCCATGGCATACCAACCACCACCAGACTTGCACGGAGGTGGGGCCCGCACCTTTTCCTCTAAAAAGCCACAGATTCCTACAGAGGAGCACAGGCAAGCAGAACAGCAGCCTGTTGGGGGCCCAGAGAAGTTGTGCCCCGAAGTCATCCAGGCAGAGGTCTGTGCATCAGTCCCTTTCTGGGGCCCTCAGCTACATTCCAGCCTGAAGGAAAAAGCGTCTATGAGAACTGAAAGTCACAAGTCCCAGGACAGCGGTGCGATAGGGGAGGAGACCGCTTATCCTCCTGCCCAGGCTGAGAAGGTGGTTTATCCCCTACCCCCAGTGGAGACCTCGGTGAAATTCAGCACAAGCTCCCCCGCCACCCTCATCAGAGCTGGTACTTCTTTCCCTTACTGCAGTGCAGGAGGGGGAGCTAGGTGACCCAGCTCTGCCTGGCTCATCCCTCCCTCCACCCAGGGATGAGCAGGCGCCCCACCGACCACCCCACGGCCAGGGCACGCGGGAAGGAAGCGCAGCCAGGCTCCTGCAGCCGCCTCTTGCACATCAGCGCCACCCACTGGTCTGATAGTCGAACTGCATCTTAGTACTTTTTCTGCTGAAACCAGCGTCCGAGAAAGACACTGGACGAAGACTCCTGAGTCTTTGGAACGCATACAGAGCCTTGGCTCCGTGGTGAAAGTACTCCAAAGCGAACAAGCACAACATAATTTAAAGTATACCGTCAAGGGAAAAAATGAAAAGGAATAAATAAATAAAATTTAAAAAGGAAAAAATAAAAAAAATTCCACCCAAAATGAAAGTAAAATAAAAAATTAGAAGGAACAGCTTCTTCAAATGAGAAAGAACAAGCATAAGAACTCTGGCAGTCTGAACAAACAGATTGTATTGACACCCCCAAAAAGTCACTCTCTATCAATGGAGCCCTACCAAAAGGAAAATACTGAAATGACAGATAAAGAAGTCAGAACATAGATTGTAAGGAAGCTCAATGAAATTCAAGAGAAAGTTGAAAACAAAAACAATAAAGCAAAAAAATAATAATAATGTAGGTAGTAAATAAAAAATGTACTAAAAAGATAGTTATATTTTTTAAAAATGATCAGAACTTTTGAAAATTAAAGATGCATTGATATATTTGCAAAATGCAGTTGAAAGCTTAAGCAATAGAATAGACCATGCCAAATAAGGAATTTCAGAGCTTTACAGACAGGAATTTTGAATTAAATGAGTCAGCCAAAAATAAAGAAAAAAAGAATCAAAAGAAATGAACAAAATATTTGGGAAAAATGACATTATGTAAAATGCTCAATATAAGAATCACAGATGTCCTTGAGGGAGATGGAATAAAAGCAAAAAGCTTAGAAAATCTATTTGAGGGAATAATGGAGGAAAACTTAACCAGTCTCATTAGAGATTTAGATACAAGCAGCTCAACAAACTCCCAGAAGACTCATTGCAAAAAGGACATCACCAAGGCACATAGACATCAAACTGTCCAAAGTCAACATGAAGGAGAAAATCCTCCCAGCAGTGAGATGAAAGCATCAGGTATCTTACAAAGGAAAACCCATCAGACAAACAGAAGACCTCTCAACAGAAATCTTACAATCAGAATGAATTGGGGTCCCATCTTTAGTCTTCTTAAACAGAATAGCTGCTAGCCAAGAATTTTGTATTCTGCAAAACTAAGTTTCATAAATGAAGGAGAAATAAACTCTCTCCTAGAAAAGCAAACACCAATGGAATTTGTCACTAGAACAGCCTTACAAGAAACACTTAAAGGGATTCTAAACATCAAAACAAAATGTTGATACTCACCAGTATAAAAACACTCAAAAGTCAAAAACTACCAGCTCTTGTAGAACAGCAACACAAGGGAGAAAACAAAGCAACTACATAACAATCAACATGATGACAGGAATGGTATCTCACGTACCAATAATAACTATGAATGTAAATGGTCTAAATGATACACTGAAAATATAAAGATGATGGAATGGATAAAAAATTACAACCCAAGTATCTGCTCTCTCTAAATGACCCATTTCACTTGTAAAGATTCTGATAGACTCAAGGTAAAGGGGTGAAAAAAACCAATACAAATGAAAACTGAAAGTAAGCAGGAGTAGATATCTTATCAGATAAGGTAGACCTTAATTCAACAACTGTTAAAAAAAAAGACAAAAAAATTATTATATAATGATGAAAGGATCAATTCAACAAGAAGATACAACAATCCTAAATATATATGCACCTAACACTGGAGCTCCCAGATTCTTAAAACCTATACCAGTACACTTACAGAAAGAAATAGACAAAAGCAATCCATGTAACCTAAAACATTTGTACCTCCTTAAAAGTTTGAAATTAAAAATATATGTATTAAAAAAAGAAATAGCAATACAATATTAATTGAGTACCTCAACACTCTACTGACAGCATTAGGCCAATCACTGAGGCAAAAAGTCAACAAAGAAACACTAGACTTAATAAGGACTCTCGAATGAATGAACCTAATAGGCATTTACAGTACATTCTACCTCCAAACTACAGAATTATATACATTCTTCTTTAACACGTATAAGCAGATACATGTATTTGTGGAAATTAGATTTATCATGGCTCTTTACCTCTAAATACTTCTATGTATATTTCCCAAGAATGGAGATGTCATCTTATATAACCACAGTGGTTATCAAATCCATAACTTCACATTGACTCAATACTTCTGTCTAGTCTATTACCCTTATTCTACTTTTCTCACGTGGCCTAATCCTGTTACGTACAGCATTTTCCCATGCTAGTAACAGAATCCAATCTCTGGATTGAATATTGCAGGGTTGTCAAATTTCTTGTAACATTCCCAAAGCCTTTCTTAGTCTCTAGTAACATGGACATGCTTGAAGAAGACAAGGTTCAGCATTCTCCCCCCGCTTTTTATTTTTGCGAAAAACAATCCTCCCTTTGTGATGTTTTCTCTTGACTAGGATGAGTTTATACATGTATGATGTGTCTCAAGGTTTCACACCTGGAGACATATGATGTTTATTGATGATACTAACTTTAATCACCCAGTTAAAGTGTGGCCCCAATTCTACACTGTCCACTTAAGTTTTTTAATACTGTTTTTAATCTCATTCTCAACTCATATAAGACAATCAATGGAAGAACACTTTAACCCCCTGCAAAGATTCTAATCACATAAAAATGTCTCCCTGTGCACAACATCCACTGATGATTCTTGTCTGAATTAAACTTTAGCTACATGACTGCAATATGATGATTTTCCAGTTCTCAGACTCATTGCACATTTTGTAGCTAGCTTTCAGTATTCTTCCATAACCAAGTGCCTTCCATTTTCCTATACACATGTATATATGTATGCATTTATCTTTTTATGTATCTATTTTTATCTACTTGTTACAGAATATTCATAAATGCCTATATTTGATGATCTATAATTTGTTACTGGTCTTAATTATTTTGGTATTCAAATTCTCCCAGATTTGGCCCATGAGAGCCTGGAAACCTCTTCAGTGTGGCTCCTGTACGTTTGCACAGTGCTCCCATCTGACTTTCTGTCATGACAGAATATTCCAGGCTCATCGTGGACCTATTTTACTTTGACCCTAGAATCAGCTATTTTTCCAAGACTCTGCAGTTCCTGTTTGTTAGCACCATTTGCTGATGAGCTCAACATTTTCCCATTTATTCCTATTATATCCAAGTTTCCATATATGGGTGAGTACTACCTTGGGGTCTGCTCTATTAGTGTACTTAAATACAACTACCTGTATACCAAAATACTTTAATTATTACAGTTTCATATTAGTTATTAGCCTGCCTGATTATTTTTTAGGAGTGTCTCAACTCTTTTTAATTTTTGCTCAACTCTATAAAATTTGGAATGAGATTGCCAGTTTGAATTTAAAAGAATAGAATTTTTATTCAAATTGCATTAAATCTTAGATTAATTTCTATAGATATGTCACCTTTCTTTTTCTTTTTCTTTCTTTCTTTTTTTTTGGGGGGAGATACTGAGTAATTTCTTTTTTTGATTGAATAACTTAGTTAGGATTTTCTTATTGTTACTCATTCTAGGTGAGTGTTCTCAGCACACTGTGTCTTTGGTTATATAGATGTAAGACACTGTGCAGTTTCAGAAACTTGTTCTTAGATTATGTCTTTAAATAAAAAGATAAATTGATTTAGTTTATTTTCTTATACTCTAACTAGGCACAGCATGTATCTCATTTCCCTTTTCGAAAGTATCTATTATTAAACTTTGCAATGTTTTTGTTTTTCTATTTTTCTTTTCATTCTTAAATCAATTTCATAGCTATTATGCTTGATATATAGATCTCCATAGTCCTTAGAGTTGCCAAGTAGGTAATATTACGGTAACTAACTTTCATGGTTTGTACCAGGTAGAAACATTTCCCAGGATGCAGGGACTTTCAAGGTTTAACACTAGGCCAGTCCTGAGAGAGGAGGATGCCTTTGGTCATCAGATGCAGACCTACAGGCAGAGTTCCCCCTTGCTTAGTCTAAGGGCAGTTTTGCTACTGTGTGCAATAGAAATGGTACTAATCTTATATCATCATGAAATTTAAATAGATAATTGGTATAATATTAAATAAAATAGTATTTTTAATTAGAATCATTCCCCAAAGAACTTCTGGCACAGATAGCTTCACCTGAAAATTTTATTAATACTAAACTGTTAAGGAAGAAAACAAAATTCCAAATTTCACATTCTTCTAGATAATTGTTTTTAATGGAAAACTCTCTGCCTATTAAGGTCAAGGTTTTTGTTTGTTTTCCTGTCACCATAGTGTTGATTAAAAAACACATGACACAGGTCTTACAAAAGAAATATTACAGGCCTGTTACATTCACAAATATAATTTTAAAATCTTAAAGAAAATAATACAAAGGAAAATCCAGCAAAAATTGTGTTTAGTTATGAAAGTAGGTTAGAGTGACTTTAAAAATCATTGTAATTTACTATTATACTTTAGAAATAATAGAGAAAAATAATAATAGAGAAAAATCAAGGATTATCTCAATGGATACAGAACAATCAGTTATAAGCATAAATGCCCATTTGTAATTAAAAGCAAAGAATATTTTCATTCTGATGCAAGGGTAGCTCCAGGAAATGAAAAAGAGAAAGGATAATATTTGATGTTAGAATGTTAAAAGCATTTTCTCTGACATCGGAAACAAGAAAAGGATGGGCACAGTATCCTTCTTTATTCAATACTTATTTGGGGTCCTGGCTAGTCCATTAAGAGAAGGAAAAAAACCAAAAGTTAACGGTATTGAAGCATAACATAAAACTGTCATATTATTTGTAGACAATATCATTATGTAAATAGAATATCGAAAGCACTTGGGTATAATTATTACAACAAATCAAGGTTGGAAACAAATTTGTTGGATACAAGATAAGTTTGCCTTTCTTAGTTGCTACTCCCCACTCCCTCCAAAAACCCTACATAAATTGAGGAATATATGATTTTAATCTATTGAAAGACTCAATATCATAATAATATCATCTTTTATCCAAAACCTACAAGATTTATCTAATCAAATCTCTAATATGAAAGTTTGTTGATCTTTCCAGGCTGATTCTAAATATCATATAGAAATGCAAAGGACCAAGAATAACCAAGATAATCTTGAATAAAAAGAACAAAATAAAAAGAATTGATCCTAATGTATGTTAAGAATTATTTTAAAGTTACTATAATTACAACAATGTGGTATTTGTGCTGAAATAGACAAATAGAACAAAGGAAGAAAATTATAAGCTCAGAAAGATACCACACCTGTATGAATATTTGATTTATGAAAAAATGTGGTTTCAGAGAGTAGCGGGAAAGGAACAGTGTTTTTTATTAAATAGTGCTGGGAATATTTGGTATTCATGTACATACCCATATTGACAGTTAGTATAGAAATCAATTCCATTGGAATGTAGATCTTAATGTTAAGGTGAAAAAAAGCTTCAGAAAGACAATACATAAAAATACTTTTAGACTTTTGTATAGGAAAATATTTCTTAAATGAGAAATAAAATTATTAGTAAGAGAAAATTGATAAATTTTGATAATATTAAAATAAAGATATTTTTGCTTAAAACATTAATCTGAGAATGTATTTGTAACTCATATAATTTATAAGGAGTTTGTATTTACCATATGTAAACTCCTCAAGTCATTAAGAAAAAGGCCACCTAGTAAAAAAACAGGCACAATGCAATTGAACAGCACTTCACAAATGAAGATACAAATTCAGTCATGCACCAGTTAGCAATTGGGACTCATTCTGAGAAATGCATCCTTAGGGGATATTATCATTGTGCAAACATCATAGAGTTCACTTACACAAACCCAGACAGTATAGCCTACTACACACCTGGACTATATGGTGTAGCCTATTGCTCCTAGGCTACAAACCTGAACAGCATGTTACTGTACTGAACACTGTAGGCAATTGTAACACAATGGTAAGTACTTATATATCTAAACATAGAAAAAGTACAATAAAAATATAGTATAAAAGATAAAAAAAATGCTACACCTTTAGAGGGCATTTACAATGAATAGAGCTTGCAGAACTGTAAGTTGCTTTGGGTGAATCAGTGAGTGTGTGATAAGTGCATTTTAAGGCCTAGGAAATTACTGTACACTACTGTGGACTTTATAAATGCTGTACACTTAGTTTACACTAAATTTATAAGAAAATAAGTAATTGCATTATGACATCAGAACAGCTACAATGTCATTAGGCGATAGGAAATTTTCAATCCCATTGTAATCTTATGGGACAACCTTCATATATGGTGTCCATTGTTGCCAAAAAATTTGTTATATGGCCCATGACAATAAGAATAAATATATGAAAAGATACTCCAAAGTCATTAGGAAAATGTAAATTATAACCACAACAAGATAATACTACTTCCTCCAACAGAAGGCTAGAAATACAATTGACAAGAAATTTGATAATACTGGTAATTGGAAAAGAGGATGTGGCATAAATGTAACTCTCAGGAACTTCCATAGTAATTGTAAGTTGTTAAAACAACCTAGAAGAAATTTAATATTATTAAATGTATTTGAAGATACACGTTCTTTACAACCTTATAATTTTACTCGGAGATATGTATCCAAAAGACATTCATAAGCATGTGCACAAAAAACACATTTAAAAGAATATACTTGAACTATTATGTCTAAGAAAATGTAATTAGATGGTAAAATAATACAGAAAGATAATGAAGCCCTAACAAGAGAATGGTTACCTCAAAGTGCCAGAGAGTTAACATCTGGGAGAAAAACAGGAGATGGTGGGATGTTGGGAATGTTCTGGCTCCTGATCTGTGTTGTGCTTACTTAGTTGTTCACATGGTGATAAATGAACTGAACTTTGCATTTTCTAATGTAAAGTTTTCTAAATTTGTGTTAAATTTCATAAAAACAGTTTGAAGCAAGAGGAAATAATAATAGAAACCAAATATTATATAGAACTCAACATTCAATGAGCATATTATGTATCGAAATTTGCATTTAGAAATAAATGTTTACACTTACATGCAATTATTACTGATTAAAACTGGAAAATAACAATTGAGATCAATAAAAAAATAATAAAATAAAAACAAAACTTTAGAAAAACAACAATCAACACAACAAAAAAATGTTTGAAGTTTAGAAAATAAGTTAGAAATAAGAAAAGAAAAGTTCAGAGTGAGCGGACTGAAAAAATGGAGAAGAAAGAGAAATAGCCATAGTAGGACGGAAAAGAAACATTACTATGGAAGATTAATATGTTTATACCTGTAATTCTCTAAGTTTTTGTTTCAAAATTATGGTTTGGAAAGACACACAAAATTTGTGAGCAAAGTTTTCCTTTAGGGAGGATAGTCCCTCCCTAAAGGAAGTAGTATGGAACTGAGGATCAGAAATAAGAAGATTTAAATCCTATTTGTAATTATTTACTTATTTAAAATATCTGAGATCATAGACTTTTTCTTGTGGATCTGAGTGCACAAGTATTAGTTATAATATTATCTATCATTTTCAGTATCATTTTGTAAAAACTTAAAAATTAGCATAATCTAAAATAAATTTTTAAAGAATCATTAAATTATTTTAATTTTAAACAACTCACCTAAGTCCCTATGATCAATTCTCAATTATCTAAGAAGAGATTGCATTGTATTTACCAATGCTTCCTACAGTTGCAATTAGAGACTGTAGTCTATGTAGGACATTTCACCTTGTAGACAGAAAGTATTCATTGCATGGAGAGAGAATGACAACCTTGGTGCCAAACAGCTCTAATGCATGCCCTTATTAGCTTCTGTGCTTTACTGAAATCGTCTCCAAATTCCACCCCTTCCAATCTTTGTTGCTTTCAAAAAGAAAATAAAAAAAATCATCCAATTCTGCCAATTCTCAGCTTGAAATACCTTAACACCTACCTATATTTCTACCATAAGCCTTCAAATCAAGAGCATAATATTTTAGGACTCGATCCATTAACCTCATTTCATGCATTCTCACCCCATAAGAACCATGGTAACTAGCATTTATTGAATGTTTACAATTCCAGCTCAAACTTATTTTCATATATTAAGATGGTCATATTATTTGCTCTTTTTTTCTAATTATGTGTGAGGAATTTTCTAAGATTTTAACATTATAAATAAACCATATATTCCATAGTACACATTATTTTGATCAAATAACTCCTTGGAATAAATCCAGTCTTTTAAAATGTCTTCAAATTTGATCTCTGTCCAGCAGATAGTCATTTTTGTAACACTTTCATATTAATTTAAAAAATATATGTGTTCTTCCTTTGTAGGGTTTTAGGTTCTAGATCAAATTTCCTAAATCCTTACAGAATTTGTCTTCTTGTTCTATAGGTTATTAAAAAAATGTGTTAAAACTTTCACTATGACTATGGATTTTTCTCCTCCTTGTTACTGTCATATTTTGTTTAACATATTTTAAGAATATGTTATTATTTTTTATTTATTTTTATCAGAAATAGACTTTATTTTTTTTATGTTTGTATATACCCATCCCCTCCTCCCCCCTCCCACCCGCCCGATACCCGACACCCGACAAATGTTATTCCTATATGTCCACTTAGGTGTTGATCCTTTAATACCAAGGATATGTTTTTAGATTCAGACAAATTTTAAAAATTTTACATCTTCCCGATTAATTGACTTTTATCCTTATAAAATATTTCCTATTTTAATATCTGGCCACGCTGCTTGCCCTGAGGTTTTCTTTGTTCCATATCAGACTAACTCCATTAACTTCCTTTTGGTTAACATCTACAGTTAATATTTTGCTATTGTTTTACTTTCAACTATTCTGTCTCAGATTAGGTACCCTGGAAAGAGACTCTGAGAAAGATGGTTGCATCTATATTTACTGGGGAGTGCACTCAAAAGCTATGTCTATAAAGAAGTGATTAAGACAAATTAATTAGAGGAAGAAGTTGACTAAAATGTGGTTACAACTGGGGCCTAACGTGATTCTTCAAAGAACTTTGGAGGTAGGGTGATCTTCCTAGTTGTCTAAATTAAGGTGAAAGAGCCAAGATTTCTCAAGAACTAATCACTAACCAAGAGCCACCTCTGAGAGACAGGTGGTGTAACCTTAGGCAAGGCAGCTTCCTGTGTTCAAGGGTAAATCCCAGTGCAGGATCTAGTTGTTGGTCTACAGCAGTTGGAAATGAGTACAAAGGCACGAATAGGGCATCTGAGTGGAGCAAAACAGTATCCACTGCAAACATTGTATTTAAGGTACATAATTTCCCAAGAATCTATGATTGGATTTTTTCCTTTTTGTTCCATTTTAAATATTTGCC
Source organism: Cheirogaleus medius (assembly GCA_008086735.1). Lineage (NCBI taxonomy): Eukaryota > Metazoa > Chordata > Mammalia > Primates > Cheirogaleidae > Cheirogaleus > Cheirogaleus medius. The sequence goes on from VBSM01002608.1 coordinate 166,095,537, forward strand.
TTAATTAGAACACTTCTCATTCACAACTGATATAATCATTGAAATGATTAGACTTGTGTCTACTGCTTTAACTAAAGTTAGAAAACAAGAAATTCAGTCTACTTATTCTATGCCCTTCTCCCTCTGCCCTTTTTTAAACCTTTATTTTCTGTCTTAGTCCATTCAGGCTGCTATACCATAGCATGAACTGGATAGGTTATAAATAACCTAAATTTATTTCTCACAGTTATGAAGGCCGGGAAGTCCAAGGTCACAGCGCCAGCAGATTTGGCATCTGGTGTGGACCCACTCTCAGATTCATAGACAGTGCCTTCTTCCTGTGTCCTCACATAGTGGATGGAGTAAACCAACTCCCTTGGGCCTATTTCATAAGGATATTAATTCCATTTATGAGGGTGCTACCCTCATGAACTTATTACCTCCCCCCAAATGCCCCAGCTCCTAATACCATCACCTTGGAGGTAAGGATTTCAACACATGAATTTTGGGGGAACACAAACATTCAGACCATAGCATTTTGACTAAGAATTACTTTTATGATTTTATATTTTCCCTTTTTGTGCTTACTGCTACATTTGTTTATTATTCTCTTAATTGGTTACAGTGAAGATATAAATTAATACTTTAATCCCTTTATAAATAATGTAGGAACCTTGGATGACTGTTGGAACACTTATTCCATTTCAACCTACAGAGTCAACCCACGACATACAAATATTTGCCTTATAATTTTTGAAAGGCCATTGTGTATATAGATCATTTGATTTAAAAATCTACTGTAACTTTATGGGACCAAATGAGGTACAGTTATTTATTAACTAATATTTAATATAATGAGAAGATATGAGGTATTTATGCATTTGTTAATTGCACTCAGTGTGTGTGAAGATTTTTTCATTTATCTAGACATCATTGTTTCCTGTTCAGGCCTAATGATCATCACTTGAGGTTTTTTATTATCAAAATTTATGTCTCCCACAGCAAAAAAGAGAGAGTCAGACTTTAATTATTTGTAATCCCATGGTTTTTCAAAATATATTTATATTAAAACAATGTAGATTTTCTAGTCTCTTTGGTTGTCTAATTCCATTTATATTTTTATTTTAATAAATTGTATTGTATATATTTGGGGTATACAACATGATGACTGTGGGATATATGTATACAGAGGTAGTGAAAAGGTTACTAGAATAAAGCAAATGTATATATTCATCATTTAGCTTAATTGCCCTGTTTTGCTTTTGTGACAAGAGCAGCTAAAACCTATTCATTTAGCATGAATCCCATATGCAGGGCAATTTTATTTAATGTCGGGCTACATAATTACTCAGGCTGCTTCACCATCCATTGTGCTGCTTGTGTGAACCCTGGCTTCCAAATCAAACATTGTAATTCTTACCCAGAATATGCAAGAAAATGTGAAAGTGTGAAAGATACTTTATTTTCTGGTCATGTTAAATTAGCTAATCAGAGTAATTTATAATCTAAAAATATAACAATGCATTTTCCAACAATGTCTTCCCCTGAACTCTTTAGTCCACATCACTGAATTCCTGTAGGGAATGAGAACTTTTTCAGTGTTGACCTTATCCCTGCCTTTCACCCACTGCCACCAGCAGAGAGGAGAGGTGAGAGGACTTAGACAGAGAGAAAAGAGCAGTAATTTTCATGTCCCTCCTCTTTTATGGCTTAAAACTAGTCATTTGCATGTGGCTCTAGGTCTATCACTGTCAGAATGTGAACAAAAACAGTTCTCTAGAAAAGAGAAGTTCTCTGTCTTGATAGCATGCCCAAAACATTCATATTATTTTGACACTCCCTTCTCTCCTTCTGAGTCAAATTACTCATATGTTAGTTCTTACCATGTCACATACATCTCCTCTGCTCTTTTCTATATTATATATAATTTTCTTTCTCTTCATTTGAGTGTGGATATATTCTTTTCATTTATTTTTCAGTTAACAAATGTTCTGTTCATCTGTATCTAATATTTTGTTAAACCAATCCTTTGAGGTTTTAGATTCAGCTAAATTATTTGAGAGAGGTCAACTTTTGGTTCACCTTTTCTCCCTAAAGTGTAACCCTTTTGGAAGCCAAAGTCTGACTTTTTTTTTTTTTTTCTTAAACCAAATCATCATCTCCCTGGAAGTCTCTGAGCTCACCTGCTTCCAGGTTTTGCAAGACTGGAGAAAGCACCGCCTACCTCTCCCATCTCTCAGCTCTATTTCGCTATCATAATTGGCAACCACCAATGGGCAAAAGGGTGCTAAAAGACCTGGCTCATTCCTCCTTCTTGCCTTCTATGTGGACCCTGGCCTGGAAATTTCTAAATGTCTTGGTAGGTTCTCCAGTGCCTTTAAGCAGATTCTTCACGTCTACTGTGTATATATTTTCATTGATGTTCGTGAGATAAATGGTCTGCAACAAGCAAGCCAGGTGACAGACCATAACTGTCAGAATGCTATGAATTGGATGCAAATAATTTCTCTATTGGTCTAATTCAAACTTTAGTATTTTATCAACCTTATCTATAATTGTCATAGAGGCAATAAACATCCCAGGACCACATTATTTACTACATATAAAAATGTGCAGTGTGGCACAAAAAGTTGAAAATGACAGAAGTTTACTGTCAAGGATCTGCAGCAAGTTATTGTGAAAGTTTAAAATTAGCATATAGATGTAAATATTAATATAAGGATAAAAGTAAATATTAAAATTGATACTACATTCAGATTCACCTGATATTGTTGGAGTGACAGCTCAGATCCATATTAGGCACTTTTAATAATATTCATAAAAACTTGTGAGATAGAATTGACACTCAAAATGACAAAGTTTCTTGCTTTGTATCTCCAACTAGAAGATGTTGGATGCAGGGTTTGAACTTATATTATGTGCACCCATACTCCTAAAATCACAGTGTTCTTTCCATTCTGGTATGCCACTTCTTTGGGCTACTCACATTCAGATAAAATTCATATTTTATCTTTATTTGAGTTTTGAATGAGATGATATCTTTGTCCCTTGACACTATTTAAGACAGAATATAAGAAAGCATGCAAAAACCCAGCTTTTTCTCAATTATTCAAAAGCTTCAAGCATACATTGTTAATTTAGTTTCTCCCCCACTCTGTCATTACAATAAATTACTTCTTCTACTTATATATTTTCATCTACTTTGTGTATTAAATTTTCTCCCTCCTGTCTGGCTCCTGGTCAATGAAAATCATATGGCTTGTGAGTTAACTTAAACTTATATTTACAAATCAGTTTCATTTATTCACTGCCGTGAAGTCAGAACAAATTATTTTTTCTGACTTTAGGGAGAAAGACACTAATATATTTTCAAAATAGAATATAAATTGATTCCTAAATATGTTTATAAAGTTAAATTGCTCAAAAGTACCAGGAATTTGTGAATAAGGCAGGGTGACATCCAAATTCTATTTACAAATGCTTGTATATGTCTATCCAGTGAAAGTTGCAGGTGCAAATGATAAGATTAGGATTTTATAGATTTAAATTTAGAATCTCTTTTTAAATTATATTATGATGAGATAAAGGAATAAACAAGGGATATTATAACAATGGCAATTGTCTTGACTGTTAAGTTGTGTGTTTCGCTAGATTTTCTCTCAACACTTAGTTTTAATTCTATGGAACTAAATTATTTTACAAGGTAGGTAAATATCAATATCTTACATATTTATATAATGCTACTCTTTACTCTTTATTGATATGTTAACACATTTATTTGAGAAAATTCTTTAGACATTTTCTTTAGTGTTAATATTTTAGTTTCCAAAATAAACCTCTTCTTGTCCTACCACTCAATAAACCCCCACTCACCCTCACAGATATTTTTATCCACCCATTCAAAATTCAGCTCATATGTTCCTTAATTCTTTTCTTACATTGGAAATAAAATTATGTTTTCCTTCATAGATTATTCATAAAAATCTGTCTTTATTTTTTTGATAACACTGAGATATTATCTATCAATCAATCTATCTATCTCTAAGAGATAGAAAAAGTTTAATTCTTCTCTCTAACCCAGAATCTTAAGACAATGTTTCATATTTATTGTAAACTTTTACAAAAATCTGAGATATCATAAGTACAGTTTTATATTATTTCCAGAACTTCCTGTCAACTCAAGTGTCTCTATTTACTCATTTGTTCATTAATTCATTCATTTATTGTTTTGTATTTATTTATAAATTAGTTTATTCTTTCAGAAATACTGACAAGATGTCTGATAAAGATTGTGATATTTGAACTGAGGCTTAAATTGTGAGAGGTATTTGAAAATACAAAGATGTGGAGAAAACATGATGATGGAAATGGTATGATAGATATTAGAGATAGGAAAAAAATATTTTGGCTCAGCTGAAACAAAATACTGACTCCTACTGCCCATTTCCAACCTTAGTGAGCCCATCTCTCATCAAGGATAAAGGAACGAAACCAACCTAATCAATTCATTTCTACTATTGCAAGTAGAAAGGCTAAACCAACCAGGATCCAGGAAGACGAGCTTAACACATTTGCAAGTTTGAGGTTTCTTCTATGGAACACAAACAGAATAGACAACAGGTATAGAAAAGCACATAGTTTATTATCTGTGCTGATTGTGACCAATCAATGAGTGAACCAATAGGTCTGCACCACACTCAGAGGCTACCTTAAACCCCAAAGTGGAAGTTAACTATTTTACATAATATCTATATTTTTTCTGTCCTAATTTTAATCTTTTTCTGTGGGACAAAACTTAACCAATTTTCTCCCCAGATGTTCTCTCAAGGTTAGATAACTATACAATTTGTCGTTCTGGAAAAAAAAATACCATTTACTTTATTTTGACATGATTTCTTTTCTTTTTAATGAATCAGTCTCTTTTTGTTTAGGTAACTCAATGGGCATGGGATGCCCAGTCAGCTACACTCATTGTCCTATGTGGTCAAACTCCAATTTTGTCTTGACTAACCTTAATTGTGTGGTTCCAACAATGTAAAATATTAGCATTTCAGCTAGATGCCGTTTCTTCCTAAGTTCTTATTGACCTGTTTACTTTCTCCTAAGTTCACTGACTTATTTTTTATTTTAATTTACCATCACTGATATTTTTCTCTCCCTCAATACAAGTGTTCCTCTGTTGTTCTCCCTCTGATAAATATTTCCATTCAACCCAAATGATACATACAAAAAACAAAGAGAAATAAAGTTAGAAATGTGAGTTAGGTACAGAGTATAGAGGTCACTAAAAGGCTCGCTTGGGTATTTGGACCTATTTAAATAGGTAACGAAGAGTCCATGAACATAGCTGATTAATAGAGAGAGATAATTTAAAAATTGCTTTAAAAACAACCATCTGGCTATCATGCATTCAGCTCATTGGACAGGCATAAATGGTACATAATAATTTCACTGAAAGACTTTAAAGATTGTGTAGGTGAGAATTTGTAAGGGCCTGGATTAAGGTAGTGGCTAATTACAACAGCATGAAGCCTACAGATTTAGATATTTTAAAAAATGAGAATTGACAAGACAAGAACCTAAAGAACTGAGTCATGAACAGAGTGGAAGATTGGACATGAGAACAATTAAAAAAAATACCTAGGTGAGTGAGATAATGGCAATGCCATTTACAAATGTAGAAAATAGAGATGTTTTTCAATTTGGACTTTAGACTTCAAAAACAATGAAGTAATGATGAGCAGGTTGTTCTCATCTGACCGTGGGGTATACAGAGGTGACAGCTAAAGATTTGGATCCATGTGTCATTTGCATTTGGCCAACACTACTGAACTTTAATGATTTTTCCAAGGAAAAATTATTAAGATGAAGTCCATAATCCCCACACCATCAACATAGTAGCTATTAATAACATCCTATTGAAATAATCTTCTGAAGGTCACTTTAGGAAAATGTTACCCTAGAACAATTATGTGAAAAAGGATATGTGAGGACAAGTATTGAAAGACTTGTAAAATCTCATTCTGATGGAATTCTATGCAGTATCTAAGCTGTAATGAGAGGCAGCATCATCTTAGGAAGAAGCATCGTTGTCCTTGCCAGCTAAGGCTACTCTAGCTGCTGTAGATTTAATCGTGTCAGTCACAAGCTCAGTCAGATTCTTATTAGACTAATTTTTGACTGAACAAGTGTTTTTTAACTCTGTAATTCAGCAGTATACACTTGGCTTGTGGTACCTTCTGCTAGTTCAGCACCAACCCGGTGTCCGAGTTCTCGTTAACTGTGCTAGTTCCCCAAGTTCTCCAAGTCCCTGGTCTTCTGGGTCTTTCTGGGAGGTGGAAAACTATTCCTCCAACTACATTGTATGTCTGCTCATTTTTGTTATTAATCTCTTAGCTGTCTTTAAAGCTTTAATCGGGCTTGACTTTAATAATGCTACAAATATTATGAAAACCACATGTATTATAAAAATAATTTTAGTCTTTCCAAGAACATGCTGAATCAACATAATCTTTTGTCAGATGTCACTGGAAAACTTATCTGTATTTCATTCCTCTTTTTATCATGCTATGTTCTATCTGATTTCCATGGTATTATAAACTTCACATTTATGAATTTATTTATATATACATATTATAATTTTATTATTTGAAACCTACTTTCAAAAGGCATTCAATTTTTTAAAGTTAAAATAAATTAGTCTAGACATCGAGCCAGGGCCAGAATTCTACTCATTCTTTGATACTCACAATGATTCCTGAATAATATTTATTTTTCATCCATGTTTTCCATCTCTCTCTGCTAGAATGAGCTTTTGAAGCTAATAAGACCAAGAATTTTTCTTGATGAATTTTAAGTTTCTCGTAACTCTGAATACTGATAGTTATTGGGGATGTTAAATGTCTTGTCCTGCAAAGGTTTCAAACTACTTTCTACATTGAGCAATCATTGACTACTCAGATACTTTATTTTATTGTAATTTCATTGTAAATTATTTCCTTCCCGACTTATAATGTAGATGTTTATAAATAACTTGGTTAAAGTATATTTTCATATGCATTATGTGCATATATGTTTATATTTTATGTACATATATTTTCCTCAGACAACTGGAGTTGAGCTTTTTATTATTTAGATGTTATCTAATAAAATTTAGATACAAACAAATTTTAAATGAATAATCACTGTCCTCAAGTACTTTCTTATTTTATAAATTAATCTAACTGCCAGCTACTGTAAATTGCCCAAATGTATCTTTGCTCATTTTAAGCTTTTATCTGCATGCCATTTCTCATGCCAGATTTTCTTCTTGGAATTGTCTTTACTGCCCTTTTCAACAAGAGTTTCTTCCAAAGCCTTTTAAAGAGTTCTAGCAGAGCATCTTCTGTGAAGTCCTCCTGGTATTTGATCATCGTGTTGATTTAATTAGTTTTTAAGTTTGCTTTCTTTGCACAGCTTATGACATAAAGTAAATAATAATTTTTGAATTTTAATTAATGACTTTGTTTTACATGAATACATTTGCAAAAATTATATATCTTCAAAGTCCTATATATTGTTACTTCTTATGCCAAGAGGAAAAGATAATTTTGTCACTTATCACAATGGGATTTGTCAACAAATTTTAATGCAGACAGAACTAAATCGAATTATAATATACATCAATTAGTTGTCAATACATTTTCATTGCATTTCATATATATATGTATGTACACACATATATATGTACACACACACACATATATATATATTTATATAAACGACTTGAGGATCTACTGTGATTCTCAAAGGTCTGTAAGGGAATTAAAAATCTATGATCTTATTGAAGTGTTAGAAGAAAAAAACATAGGCTTGAGAGTCAAATTGACCTTGGTGTGTGTTTCTGGATTACTTAAATTGATGAAGCAGTTATCTCATCAGTAAAGTAAGAATTATTAATAAGCTCCCCATGCTCATTAAAGATTACTTTTCTCTCTTATCTGCTAGTCGTTGAGTTCCTTCAAGCCAAAAATTGTATTTAGTATCTTCATCATCCCCATTCCAGCACAGTTTCTGACACCTAAAACTCACTCAAGGTGTAGGTGGGATGAACAGATGCATAATGGAATTATTAATGCTCCTGAGGAGGAGGAAATATCTCTAAGGGCTGATCCCATTAAGAAAGGACTTCCAGTAAAGATGAAAATTGAGGTCGACCTGAAGAGTATATGGGACAGAGAAAAAGGAAAGAATATTCCAGTTTTGCTTCTTCCAGGCCAAATATATACCTTTGAGGTAATCACATGAAAGCATCTTCTGGATGTAAAAGTCTATCAAATATTTTCAATAAATATATTTATGAAAAATTTTCCCATACATATCAAATCTATACAGAATTTATGCTCATCTAGACTAATGCGTAGAAGTAGTTTAAATTTCTGATCAGCTTGCCTGTAATTCCAGAATTAAAAATCATTGGAATTTAGTTACTTAAAACTATTCTCTGCTTCCTCTTTTTCTTTTTCCATCTCTTCCTCCCTCTTTGAATCCGTTTGAAGGAAACCACTTCGTAAGAGAATGAGTTTCATAGGTCATTGTGCCCTCCTGTGGTAATTCTAGTTGGCACCATAAATATTATAGAATCAGGCAGAAGATAGACTGCTGACCAGTCCCATGTGCCTGTGACAATGATGCCCCGCTGGGTGTGAAAGACAAAGTAGCCACTAGCACATCCGAAATAACAGCTATGTAATTAAAAGAGCAGTATGACGAAACTAGAAGAGTTCAATTGTATCTACACCTTTTAAAAAGTACTTTGTTTTCAGAAGTGGCATGACCTTTGGCTAGTTACTTAATTGCCCGAAGCATCACTATCCACATTTTGAAAGAAAATGGGGATGTTTCTATGTCCAAACAATTCCACAAGAATACTGTGAAGACAGCATACAATAATTTATATTAGGGTGTTTCAATATCTAAGTGAACAAAATAAGAATATACCATTACTACATTTCATGGCATATCGTTCAAGTAAGATGCATTTAAGTATATTAATTCAGTAGGATAACTTTTTTCAATGTTGACTAGAAATATTCTACCATGGTATAAAAAAATAGTAAAGTGTAGAAAATAAACAACTATATTTTGTGTAAACTTAGGTTTACTAGTAAAAACTGTAGACAAATTACATTTAACTGAGTTTATTTAAGCAAAGAATAATTCATGAAGCAGGCAGCACTCAGAACCAAGAGAGGTTTAGAGAGCTCCACCCAGCAATGGGGCAGACAGTATGTATAAATAGAAGTGACATGCATAAATAGCATGATTGGTTACAACTGAGTGTTTGTTTCATCTGGGCATGACATGATGAAGCATTTGCCTTACATGGACATGGTCTGATCAGTTGGCAGCCTGTGATTGGCTGAAGCTGAGCTGAAGTAATTGCCTTAGACACAGCTATTTGTTATAAGATTACACTCTTGTTAAGTTGCAGTTTGTTTACATATTAAGTTAGGTTGCAGATCATTACATAGTTACTCCTTCCCTAAATGCATACAAAACAAATAAAACAAGATCTTTCATTCAGAAAGGAGCTATTCATTTAGCAAAGAAACACTGAGTTGACTATTACAGGTATTTTTATTCATTCATTCAGCAAATACTGAAAGAAAATGTAGTAGTCCCTGAGTATCCACAGCTCGGCTTTCCATGGTTTTAGTTACCAACTGTACAGTACAATAAGAAATCTTGAGAGAGAGACCATATTCACATCATTTTATTACAGTATATGGTTATAATTATTCTACCTTATCATTTGTTATTGTTTTAACCTATTAACATGCCTCATTTATAAATTAAACTTTATTATAGGTATGCATGTATAGGAAAAAAAACCACATAATATATAAAGGGTTTAGTCCTAACCCTTGTTTCAGGCATCCATTGGGGGGGCTTGGAACATACCCCTGAGCATAAGGATGGGGACTACTGTATCCTCTGTGCGAGACATGTATACAGTCTAGGCCTAGGGAAAACCTGGTGAGCTCCCACATGGAGCTAATGTTCTAGGGAATAAACATGAACTAGATACATAATTGTATCATAAATGTAAACACAGAACTGTGGTAAATGCCACGACATGAAATGTATAAGTGTGAGAATGTTTAATAAGGAACATTTTATTAGTTCAGGAAATTCTGACAAAGTGATGTCTGTGCTGAAATCTAAAGGAATAACAACGATGATAAGAATAAAGCATTAAGGGTAGATTTGGGAGAAGAAGAAATATTACAGGAAAAGCAGTATCTAGAGGTGGAAAGGGCGCATTAAAGGGTTGAAAAGGGCAGAAAGCAGGAGGAAATCATGGGAATAGAAAAGGCAGGAAAGCTTAGGCCACAGGAAGACTTTTATTCTTTATTTTTAGAGTTGCTCTTTTTTAAGATTGTAATTGTATAGTTTATGTCTGGAATTTTGTAAGTTAAAAATAACTTTAAAAAGCAGTTAATAAAAAAGAGTTCATTCAAAACAACTTACTCCCCCCAACATATATACGCACAAATGCACACACACAAAAGCTCAGTCTTTTACCCGTTCATTATATGTAATGAAACATTTAAAAAGTAAATTGAATATGAAATTTTCTTTGATTTTTATTGGTTGATCAAATTAATGATCAGATAAATGTATGGTTACATGTTCTGCAGGAAACCTGTTAGTCAACATCACAAGATGCTCTTCTTTCAGATGCTGCTTCTTTCAGTGATTCTCCTTTGTGTAGAAGGCTTCTTACATGGCTTGCTCAAATCTCAGTGGTCTTGCCGTTGTTTAGTCCTATCCTTTTTAAGTAGGCTGGGTTTCGTTAGTGACTTGCTTTTGAGAAACATAATTTGGCAAAAGTGATGTAATGTCTTTTTTGTAATTCTGTTACAAAAGACTATGGTTGGTCTTGCTGGCATTCTCTCCTTGGCTGTCACAGGCTGGCTCTGATGGAAAGAGTCACTTACCAAGGGACGGAGGGAGCCTCGGGCCAGTGGGCAGTGGGAATTGAGAACCTCAGTCTCAAAACCCTAAAGGAACTGAATCCTGTCAACAATCACTGAGTCAGCTCAGATACAGATCTCGTCCCAGCTGAACCCTGAAATGACTTTGGCCCCAGTCAGTATCTTGATTGCAGCCATGTGAGTACTTGAAAAGTTTCTACTTTGCCTGGTAGTGAGAGGATACCTGGGATACAGGAATTTGGGTTTAAAATTAGAAAAGTTCTGGGCAAACCTCATGAATTGGTCCCCCTACTTGTGGGAGAACCTGTGCCACAGTATCTGCAGAAATTATGGGATAATAAATGTATGTTGTTTTAAGCTGCTGAATGTGGGGATAGATTTTTATGCAGCAACAGAAAACTAAGGCACTTATATTCCCAGGTATCAGCTCCTATAAGGAAACTTCTGATTCTCAAATATGAGTGTAGAAAGCACTCCTCAAATCCTCTCCAGTATTCTATACTTTTCGTCCAAAATACCATCTCATAATTGTCTACCTCTTTCCCTCTCTCTTCCACTAGGCTATAATCACTCTGATAGTGGTGTTTACTTTCCAGTATTGCCAGAGTAGGTTTGAAATAATGTATGTGTACATATGACCGAGTTGGCTGACCTAGCACTCTTCTGCATACCAGAAATGATGATACTACATGAGGTGACATTGCTTACTAGTGCTAAATATATTTTAGCTCAATTAAATTTAGATCTTCTAAGAGTTATCTCTAGATTTATCATATCTTTTTCATTTTTATGAAATGGATAAAAACATAATCCTTTTTTAAAAGGCAAAGCTAAAATCTAAACCCCTTACTATATACTTAATAGAACATGATTAGGAGGTTAAAGAATATTGATTTTTGTGGTCAAGGATATTTTAGAACAAGCTGTGTTTAAGCAAAAAGAAACGAAATCAAGTCAGATTAAATAGTTATTCTGATTATGTTCACATACAAATAACTTCAAACTCAGTTTTTATTTCATTCAAAAGCATGGATAGTAAACTTTGTATAACAATGATTTTCTGAAGGAAGAAAATGTGAGAAAATGATTGAACTTCATAAAAATCTAATTGTGTCTATCCTAGGCTTGCTTAGACATCTGAAAACAGGGTTTGTAGCAGACCATACTACTTTCTATGAACTTAGTTGACTGAAACACCAACTTATATGATCAGTATTGATTGCAGTCTCTGTGAGCTACTTTCCTTGTGTTTATACGACGGCTGTAGTAAGAGCTCCAGGAGGTTCCCTTTCCAATCTATTCATACAGTCGTGTTTTAACAAAATCATGCAGAGTGCTAGTGCCATATTTCTGCACAGTAAAAACCCTTTGAAAAATGTTATTCTTTGTTTCTCCTAAATATGTTTTTGTGTAATCTGGGTTGATTATTAATATTATGTATAGTCTTTCTAAATATGGGATCATATCTTTTTCATGGTTACGATATAGATAAAAATTTCTGAATGAATGAATGTTTCTCAGATAAGTTTGTTAATTAAGGACTCCGCCTACGTACAAATTCAATCCCAATTGTCAGACTAGCTGACCGAGTGTTTTCGTGGCTTCACTTGGCTCATTGAGGCTTTTTCTCTACTCTTTCTTTGGGAAAAAAAAGGTAGAAAAGGAAGAAAAATTACTAATAAACAAAACAAAAATAAAAGCATTACTAATGGCAGAGTCATGAGCAGTTGGAGGAATATGGCATCATATAAGAATAAAGCAAAGATAGAAAAATAGAATGAAAGTGTTTGTCAGAATGTAAAGGACACAGTTATTATGTACATTAAATGATATATTCCATTTGATGAATTGTCTAAAACAAAACAGAATAAACCTTTTGAGCTGCCTAGAAAATAAAATCTAAAGAATGTTCAATGCTTACTTCCTTGTAAGACTCAAATCTTCATGTGTTTATCGTACCTAATTTGTTATTTGCAGTCTCGCATTTAAAATGGGAGTTTGGCCAATAGCGTAAATACTTTAGTGAGTTTTTGAGTCACAATACAAGTGCTGTCGTATGCAAAATAAGAATTATTTTATTGTTTGTAGAACAGTAATCTTTGTAGTTCTCTGGTGAAAAATTGCATAATGCTTCTAAACTTTGGTATTATTCTGGTCCTTTTCACTTTCTATAGAATTTGCAATCTTTATTTTTTCATATGAAAATAGCACAAGATCAACAATGAATAAAGCTATGGAATTTATTCATTTCTGAAAAGGCTATGTGCAGTCTTGCTTATGGATTAATTCTTGGTTCAGAAAGTGCCATTTATTTCCTTGAGTCAAAATGACCTATACTTTAGTATACAGGCCAGAAAATATTTTCCTATGTATCTACTATTTAATTAGCAATTAGTCATCAATTATAAAATGTAAGTTATAACACAGTATATTTAGAAAGCAAGAAATTTCATCTCTAACTCAGCTTTTATTGTATATTCCAAGTCTTATGTCCTTTTGTTTAAAGCAAATTACATTTGAGGAATTTCAACAATATCCAAATTGTGCGTTCTCTGCCCAAGGCTAATTTGGCAGGACTGGAACTTATTAATTTTTAGCTTCCCATATATGTCTTGCATTTAAGGACAGTTTTACTACATATTATTGAATTGAATCAATTAATCACAAAAAAAGAATAGGCAAAACTCTAAGTTCATTTTATATTTATATTTTGCTTAAAGAAAATATAACTTTTTGTAAAATTAAATAACATTATAATCTTAAAAATGATGGTCAATGCAGGATCATTTTAAGATTTGAGTTAATGCTGAGAAACTCAAATATTTGAAATTCAGACACATTCATGAAATTTTCACACAATGAGGTAGATAAATGTCATTGTTAGGAAAAGGAAGGATCAGCTGTGACAATAGAAAAGGTGTTTCATGACACTTTTCTCTAAATACCCATGCTTTGGCAGAATTGTTAAATTTGTGGACATCGAATGTTTTATTTCATACTTCCTAAAGCCCACACAATGAAAGGTGTGTCCTTACTACCCTCATACCAAACAAATCCTGCCATAGCCCAAACTCCAGGTTAAAGGCTTTGTATTTATTTCTGAGAAATTTCTTGTTTTTTCTGAGTATACAAGATGCTTGTATGATACAGTTGTCTATTATTTCTACTATTTATTTGAGTTGCCTATTGAGCTACCTACCTATTAAGAAGAGTAGTGGCCCGGTGGCTCACACCTGTAATCGTAACACTCTGGGAAGCTGAGGCAGGAGGATAGTTTGAACTCAGAAGTTCTAGACCAGCCTGAGCAAGAGCAAGAGGCTTTCTCCTAAAAAAAGGAATAGAAAGAAATCTATTGGACAACTAAAAATATATAGAAAAAATTAGCCAGGCATGGTGGTGCATGCCTGTAGTCCCAGCTACTCAGGAAGCTAAGGCTGACTCCATGGCACTCTAGCCCCAGCAACAGAGTGAGACTCTGTCTCAAAAAAAAAAAAAAAAAAAAAAAAGAACAATACTATTCAAATTTTGGCGAGAATGAAATTATCTAGGCCGCAATGCAGATTCCTGACCTACACTCCTGGAAAAATTTAACAGATCTAGAATAATATGCATAAATCTTCACATCAAATAAGGTCATATAATCATTTTATCAAATTTATCTGTACTTGATTTCATACAAATATTACTTTTCCTATGTTTTTCAAACATACCGTGAGAACTTTATTTTCCTGTCCCATGCCAAGAATCTCACATATTTTCTATAATTATTTTCAATGTCTTGTGACATTGCCTGGCATCTTAGAAGCAGTAAAAAAAAATAGGCTATTGTTATTTGATTTCAACCTTCATTGTGCACTATGCAAATTCTTTTCTAAGTATATCATAAGCATCCTGTTTTATGACCATAATTACCTCATTGAATTAAATTTATATCTGTAATTACATGGATTTAATTCTTATAACAAGTTTTTAAAGGTTTTATTTTTGCATGTGTGTATATTTTTTTTATTTCATCATATAACGGAGGTACAAATATTGTTAGGGTTACATACATTGCCCCTACCACTCCTC
>VBSM01002608.1:166110665-166176722 GCA_008086735.1 Cheirogaleus medius
CATTTCTTGATGGGATTGTTTGATTTTTTCTTGTTAATTCTTTTAAGTTCTAAAGAGAAAATATTTGCTCTCTTCACCACTGATAAAGGCATGTGTATATTCTTTACTCTCATTTGTATATTGTTTAATTAATAGGCATATGTTTTCAAATCAATTTTTCAGTAAAGCTACATATACAGTAAAACTTAATTTTTGTGCGTTTGAAATGTCTTTTTCTTGCCTTTGTTCACTAACAAAACATGACCAAATACAACATTTTTAGGCCACATACTTTTTTCCCTCAAAGTGTGCTAGATATTTCTTTTATATTGTTTCTTTAATTAGAAGTAATTCAGAGGTCATTTATTTTTCTTCTGAAATTAACTGCAACATTTCCTGTAATGCACAATGTTGCACCTTTTACTACAAAGTGTATTGATGACTCATGATATATGGTTGTAGTTGTTAATTTCATTTTCCTGAAGTACAGTGAGTACTTCTCATCTGCACATACGTGTCTTCATTTCAATAACGTTTTCTTTCATAGTTGCTATTGTCTTTAACATTTCATTTAATACATTTTCTTAAATTTATACCAATTATCTGTAGGTAGGTATTTAATTGTCTGTCTTCCAATTTTATCATTTTTTCTCCAATCACTTCAATCACTTTGTGCATTTCCTTTGTAATTGATGAGTTTCTTCTAAGCCTCTCCTCCAGGTTATTGCTTCACATTTTTTATAGCCACTTTGAGTAAGCAAAATGAGTATTGCAATAGAATTATCTTCTACTTAATGTATATGCTTAGATCTGCCAATTCCTTTCTTTTTTGCCTTGTATTGCTTTCTTCATTCATTTTAATCAAATATTTAATAGTGTCCATGTCTTTTCTTAAATTTTCCTAAAGAGAAATAGAGCTATATTTCAAATCATTTTTATATTTCCTAAGCTACATATATTTTTTCTTTTTTATTCTTAAGATTCTAAATATTTTGAATTCTATGTTTCATGTCTTTAAAAAAAGAAAAAAATAATAGCA
Source organism: Cheirogaleus medius (assembly GCA_008086735.1). Lineage (NCBI taxonomy): Eukaryota > Metazoa > Chordata > Mammalia > Primates > Cheirogaleidae > Cheirogaleus > Cheirogaleus medius. Next base: position 166,111,684 of record VBSM01002608.1, read on the forward strand.
GTAATATTTAATATTCACTAAGTACTGTGTTGTTTTTAATTTCTGAGAGCATGAGTATCTGTGCTTACACACATGTGTATGTACATCATGCTTATAATTTTGTTAAATCTGTTTTGGATTGGTACAAATTTGCATATCTTTGTCATTATATTTTATAAAAATAATACATTAATGATGGTTTCTCCAGATTTTCCCTCATTCTTTATCTGAACACTTTAGAATTGTATTCTTTGATTCTGTGTTGCAAGACTGAATGTGAAATTTTATGCTATTTTTAGTTCTTCAAGTACATAAGAAGAATATAACTCTGGATATCCACAACACAAAACTTTGCATACCTGCCCTTTCTTTTAAAATCCAGCAACTCATACTCATTTTGAATCCATCAGTGAAATGCTAACTTTAGGGATGAAAAGGAGAACTCTCTCTTAACTTAGTCTTTACAAACCTGATTCCATGCTTGCTGTGGTCAAATATTTAGCCTTGTCCTTTCAAATGAGATCAATTTTGCCAAAATAAAAATAGCTTACAAACATGAAGCATTGACTTTATCCCTGCCTTCATTATTTTCCATTATGAATAAAATGAGACTTATGTGTTGTCTCCAAATCCAGATTCACCATGTTGAAGATTTGTATTAAGGACCTTATGAACTCTTCTTACATATTAAGAACCTTATGAACTCTTCTTATGTCTTGCATATGATAATGTATAAGTTTCCATGTCCCTCTCCTCTTTCCCAAATTATTCTGGGTCTTGAGATTACTCTTTGAAATGCGTGACATGAAATTCTGGCCATTTTTACTGTAGATAAAGTTTTCTCTTCTAAATTGTTTTCTATTGTGTTTATGCAGATATTTTTCAAAGATAGAGTCCAATAAATCTGAATCTAAGGCAGCCTCTTTGTCAGAAGCTCTGAAAACAAAACAACTCTTTTCCAAAAATAAAAAAATACATAAGAAACAAAGTTAGTTGCAAAGTATTTTTAGAAACTATTTTTATTTTATTTATAGCATTATTGAGTGTGTAAAATATGTCAAATGCTGTGCAAGTGTATTTCTAGATTATAGATTATTTCCTCCTCATAACAACTCTGTGAAAGATGTATAGTTAATCATATTTTATGTATGAAATGACTAGTGTCAAGAAAAACAAGATAAAGAAATTCCTCAAGGTTACATTGTTGCAAGTGGAAATCTTGAATTAAGGCCTACATGTCAAATTTACAACATCCCTGTCCTTTCTATTTTATGGTAATTTTTTCATACTCAAAGCTTTTTTTTTTTTCTTGAGACAGAGTCTCGCTCTGTTACAAAAATGCCATGGCAGCAACCTAGCCCACAGCAACCTCAAACTCCTGGGCTCAAGCCATCCTTCTGCCTTGGCCTCCCAGAGTGCTTGGATTACAGGTGTGAGCTACCACCCCCTGCCCATGCTTTTTACTGTAACTTGAATTTTTAATAGTGAATCATTAAAGAGAGAGATAGATTTAAATCAATATACATACATAATGTACGCTAGTGATACCATAATACTTGCTTGTGTTTCATACATACATGTTTTTTTAAAAAATTCTAGATTATCCAGAAAATTACAGGTAAACTGGATCAAAACTTTTAAAAGTTATTAATCTATTAAAAATTAAATAGTTGAAGCTCTCTTGTATAATAATACAAACATCTAGCAGATACTTTGTTTCAGACTAATAAAAATAACTTATATTAAATTTCTTTCTGCTTATATATAATAATGGTATGCAGTATATAATATTTTCAATTTTTGATCAGTAATTTGGAAAGCATTAGTACAAGAAAGATATAATTCTTCTATTTTGGGCCTGGAACATTTTATTACTCTTTTCTAAAAAAGGTTATCCAATTACTATGAGCATCATGCATTCATCTGTTAGATTCCAAATGAGCTCAGATATGTCTGTGGGATAAGACAGATGGTCCATAGAAAATTACAAAGAACGAGTATGATATAAGGAAGTAATTGAACATATCAGAGAAGTGAGAGGAATAGAGTTGATTTAGGTTCAACTATATTAGTAAAATCTAGATATTTATCAGATGGTAATAATATTCATCTACTCTAAAGTTCTTTAAAGTAAGAGTCAGTGTTATATAAAAATTAAAGATGATTTTATGAGGTGCTATCCTAGTTTCTAAAGTTCCACTTATTGATAGTATAAAGCATATTTGATATAAGTTTAGATTCTGAAAATATTCAGAGTTGGGAAGAGGTTTAGAGATCTCATATGCAATTACCTCATTTTAAATATCAGGAATGGATTCTGTGAGTGGGAGAAATGTTTTGTTCTAGATTTATGCCTGAAATCTTACTTCATGTGATTAGTAAATATATCAATAAAGGGCACCTCAATTTATCAATAAATAAAAGTGGATTAAAAGTCTTGCTTTGTCAGAACAACATGACATCAATATTCAATATGTGGGGGCTTTGGTTGAGAGGAAGTATGTACAGAATTTGTGCTAATTCCTTACTCTGCTACATTTTTAAGCAAATTGTGAAAAATGAAGACTTTGAAAGTCAATTTATATATGTTAGCATGATCATACATGAAATTATTGTTCTTATTTTTTACATCTGACATAAGTGTTTCAAAGGGGATACACTGCCTAACATAAATCACATGACTAGGGAGTGAGGACCTGGTAATTCTACTCAAGCCTGCAGTACTACGTAGATTCTAAAGTGGCCTCCAAGATTTCTGTTCTCAAGTCTCATGCCCTGAATAATCTCCTCCTTTGAGGATGAGCAGAACGAATGAAGATGATGGGATAGCATCCCTGCAATTGGTTAAATTATATGGCAAAGGCAAAGGAACTTTTTTAGAGGCAAGTAAGATGCCAAAGTAGGTGATTTTCAATTGGTTTAAAGAGATTTTATCATGATGATCTTGACTTAATCAAGTGGTAGCACTAAAGAGGGCCTGGGCCCCTTTTGCAGAGAAGGTGCACTCCCTGTGTCCTCAAAGAAGCAAACAACCTTGCTGTGAATTTCCCACAGAGAAACACTTCCGGTAGGACCTGAGAATCTGCATTGTACAATCACAAGGAACTAATTCTGTCCACAGCCTGAATGTTCTTTGAAGAGGACCTGAGCTCCAGATAAGAATGCAGCCCTGTGAGACTTTGAGTTGAAAACCCCAAAAAACTGAAAGAAATTATTTATCATTTGGGGAACACAATATCTGTTGTATGGAAGTCTTAAGCATCTAGTCTTCCCACTGCTGGACCATACTGTCAGGCCATGGCTACTGTCCATGAGTCTGAAAATGCAGCAAGGTGCATTTTAGGGGTTGCTTCCCAGGACAGTCCCTTCAGTCTGCACCTCCGCCCAGGGAGCAGAGTTTCCTTTGCATGCGTGGTTTTTAAATGTCTTCTCTGTGGCTTCACAGTTTAGGGGCCCAGTACACTCTGTCAGCCTTTCACTTAGCTAGTTCATCCATGAACCAAGGTCAGACTTCTTCATGCAACTTAGGGCACCAGGCCTTTAAGAAGCATGAGATGCTGGCACAGAGTTTATCTTAGGCACAGATGTATCTGGGCTCAATAGGCAGTTATGAGCTTCCACATCTTGCACAAGACTCTCTATCTTGAGAGAGGTTTCCATGAGGCAATTCCTTACCCAACTCCCTAGTTCTGGTGAAGTAAGGTACCTGCCACCCTTTACAGTCTTTCACCCTAAATTTAATGAACAGCTTCAGGCTACCAACTGCTTAGCTGCAGCATGGAATTAGCTTCTCCATGACAGAGCAACCCCGCAGTGTGTCTTCTAGCTTCAGGTTCCTCCTGTTTGATGTTGTCCTATGGAAAGTGGAAAGTGGATACCATACTGATCCTGCTCATGCTGTCTGTGTACGTAATGAATTATCTCAACCTATTGGACTCACTGTGTCTTTACCAGAAAAAATGATGAGAGCATGGCAGGCCACCTGAGCAGATATAGTAGCTATTGCTGCTTAGGCACTGCTGGGCCACTTGAAAAATTTGCTTCCCAACGTGGGGTCAGTAATGTCCCACTGCCTCTTTAGAGAAAGGGAAGAAGAGGCTAAGTGGGCCAGGTTAGAGGACATGATAAGACTTTCTGGGGTATGGTGGCACATGGTCTCATCCAAGTGGGAGGAGAGGGGAGCAGTAAGGTCCTACCATGCCTTACCTGTTAAGGGGCCGTAGAGGCAAGGTTAGGGGATATGAGAAGACTCCCCAGGATCAGATCGTACGTGCTACTTGTCAGTGATTGTTTAGAGACTGAGCAGCAACAGGTAGGATTGAAACTAGGTTTCCAAATTGTCTTAGTTGTTCTTAAGAATTTAGTTGTTCTTAGTTGTTCTTTATTTGGTGATGCTGAGCTGTCAGCTCCATAAAACCCAAAGTAAGTGTTGCCCTGGGCTTCCTGGTGTGAGGCTGCTCCTTTTGCACTCCCCCAATCTCTCCTCACATTATCCTAGCCTCAGCATCTCTAAGGAAAGATGCCCTCCTCTGCGCTAGCCACCCTGGCCTGCCAGGCTGCTCTGCACTCCCCTGAATTCCCTGAGCTCTCAGCCAAGGAGATAAGATGGTATCTAGTGATTGCAGGTATAACCCCTGAACTGTCTGGGTTAAACTCCTTGGTGTGTGTTTTAACAGAAATTTTCTATGCAAAATTTGCAGTAAAGAAAAACAAAAAGTTAAAGTGACCTGCGAGTGAGGCCTCTGAGCCAGTTCAATACACTGTGGTAAAATTGCAGAGCTGAAATTGATATGTTATTTGCTCGTATTGTAGATGCTCATAACACATGAGAGAAAATTCTTTAGTCGGAGCCACTGCCCCAAACTGCTCTGCTATTTTCCACCAGTGGGCAGGTAAAAATTTAGCACAAGAGCCTCTCCCTTTGATATCGAAAGTTTATTAGGAACTACTAGTTGGCAGGTCAGAAGCCTCAGTCTAAACTGTGCTATCATATGTCTTCCAAGAGTAGTGACTGATAAATTCTGACAAAATCCAGAAGCCTGTTTCTTGGAACTATGTGCACTGATTATCCATACACAATCCTTCCAACAGTCAGAGGAAAACTATTGTCTTTTACAAATAAAAGGATGTTATGTTTCTCACAAAGTCACCACTGAATGCAGGCTAGTGTCTCCTGCCAAAGGCTGGTCCCTTTGCCTGGCAGAGAAAGAGGTCACATGACATAGCACACTAGTCCTACCTGCTGCTAACAGTTTGACTACATTTGCCCTTTGACCCCTTCTTAGGGTTATCCAAGTTTACTCACCATTGTTGACACTTTTTCAGGCCACAGTATTGTAGCTAGTCAATTGACTGGCTCCACTATGTGACCCTTAAAATAAATTGTGTCATATGGTATTTGATGTACATTCTATACTTTGTGTACACTGAAGAGTTTGCAATTGATACTATTCAATACACTGAGAAATAAATGTATTCAATATGTGCAATAATTCTTGATTGTAATAATAAAAATAATTTTGGTTGTAAGGGATGTTCTCAATGGCAAAATGCCATAATGTGAACAGTGATGGGAGAAAGGTGGACAACCAGGAGCCTACAGGCTCTCGCAGCCCAGCCATGTGATGTCAGAGAAGCAACAAGGGGAGTAATTTATCTGTAATTATCTGATTACAGCAGATAAAGGCAGGAAGTCTCCAGGAAAGTATCCAATAAGTTGTGCAGACCTCCCTCCCACTCTGGCCAGTAAGTCCTAATAAGTGATTTAAGCTAAGGATGTAGGCGACTAACAACTGTGCATATAGTACCACCCAAGCATCTTTAGAATCTCCTACCCATACAAAAAGTAGCCATTCATCACCCAGATACAGCCATCCCCAAGGTAATGGTTCTGCTAGCATCTCATGCTTCTTGGCGGTCTTGGTATCCCAAGTATCCTGAGGATGTCTGGGTTGTTGGACAAAGATCCTCAGCTCCTGGAGGGGGCCTTTCTATCATGATAGCATAAACGTCCCCATCCCTTCCCTCATTATGACCTTGAAGTCCTTGGAAAGGCTATTAGAATAGTTCCTTTAAAGTCTTTGTCAACAAACTCCAACATGTGGGTCATTTCAGGGCTTGTTCTCATTGTTGTCTTTTTTCTTGATTTTTCTGGACATGGTGGGGAGATGGATTCTGGTGTCCACCTGGAATGGGTTTTACATGTTTTTCTCACAGGCAATTGAATGACTGGCACATAATTTTGACTCTACCAGGTTCATTTCTATTTTTTGTCAGGGTGAGTTTGTTTCCTTTCTCCTTAGTCCTAAGACATGATAGGGCCCAGATCTTAAGTCATCAAATTTCTGACTTCTCCACTTAGTGCCTGAGGTTCCCAAAGTGGTCTCCTCATGCGGCTGGCTTGAAATCCCAACTTGTCACAGCAGTCCTTGTCTTCTGATGTTTCTGCTCATCTCTCAACTCAACAGCAGGCACTTTCTGACAGCCTCATGGAGCCTTAAACAATACATGCGTAGCTCAACTCTCAGCCAAAATTCCCTGTGCTAGCCTGACTCCAAAGCCTGACCCTTTCCCTCGACACTTCCTAAGGGTCAGACTCCCATAAGCTCCTCTGTGCAGCTTTATTTTCTGATACTCTTTGCAAATGCCAGCCTTGTCAGCTGCCCTGACCTTCCACTTGCCCAGAACTCTTCCCTTGGGCTCTACTTCCCTGTGTCACACCAGGCTGTTGTTCCCAGGCAGGTAACTTGGGCAGACATGGGCCTCAGTTTATGCGTTCCCACCCTCTCAAGGATCACAGAGCTGGGGTGCCTGCTAACCACTGTATAAATACAAATTGCCTCGTATATCCTGTTCAGTGTTATCATTTTTATGTGGATGGACAAATACTGTATTAGCTACTCCATTCTGATTGCATGCCAATGTTCCCCATTTCCTTTACATTTACAGACACTTTATGAATTTCTTCCAGTAATAATCAGTACTGACCTTCACTTACTCTTTCACAAATGATTAAATATTTTTTCTTTAAAAACTGCAATACTAGTAATACTTTTGGGAAAAAAAGTCAGTCATCAATTTAAATTATTTTAACAATAATTATTATTATACATTAAATTACTACCTTCTTATAAACTACTAGGCATTGTGCTTATCACTGCATGTGACTTTCTTATTAATCCTTACCAGAACTTTATAAGATGATATTCTCCTCATTTCTGTCAGATAATTCATCAAGGTCTCAGAGACAGTGAGCATCTTTGAATACAGGAGAGAAACTTGGGGAATTTGTCCCCAGAGCCCAAGCTCTTGAGTATTATGTCATTCAAGAATACTGAAATGACAAATTAAGCTGACAAAGGGCACATTAGATATCAGTACTAAATAAACAGTTTTTAGGGAGAAATGTTTAAAAGTTATAAAATGGAAGCATAAGATCAATTAGTATTTGTAAGGAGGACAAAAGGAGGAAGCATACATTTTACAAAATTTCATATTGAAGGCACCAAGAAAAAAAATCAGGCTTAATAATTTATGTGTAAAGTTAATAACCATAAATAATTTAAAGTTTAAACTAATTTCTTACTCTGACTTTAAAAGAAGAGACAGAAACACAAATCTCTAAAATTGGACACAGACAGGGAACTGGTATGAGAATTCCTGTTTGCCTAAGATTTATAAACCAGCATAAACTTGCAGTTCAGTTACTTAAGTTATTAGGGGCGTTAATTATCACCACTAAAGATTAAACTAGTTTTAGGTAAGTTACTGGTTTCCAGCATGACTTTGGGAGCAAAATGAGCCATGTGTCATAGAGGGAAGATGACTGTCTCTGGGCCCAGCCTGCAGAATGACATTGACCTTGGACAGATCATTTCTCCTCTTGGGCCCTCTGTGGTTTCATCTGCCAAACAAGCACCTTGATTACATAATAAATATCTCAAGAACTTTCCAGTACTACATTCTATGTAGATACTTCATCACTGAAATGAACAGAAAATACTAAATAATTGCCATTCAAAATAAATCTAGTAAGTAAATAACAACATAGAATCCTGTTGTGTTATAATCAATTTCATTATAAATAAATTAATACTAATGATAACCACTCTTGCCATTTACAGCAATCTTACAGGTAATCTAGAAAAAAATTAATAACTGGCCATTACATCATCAGTACTCATTCACAGGCACTTCCAATAGCCCTTGATTCATATTCTGTCTGTGGAAGTTCTGACTATGGGACACTCATCTAGGATAGGAAATACGGAAAATCCTGAGCCTATGGTCAGTCATCCTAGTACCCTGCTGAAGTGGATCCTTGGTGATCATCAAGAAGTGAGCAAAAGTTTAGAGGCTCTGAACTCGATCTACTGACTAGAAGAGCTTTTGTCTCTCAGAAGCTGTGTGACCTTAGGCAAGGTATTAGTTGAGTTTTAATATTCATATCTTAGAAACAGATAAGTAATGTTAATATCTACATAGAAATTAGAGGATTGAGATATTGGATATAAAGAATTCAGCAGAGCACCTGAAATATGTTAAGTGCTTACTAATTGGCACTTCACGTCTACTCCTTTGATTGGTATAAAAACAAAGCAGCTATTTTGTCGGGTATATTTTTGTTTTAAGTTGTCATATATTCTTTAATTTAAAACATAAATAGGAATCAAGGACATGAAAGATAGGAATATGCTTAAAACAATTCTGACACGGAAAATTTATAAAGTGGCAGTGTATAAACAAATAGCAGCTTGTTTAAATAAGAATTTACAAGACTGTAAAATTCCATAGGATGTACTCAATAGAGTTTCTTTAATTTTCTTGAAAAATAAAGGTAAATTAACTTAGATTAAAATGCAGATTAAAACTTGACTAAATAGTTTGTCACATTATAACAATTAGAACAAATTTTCCTTTATTACTTTTGAAAATTACTCTGAATTTCAGATTTAGGAAGAAGGCAATATTCTACCTGTTCTCAGCCTTTATTCTTTCATTCTTTTCATTTGAGGAAACTCTTACAGTTCACTCTCTAACATTTGTGCTAGATGTTAGAAAGATATAAAAATGAATAAAATATATCCCTGGCTTGAAGAAACTTAACAATAGCTATGTGCAGTCACAATAGAGATAAAAACATCCTGAGGTTGGGGATAATTTTGTCTGAGAAGATGAGAAACGACATCTCAGAAGGAATCCCATTGTTAATGGACTTTGAAAAAGCAAAATGCTTTGATAAATGAGAAAAACGAGAAGAACAAAGTCATGGATGGGTGAGAAGTGAGGGGTAGTTGGAAAACCCACGATGCATACCACTGGGAGGGGATGTGCAGAAATGTCGGTGGAGACAATGTGGAAGCTGTCAATGGGTGCTAGACCATAGGGGAAGTTGAATGCGATATTAATGACTTTATCCTAAATCCAGAGAGCAATTTAGAGCTACTGATGTTTTCTAAGATGGTGAGAGATGTCAATGGATTTAGGTTTCAGAAAAATTACTTGGGTTTTGAAAAGAGAGAGACTTGAAACAGACCAGAAGAGTTGAAGATGAGAGGGGAGGAGTCACTAGGGTAGTGGTAAATGGATGCTATGAAAAAGAAAAGTTGGAGCTTCAACATGTCTGGATTCTTTCTGGTGTGCCCGGCAAACCTGTCCAGACCCCCAGCTGTAATCTGGACAGGACCAGACCATCTTGGTTGGCGTCTCCATGCCCCTGCGGTGGCTCAATGACTCTGGCTCCCTTGGGGCCGCCCTCTGGTCTCACTTGGCTGCTGCCATTTCCGTGAGACCTCTGAATCCCTCTCTCCTTTCGGTAGACCCCCTAAATCTCTTCAACCTCCCAAATGCTAGATTCCTCATCAGTCATAGACAGCCTAATAATATAAATGTAAAACTGGGAACCCAATCCAAAACCGGCCAAATGATGCCCCGAAGTTTTTATTCTCAGAAGTCTATTTCCATTCCTCTCACAAAAGGCTCTCCTCCCAGCTACCGACACAGCTTCTTCAACATCTAGATTTCTTTTCCAAATATCATTTTCTTAAAAAGACTACAGTGACCACTCTGTTTAAAATTTCAATAGCCTATCCCACACCCAGCTCAGAATCTGAAATAAAATGTTCTATTTTTAAAAATATCTCCTTCTTTGAGTATTTTACAGCCTTCTAACATACTATATAAATTATTATATTGGAGTTTTTGGTCTCTCCTCCAATCCACAATAGAAGACAAGCTCATAGAGAGTGAAATATTTATTTATTCTTATTATGTTTCTAATACACAGCAAGTTATTTAATAAAAGTGGGTGAATGAAGGTAAATATGTTTATCATAAGGTAAACAGTGAGTCAAAAATGCTTTCAAGTTTTAATTAAGAGATTATGTGGCTTGTTTAGGAAACTAAGGGAAGTTGAGGGTAGATTATTGTTTTAGGCTAGGTGGGGAGAGCATTGATTTAGGCTGAATAAGAAAGGAAACTGGCATTATTCATATCTTCAGTGAGAAAGGCTGACTTTGTATCTAAAAAGCTAACTCTCATTGACATCAAAAGAGCTCAGAATCATCTCTCCTCAGTAAGACTTTTTACAGAACTATCACTCAGCACACATTTATGATTGACAGAATTGAACTAGGAACTTTCGTTCAATATGAATAGTAAATTCATATCTGTAGTAGGAAGAAATGCACCGCCCCCCCAAAGATTACCATGTCCTTATCCCCAGAGTCTGTGAATATGTCATGCTACATGGCAAAGGGAAAGTAAAGATTTAGATGCAATTAAAATTGCTAATCAGCTGAGTTTAACATAGGAAGATTGTTCTGGATTATCCAGAAGTAATCGCAAGAATCCTTAAAAGTGGAAGGAGGAGGCAGAGACGAGTTAAGAGAGAGATGAAGTCAGATGCATTCAACCTACTGTTACAGGCTTTGAAAATGAAGGAGGAGAGCCGTGAGCCAAGGAATGCTGGCAGACTCTGGAAGCTGGACAATGCAAAGTAGCAGATCCTCCCTTAGAACCGCCAGAAGAGAATGCATCTCTACCACGACTTTGATCTTAACCCAGCGAGATCCAAGTCACACTATCTGACCTACAGAACTCTAAGATAATAAACTTGTATTTATTTAAGCCACCAAATTTGTAATTTCTTATGGAAGAAAGGTGAAGTTAATACAGCACCTTCATGAGTGAATGACAATGACAGTGAAAGTAATCACCACCTGTTCCTTGTAAATTCCATGGCTATTACTTATTAAAGCGCACTGGTGACTCCGCATGCATGTGATTCTGATTTTAAACAACCACTGCTCTGAAAATATTTCTAGATCCTTGGTAACAATATTTCTATAATATCTGCACCATAGTCTGAAAATAAATTACAGTGCATCTTTCCAATCTCAGATTCTTGCTATCTCTTAGTCTTATTTCTCTTCAGCTATTTTTACTACTAGAAACATCTGTGAGGAGAAGGGCCAGATGTGAAATAGCATGGAAAACAGTTTGCTGAGAGGTGCTCTGAAAAAAAAAATGACTACAGCAATTATTTTTACTTAGGAAAAAAGTGAAGGTAAGCTTTAAAAACTGCACAGACTGCATTATAAAAATACCCTTCAAAGTTTATTTTATTTTGAGACAGTTCTATTTTTTCTCATTAGATGAAAAGCATTGCTGTATTATAGAAAGAGCATTGGATTAAAAATCAGGTGATTTTCTTTCTATTACCAGTTCTGTATATTTTTAGGCTGTATGTTAACTTCAGCTTTTGTTTTTAAAAGTCTGCAAAACTTTAGTAAATTAAAGAGAACGACTACATGACTTCAAACTGAGATATTTAAATGTGAGGGAAAACTATTGTAAATAATGGAAAGAACATTAATTCAATAGTCAAGAGACTAGGTTCCATTTGTAGGAGAAAAAGCACAAGTTTTAGAATTGCTTTGAAACTTCATTCTGTCGTTGCTTAGCTGGGCTTCAACAAGTTATTTACTGTTTTTGTTTATCTCTTTTCTCACTTTTAATAAGGATAACAATCCCAATTTTAGGGACCGTATTAGATATAATAATGCTATAAATTTACTAGTGCAATTTCTTGCCTTTGATAAATGAGAAGCATTAATTGGAATAGGCCCAAGCAAGTAACTCTGTACCCACTATCTTCTGTAAAACTTAACTCTTAGTCTTCTGTAAAAAGTGACTCTCGTTTCTTCAGTAAGAATTAAATGAGATGACATATGGATTTGCCTAATACAAGTTAGGTATTCAATAATCATTTAAGAAAAACTACAATTAGTGTTCATAAGTCCATCTAGTTCTGACTAGGCTTGGGAACAGTAAAAGGAACATGGGTACACATACCTCTAGTCTCTCAACAGCACAACTGCATTGTGCAAAATGTATTTTCATGTATCTCAAAAAAAGTCTCGCCATAAAGTTGACCTTTGGGTTGGAGGAGATGTGCACATAACATCCGAGGAAGGTCAAAGCTGGCATGCAAACTGTGGAAACCTCTAGGGTGTGAGGCAGCTACCTTGATAGAATTCTAGCAGTGAGGGGGGAAAGGCTCTGATATAGATTTTAAGGTAGTAACAGCTAAGTCCAAAACTGGAAAAAAAAAAAAGAAAAAGACCAGTGTAAGAAAGAGGCTAAAGGAAGAATGCAAACCTTAAGTGGCCTTGCTGATCTAGCTTTAGAGAAAAAGGTAAGGATTAGAAAGTAACTGCTGTTAATGTTCTCATGGCCACACTTTCTTTCTCTGTAAGCCAAGGGTACTTACCACTTATTGTATTATGGACCGCTTTGGGAATTTATTAAAAGATGTTGACCTTCCCTTAGCAAATTTACATGAACATTTGCACAGAATTACAGAGGGTTTAATGGTGACCTGGAGCCCATCCACGGGCTCCAGTTTAAGATCTCCTGCTATAAATACGCATTCATAATTAGAAAATTACTTGAACCTGGAATCAAGGTTCAATAAATGTTCAGTGACATTCAGCTAAAAAGGTCTAATGTGTCTTTCACGGAAGTAACAATTCTATTGCCACGTAAAAAGAATTGTCGTGAAGCTTGAAATTCTCCCATTGAGAGCACTGCTGATTTGACCTTTGAGATTTTTTTCTTTCAGTATTTTTATGGCTTACCAAGTTCTTACCTATAGAGTGGTTAGAAGTTTAATAAATATATTGCCAAATCATAGAGTTATGCCTTTATTTAGAAACAACTGAACACCACTGATTTGATTTGAAATCAATTGACATTATAATTTAACTCTGAGAGAAGAATGTTTTTCCCTTTTCTGGGAAGGTTGGAGAGTTTGCATCCAATGTATGATATAGAAGCCTGCGGTGACCCTTTTTAAACACTTCTCCCAAGCACAATTCCTCACATTCTTACACATGTGTACTCAGACCACAGAAAGAGGTCTAATCCATGGACTTCTTCTGTCAGCTCTACTTTTATGTGAACTTCTGCATTGGTTCATTTCACACCATCACCACTACTTCCATTCTAATCAATGCCAAGGACAGAGTACTATAGTGGTCGCTTAACTCTCCTCCCTAATTGCCATCAATTTACAACCCATGCACAACACTCCCTGCTGAAAACCCTCTAAGGGCTTTTTATCATTCCTATAACACAATACGAACAAACTCCATCTTGTTCTGCAAGGCAAATGTGGTGTGGTCTTTGCCCTGTCGTCCACACCACCTCGAAGAGCACTGTCTTATCCCAACTACAGCCACATTGTCAGTTGTGTGCTGCTTGCTGGAAATTCCAAGGTGGTTCCTGCGTCAGGGCTTTTGCACTTTCTGTTTATCTGCCTAAAGTGCCTCTCCCCCAGACTTCATTACGCCTGGTTATTTCTCAACATTCATACCTCAGCTCAAACATCACCCTTTTGGAAAGCGTAGATCAACCACATTGTCTGCAATAGCTTCCCCGCCCACCATCACCCCACACATAACTTTCTACTGTTTCCTAACATCTTATCCTATGTTAGTATCTATGACTTTTGTCTCCATCTTTCCATATATATTTATTTATTTTCTTATCTAATTTTTAGTTACCCCGATAATAATGTGAACCCCTTGAGAGCTGGAGTTTTTCTTACTGATTACTCTATTTCCAATATCTGTGAGAGTAACTGGTACATATTAGGCATGTAACAAAAAGCAGTTGAATGAATGAATGGATGGCCCTGTGAACAAATGAGGAAAATCAATTCATTCTTCCAAATTAATAAATTAATAACTAATTTTAAAACAAACCTCACTGGGAATGAACTACATGTAAAGCACCATGTCATACACAAGGAGAAAGCCGTATACTAAAAACAGCATGTGCCACGAAAGGATTTGGTTCATAGTAGAGAAGCACAAGTGTAGTATAAGATAGAGTGGTCTTAGTACCTAAGACAGGTGTCAGTAATTTGCTTTGTGGGTTCAAGAAAAAAGGTAAGTGTTTAAAACAATATGAATTGAGTCATTTGGTTCATTCCTAGTGAACAGTAGCCCATCTGCTATTTCAGGTTCTAGGAAGCTGAGTGTGGCAGAAAATTCATGGATAAACTGGAAAAGAAAGAAGTCAGAGGTAGGAAGTCTGGCCCTGACATCATCTGCAAACACTGAGGAAGGGATGAAAGGGCCCATTGACTGTGAGATGAAGCACAAGAGGAAGAACCCAAAAGGCAGTTGACCACATGGAATTGAGTAAATCAATTCACTTACACAGATATTATTTTTATGTTAATTCAATTAGAGTTTTTGATACTTTAACTACTGTCTATTTGTTCAGTTTAAAATGTTCATCATGAATGGTGCAAGGACTTCCTCCTCACAGGAAATTAACTGGACTGACCAGACTCCCAAGGGCTGACAGGACCCTACTGCCAACATGAGGAAGGGTGGGATAGTAAAGGTCTATGACAAAATCTATGACAATGACCTTTAGAAAGACAGAGGATCAAAGAAGTCAAAAAGTTTGACTCATGGTCTTCTCCACAAATTGGGTATGTTTCCAGAGTTCCCTAATTCTGCAACTAATGGCACAACCATTTTCTTCATCAAGGTTTTTGAAAAAAATCATAGATATTTCATTTTCCCTTAGATACGCTATGATACAGTTTCAGTCTGAGAGAGCGACAGAAAAAAAACAAGGAGTATATGACCTACTGATAATAAAAACTGACCTCTAATTTACAACCTAAGCTGCCTCTAATGATTAATATGGATGCATTACTATTGGATGTCATATCAGTCAGGATTACAAATGTATAAGTCTGTCCCAGATTATTAAACTTCAAATATAAACAGCTAATTTGAGAAATCATTAAATGATGCAGTGGCAGAGGTGGTATACCTACATTTGTTTTGGAAAACTGTTTATTATTGCATGGGTAGCTTGAGCCATTACCTTGACATATCCCTGTCTTTTGAAGTAGAAAGATCCGGTTTTGACTCACTCCATTTGCTTATTCTTTTATTTCTCCCTATATTTTATTCTTAAATTACATTAAAAAATGGATACAGTGGAGTATACATAATATGTATGAAGACTTTAAAGAATAAAGATAAAATGGCAACATAAGAAACTACTATCCAGCCTAAGAAAAACACTCTGGATCATAATTCTTCCCCTTCCACAAAGAAAATCACTGTATTGAATATTTTAGTACTAATTCTCAATCTTCTTCACAGCTTAGTTCTACCCATTTCTGGCCGTTGTGTAAATTGAATCATACCATAAGCTTTTTGTATGTGCAGGGTTTTTGTTTTCTTGATAAAGCTTAATTTTTAGGCCATTTGCCAAAAGGACTTTTTAAATATTTTCTTTTATAGTATGGAATATAATATGCACAAAATAATATATATGTATTACAATTTAATTAATAATATTAATGAAATAAGCACCTATATACATACCAACCAGTTTAAAAATAGAAAATTACCAATAATTTGGAATACTCCAGTCTGCTTTCCATTGATCATAGACACCTCTATATAACTCAGAAAATAACATTCTTTTTCTTGGTATTTTCTTATTTTTCTTTAGTGTATGATCACAGATATATGCACTCCTATACAATATCTTTAGCTTTATGTATATTGACCTGTGTTTAACTGAAATCACTGCAAGTATTCAATATTACCTGACTTTGCTCCTCAGTATTTTGCATTATGTAGTCATGTTGCTACATGAAGCTGTAGTTGGCTCCTTTGCATTGCTGTGAACCTTTCCACTGCTGACTACTCCACCACGATCTATGTATCTGTTTGTGGCCATCTGACTTTGGTTGCTGTCTCTATCACGGATGCTGCTGCATTGAACCTTCCAGCACACGTCTCCATTTGTACATGTGCAAGAGTTTCTTTTGGTCAGATATATTCTTGAATACTTATCGCAGGGCTATGGGTAGGAGTTAATCAACTGTTCCATGTATTATTTCCACATTATTGATTATTATTTCAACATTATTGATTGAAGTATACCCTATCATTTTATCAATGTTTTCATTGTTTTATGCTACCAGTGCTTGCTTGGTATAGATTAGCATCTTAATGTTTTTCCCCCAGTGAGGTGAGGGTAAAGTGATGTCTCATGTTGGTTTTTAATTACATTTGAATTATTATATGTGAAGCTGAAAATCTTTTTTTTTTTCATATTTACAGGGCATTTCTGTTTTCCTGTTTATGCTATCCCTGTTCATGCATTGTGCCCATTTTTCTATTATGAAGTCCAACTCTTTTATTGATTTAGATAGCTTCGTTTTGTATTCTCATTATTTTGTCAGATTTGTATATCACAACTGTATTCTAATTTTTGGCTTGTATTTTCACTCTCTTTATGGTAGCTTTTAATAAGTAGATTTTTTTCACTTTCATGGATTTGGATGTATAGTTGCCCTTAACATTTGTTCTTTTAAAGCCTTACTTAAGAAGTTCTTTGTCATAAATATATTCTGTGATATTCTTTTTATTGAATTTTCACATTTATGTTCTTAAATGTGTAGAAACATTGCTGTGAATATAATGAAGTAAGAATCAATTTTAATTTTTTCATATATATTACCAATGGTTATAATCATTTGAATTGACATTTTATTCTTATTGATATTAAGAAAAATCTATCAAAAAATCAACCATGGATTCATTTATATGTCTTCCATTCTCTACCATCTTCAATTGCCTATCACTGCACAAAATTAAAATCACAGTGTCTTAATTACTATATCTTTATTACAAGTTTTGATATCTTGTTATTTTCCTTCATAAAAGTATGCTTCTATAAAGCATACTTTTTACTTTATTTTATACTTTATAAAAATGCTTTCTGAGTTTACTGAAGTAGTAATTAATCTCTATGTAACGTTATATTAAGGGTTAACATTTTTGTGATATTGTGTGCTGCTGTTCATGACTTTGGTGTATCTATTCATTTATTTAGGTAGTCCTTAATGGTTATAAAGAAAAATTGTATAATTTTCTCTCTAAGAATCATACATATCATTATTATCTTTATTCAAGGGGATCTTACTTTCTGTTGCTATTGAAAATAGTATCCTAAAAAAGATACATTTTATAATAGTTTTTGATAATTAGAAGGACAACTTTTTCATATTCATCATACATCTGACAAATTTGTTCAATCTTCTCATTAATTTCATAATTATCTGTAGACACCATTGGGTGCTATATAGAAAAAACTATTCTGGGGGAGTAGTGCTAGATCATCTTCCCTTTTTCATCCTCCTAATTTTTATTTCTTTTCTTTTTTTGTTTTCTGTTAAGACTATAAACTACACCACCTGTTTTCAACACTGTTATTTGACTACCTTGAAACCTCAGTTTCTTTATTCTATGTAACCATGTTGTTATTGAGAATAGATAAACATGAGAAGTAACTACAAGAGTTATTGCTTAAAAATGTTTTTTATCTCTTGCTTCACATATGCATAGAAAATATAAATATTGATTTCTAAAGTTTAGCAGTTGTCTCTGATTCCTCTACTTAATAAGGTTTTCAAAATTCTAAGTCATATACCTGACTAGGACAGTTGTAGAGAGAGTGGAAAATACACACAGGCACACATGCACACACACAAACATAGAGGCACACACACATGCATGTTACAGTGACTGGGAAAAAGGAGAATTTCCTAAAACTGCCTTTTTTTCCCCTTTATCCAGTTAGAAATGTTATAAGGACAAGATAAAGCAAAATGACCTTAAATTATTTTAGCTTGGAAGAAGTATACGTAAATCATCCTAAATCTTAGCCAAATCTTTGTTTCCAGGGGGTTTAAATTAAAATTTGTCTTCTATAAATTAAAGAACAGCAAGGATTGTCACAGTAAAGTGAAAAAATATGAAAACCAAACCTCATTTACATTGACACATTCATTGTAAAGAAGGCTCTTGAGGAAAATCACTGCTATGTGTTTCTTTCTGGGTGAATCATAAATAAAAATAGAATAAATTTTATATCCATGAGATTATGAATTGAATTCTGCCAGGTAAATTCTTATGATTTTCCTTGAAATCAGCTCTAATTAAACTCTTTCTTGAGTCCTCTGTGAATGTTCAATTTTACTATGGTTTTGACTTTTATCAATTTGAAACTTGAAGAAAATAATTTTCAGAAACCCTCTGAGCAAAATGCTTTTACAACCCCAGCAGTGGTATTGATTGAATCTTTCCACCACACATATATAGATCACAGCATTATATTGTATCCCCTAAATATACACAATTCTTATTTGCCAATTAAAAATTAATTAAAATAAAATAAAATCTGAAAATAAAAAGAGAAACATACTTGGAAACTGAAAATAGGTGGGCATTCCAATTTCATAGTAGTTACATGCCAACATTTCTCTCTTATTAGCAAAGTCATAGCACTGAAGCAATTTGGCATCTAAAATCTTAGGAAATTTGTGGGGGTTTGCATGTAAAACTTCATACTTTGTTCATTTTTTTTCTACTTTTTATGTAAGTTTGCTGTAATGCTATCCTCTTTTAGTAGATATGTAAAATTTAGTTTAGAATTTGAAGAACTTTTAAAGTTTGACATGAGAATCTAGAGGTGGGCTGATTCCAAGGACTAGGGATAAGAGCAGGTGCACACCATAGAGAATTAGGAAGCCTGAGTTCTGTTGTTATTTTGAGGATGACTAGTTGTATATTCTGATAAAAGTAACTTGTTTTTTTGGTCTGCTTTCCTCCTATCTGTGAAATGAAAGGGATATTTGATATCATCATAGATCATCTATGACAAAGCTTTATTTAAAATTGTATACCACTATAATTGGCACAATTAAACACTGAGTCAATCAGGTGAGGCTCAGCCACATCAAATCCAGTAACCCATCTCCAATAAAACTGGATCAACCCCATGCAGTTAAGTGTGCTAAGAAAATCAGAGGGCACCAGCTTTTATATTACGTCTACTTATCTCTTTGATTTTTTTTTTTTTTTGGTCTATTTCCATGACTTTCCTATGTCCCTGGTTCCAGAAGATTATCTTGGGGTGATCTCTTCCCTATGTGTTGTACTGAGTGTAGAAGGTATAAGTTGGCTCCATTGATATGGGACCTCTAATTTGTACATCTCTAAAATGGTATTAATGAATCCAATAATAATACCTATTCAGTGGCATTCTAAAAATTGGATAAAATAATGCATAAACTGTGTGTTCAATAACATTAGCTACTATCATGATTATAATAACGATTATTATTTCCAAGAGTTTTTATTATAATTCAAATTTCTTGGCTTCATCTCCTCCAGCAAGCAGGGGTATAGTTTTAGTAAGAAGACATAGCTGTGTGGGGCCTCTCACATGCAGAATCATGAATCACCATCAGTGATACCTTCTATATAGCATCAGAATTACTGGTTTTATATAAAAAGATAAATGGTTCATTGTCTCTTATGAAACTTGAATTCTATTCCATAGAAAAGGTTTGGAAAAACCTTGGGTAAGATTTTTAGTTTTTTTTTTTAAATATTCTTTGTTTGTATTTTGTTTTAATTCTCTACCTGTATGCAGTGCTAA
Source organism: Cheirogaleus medius (assembly GCA_008086735.1). Lineage (NCBI taxonomy): Eukaryota > Metazoa > Chordata > Mammalia > Primates > Cheirogaleidae > Cheirogaleus > Cheirogaleus medius. The sequence continues at coordinate 166,131,715 of VBSM01002608.1, forward strand.
AGAGGAATTAATTATTTTCTTGGGGCTCATAGTATGAAAAGAACAGGTTAGTACCTGGAATATGCCTTAAAGAAGCACCTTCCTCTATTCCTCATTAAAAGCACATCACAAACATACACATCATTTCCAACCCTAGTATTAATGATTTGTTTTCATTTTCATGTGGGATAATTTACTATGTTGAAATAGATATCCTAAAGCGAGCACTGTCCTATAAGACAATTCAAGCAAGCTTGTTGGAAAAATGACCCCCTTTGCGGGATGACATGTAGTCATCTTTTAAACATCTCTTTTAAATTGGCGAAAGTATAGTGAGGTTGGTATCAGATCACCTCCAACAGTGTTTATTATTACCTAAAGTTACTGAGTGATAAGGCAACTTTACTGAATCAGGTACAAAAATGTACTGGGAAATTCATTTTCATTCTCATATTTGGTCTTCTGAGATCCTTTATAAAATAAAAAGTAACTGTTCTATACAAGTAGGAAAAACATGGCTTAGGCAGTAAATCATACTTGTTTGTAATAGGTAATATCATTGTAGAGAGATGTATCTGCTGAGATCAAACATGATATTACATCAATCTATAGATTAATTTGGATAAAATTGACGTCTTAAAAGTATCATGTCTCTCAATCTATGAAAATTGTTTAAACTTCCATGGATCTAGGTTTTCTTTAATTTCTCTAATGTTTTCGGTTAAAAGTATAAGAGTATGGAATTAATAACAAGCATAGAAATTTTAAAATCTTCCATTAGATTTATTCCTAGGTATTTGATGTTTTAAAATAATATTAAATGTTATAATATTTAAATTATCATTTTCCACTTTCTTGTTGCTAGTACATATAAATACAAATGTGGTTTTCTTTTATTTCAGAATATTATGGGGGTACAAATATTTAGGTTACATATATTGCCTTTGCCCCACCTGAGTCAGAGCTTCAAGTGTGTCTATTCCCCAGACAGTGTGCACTGTACCCATTAGGTGTGAATATACCCATCCCCTCCTCCACTCTCCCATCTGCCCAAGACCTGATGAATGTTACTACTATGTGCAATTAAGTGCTGATTAGTTAATACCAATTTGATGGTTAGTACGTGTGGTGCTTGTTTTTCCATTCTTGTGATACTTCACTTTGTAGAATGGGCTTCAGCTCTATCAAGGATAATACAAGAGGTGCTAGATCAACCATCGTTTTTTGTGGCTGAGTAGAATTCCGTGGTATACATATACCACATTTTCTTAATCCATTCATCTATAGTTCTAATTGTAGGTCTTTGAGGTATCTCCATACTATTTTCCAGGCAGATCTTGGTCACTGGTGGATCCAAAATGGTACCATATCACCTCTGCTCACATGTCATTGGTCAGAAGTGGTCAAAGGACCCTGTTTAACTGCCAGGTCTTTGGAGATACAGTATCCCACAGCACAAAGAAGAAAATGGGACCAGGTATTATAGGCACCAGAAACATTTACCACACCATCTCAATGTATAGTGTCATGCAATTCTCCAAGAAGTCTTCAGACTGAAAGTAATGATCAAATCCTAACTGTACCTTTGTAATGGAAGAGGTAAGCCCAAAGGTACAGTTAGGATTTGATCATTACTTTCAGCATTTTGTTCCCAAAGTATACCAACCACCCCCAAATATGGCACAGATAAACAGTAATAAGTATTTTGTGTATATATCTTTATGTTCTGAATATTATGATGTTCTGACATATTAAAAAATCTTTCCATTACATTGCAAATAAAAGGAAAAATCAAAACAAACAAATACAAAAAAAACCCTGACCAATGACAGCATAGTCACTGTAATTTTTACAGTTATTAGGCACAGCAGAAAGCCCTGGAGTCAAGGAAAGACCAGCAGAGTCCCAGCTTCCTTAAACGACTCTCCATTCTACCTGTGTTCCAAGAATTGCTGAGTTTCCAGACTCTTACTGACAAGGTTTCCACGGGCTAGGTGTCAGTGACACTGTTACCTACATTTGGAAAGCTTGTTTGGCATGTAAATACCAAATATTATCAGCTTATTAAAGCCTTCCTCAGTTGTTTTAGCTGTGAGAAGACCTTCCTCTTCATACTTCCTCAATGTCCCTCATAATTTGTACCTAATTATTTTACTTTTTAAAAAATAATTGTTTAATTGCACATAGTTCTTGACATATTTGTCTGTTATTACATGTACATTTCCAGAGGGAGAAGGTGAGATTTTTTTTCTCTCTATGTAGCTTCTGTACCACACTGGTGAGAAATAATATAGATCAATAAATCTCTTTGCATGGATGATCACATAAATGACGTAATGCAAAGTGAGTGCATGAAAATAAAACTCTTTTTTCATAGAAAAGATAAAATCACAAATATAATTGATATAAACTCCAAATATCACTCTTTAAAAAATGAAAATGTTTACACCTAGGTTGTCCAGTCAAATGATTTTGGTGCTAAATTTATTCTGAGAACTCGAAAGGCTTATACTAACTTTCATTTATATTGAAGGGAGAAAAACATAGTTAAAAACTGATTTCACATCTTCATAAATCCTTCACACTCTAGTGCAAATGCCTGGGTGATTTGAACTGTCATCTGTTGTGCTAGTTCTTGGCTGGAGGAAGTGTTAGAACATGCAGTGCTTCACTCAGCGGAGTCACTCCACCGTGGAATTAGGAACAGGCTTAACTGTACGACTTTCGGCTGGTTGGTGAGGTGAGCAAGGTCCCCTCAGAGTCTAGAAATCACTTTTTTAGCAAGAATCATGGTTGACCTTATGTTTTATCTCTTTGCTTAGCATGTGTCTTCATTATAGCACTAGTTAAATGTCCATATTTACATATCAGTTTATTTTTTCACAGTATTTAAGTTCACTGAGACCTAGGGTTGTGGCCTCAATTTTTTTATAAATCTCCACAGAAACAATAGGGTGACTTTCATATTGTTACTAGTCCATGAATATTTGTTTATAAATTGATAGTATGCACTCAATGTGTCCCTAAGTAGTGTTTAAGAACTGAGGTTTTAGCTTACTTTAGTCCCATGTATTTATCTTTAGTTTTGTTGTGTTTGCTTTTGGGGTCATAGTCATAAATTCTTTGCCTAGGTCATTGTCCAGAAGAGTTTTTCCTAAGTTCTCTTCTAGTAATAGGTGACCCGTAGAAAAGGATAAAATGTTCACAAACTATACATCCAGCAAATGACTAATATCTATAAACTACAAGAAACTCAAACAAATCAGCAAGAAAAACTCAAATGACCCCATTAAAAAGTGAGCAAAGACACGAACAGACATTTTTCACAAGAATATATACAAAGGGCCAACAAACATATGAAAAATATGCTCAATATCTCTAATCATCAGGGAAATGCAAATTATAATCACAATAAGATACCACCTTACCCTGTCAGAATGGCCATTGTTGTTTTTTTTTTTTTCCAATTTCATCATATTATAGGGGTACAAATAGTTAGGTTACATATATTGCCTTTGCCCCACCCAAGTCAGAGCTTCAAGTTTGTCCATCCCGCAGACAGTGCGTACTGTACCCATTAGGTGTGTATATACCCATTCCCTCCTCCTCCCCTACTTGCCTGACACAAAATGAATGTTACTACTATATGTGCACTTAGATGTTGATCAATTGATACCAATTTGATGGTGAGTACATGTGGTGCTTGTTTTTCCATTCTTGGGATACTTCGCTTAGTAGAATGGGCTACAGCTCTATTCAGGATAATGTAAGAGGTGCTATATTACCATTGGTTTTTGTGGCTGAGTAGAACTCTATGTTATACATAGACCACATTTTATTAATTCACTTTATGGATTGATGGGCACTTGAGTTGTTTCCACACCTTTGAAATTGTGAATTGGGCTGCTATAAACATTCTAGTGCAGATGTCTTTTTTATAGAATGTCTTTTGTTCTTTTGGGTAGATGCTCAGTAATGGAATTGCTGGATCAAATGGTAGTTCTACTTGTAGATCTTTGAGGTATCTCCATATTACGTTCCACAGAGGTTGAACTAATTTGCAGTACCACCAGCAGTGTAGGAATGTTCCTATATCTCTGCATCCACGCCAACATTTATCATTTTGGGAATTTTTTATAAAGGCCATTCTCACTGGAACTAAGTGATACCTCATTGTGGTTTTGATTTGCATTTCCCTGATGATTAAAGATGTTGAGCATTTTTTCATACGTTTCTTGGTCATTAGTCTATCTTCTTTTGAGATGTTTCTGTTCATGTCCTTTACCCACTTTTTGATAGGGTTGTTTGCTTTTCTCTTGCTGATTTTCCTGAGTTCTGTATAGATTCTAGTTATCAACCCTTTATTCGATGTGTAACATGTGAATATTTTCTCCCATTCTATAGGTTGTTTGCTCTTGTGATAGTTTCCTTGACTGTGAAGAAGCTTTTTAATTTGATGAGGTCCTATTTATTTATTTTTGTTGCCTTTGGGTTTTCTTCATAAATTCTTGGCATAGGCCATTATTAAAAAATCAAAAAACAATAGATGTTAGTACAGATGCAGTGAAAAGAAAATGCTTGTACACTGTTGGTGGGAATGCAAATTAGTAAAAATCTATAGAAAACAGTGTGGAGATTCCTCAAAGAACTGAAAGTGGACCTACCATTCGCTCTAACAATCCCACTACTGGGCATCTACCCAAAGGGAAGAAATCCTTATATCAAAAAAAAAAAACAACTCATGCATTCTTATGTTTATCACAGCATAATCTGCAATTGCAGATATAGAATCAACCTAAATGGCCATCAACTGATGGGTGGATAAAGAAAATGTGGTATATATGTATACCATGGAATACTACTCAGCCATAAAAAAGAATGAGATTATGCCTTTTGCAGCAACTTGGATGGACCTGGAAGCCATTATCCTAAGTGAAGTATCTTAGGAATTGAAAAATAAATACTGTATGTACTCACTAATAAGTGGGAGCTAAGCAATGGTATATATATTCATACAGAGTGGTATAGTAGACTTTGAAAACTTAGAAAGGGGGAGTTTGGGGGGGAGGGTGAGAAGAGGTTGAGGGACCAAAAATTACCTATCGGGTACAATATAGACTATTTGAGTGATAGCTATACTAAAAATACCTTACTTCACCATTATGCAATTCATCCTTGTATCAAAAAACCACTTGTGCCCCTTAAATCTATTGAAATTAAAACAATATAATAAGTTTGAATGAGCATATTATGTTTTATTTTCTTTCTCAATTCCTTCCTAATGAATTTATGTTGCTTTCAGTTTTGGTTAGGAGAAAATGCAATGTAATAGTGAACATCCTTGGACAAGCTTTCTTGTATATATACAATACTTTTGGACATATTCTCTTTCCTTCCCACTGCATTGGCTGGTCCTTCTGTCCCTTATGCTCACTATACCTCCTCTTCAAGACTATAAATAATCAATTGCCTCAGGTCTGTTACTGGACCTTTCTTCTACATCTCTATCCACTGCCTACGTAAGATCATACAATACTAGACCTTTAAATATCGTTTATATGCTCAAATTACCCCAAATTTGTCTTCCATCTTGACCTTATGTATCCAATTGTCTACTTGACATCTTCACTTGGAAATCTAATAAGTGCATCAAATTTAATCATGAAAGTAATTTTAATTGCCACACTCTTCCAAACTTGTTCTTCCATGGTCCTCTCTTTGTCAGGGAACATGACCATCACACACGTAGCCGCTCAAGCTAGAAACTTAGGAGTAGAGCAATCTCCTAGGAGTAGGGACCCTATTTCAAATACCCTTTCCTTCTTTCTTTCTTTCTTTCTTTCTTTCTTTCTTTCTTTCTTTCTTTCTTTCTTTCTTTCTTTCTTTTTCTTCCTTCCTTCCTTCCTTCCTTCCTTCCTTCCTTCCTTCCTTCCTTCCTTCCTTCCTTCCTTTCTTTTTCTGTTTTCTTAAATTTCAAAATATTAGGAGAGTACTGATGTTTTTGACACATGGCTTGAACCAAGGCTATAAATATGCTATCAACCAAATAGTGTTCATTGTTGGGTGGGTTTTTGCCTTTCCCCTCACCCGGCTTGCTTTTCAATGAATTTTACTTTCCTCTGTGCGCTTGTGTGCCCATCAGTTAGTTCCAATATATTAGAGAGTATATGTGGTGTTTGTTTTCTATTTTTAGATACTTTGCTTAGAATAATTGTCTCCAGTTCCTTCCAAATTGCTGCAAAAGGGAGAGCAGTTAGGAAAATTCTGTATTTTATTTAGGTGGAAGATGATGACTGTGAGCTCTAGGACTCTGTGCATAGAGATGGAGAGGGTTGCCAATATATTTCGAAAGGTATTTTCTGCGGCTTTCTGAATGATTAGAGATGATATTTTTTAAATAGATTAATTTGGCAAGAGCTGACATTATTAAACCAGAGACCCATTACATTTAAAAAATAATAATAAATATGGTCTCTGACACCAAAATCTATAAATAATCTTTTAAGATACTCAGGAAAGACCTGTTTTTGCAGAGAAATATCATTTTTAAGGTTGAATTGGACCCTAACTCACTGGCCCTTCAAACCATGTTCATAAACATATTTCTCTCCAATTTGATTAAGGCTGAAAGAAACAGACACATTTATATTCATCCTCCAGCAGCTACGTGGTGATATTTAGGGAGAAAGACCAAAGAGAAGGTCTCAGTATCTTTCCAATTATCTCAAGCACTGAATATATATTGACCTACGTAAGCAGTTAATTACTGCAGAGCCAGACAAGCAGGCTGCATCTTTATTTTCTACCATCTATTAATAGTTCATTCTTGATAATGTGGAGAGGTTTACTGACGTTCTCTATGTAAAGCCTTAACTTGAGGCTTAATTTTTGTCTGGAGAATAATGTCCATAACTTCATGCGATAGAGCAATGTTCTTTAATCTCCTGACCTCTTGGCTCCAAAACACGAGAAGATGCATATTCAGCTTTTCCCCAGGGGATTAACGACCTATGGAAACACCTGGAGACAATAATCACAGAGTCAAGTTGAAGGTTTTAACAAGTCATACCCACAACGCACAGAACAGTGAAGTATGGAATATAAAACATTCAATTCTCAGGAATTGAGTTTTCATTGCAGATGTTGTGAAGAGATAAAGTTCCTCCCTGACGGTACATTCCTGTCATTGTGGGAGAAATATGAAAATGATATTAAAGCATCTCTAGAGCTTTATATTATTTGTATGGAGGAAGGGGAAATCTCACGTTTCATTCTTTGAAATAAATTGGTTTCTTTAATTTTCTTTTCCGCCAGTAGTGACAGATTATTACAAATTTGATCACACATACACTGGGCTGACTTTAAATTATAGCATTGCAAGGAAAATAGAAATGCATTATTTTCCTTCCCCCAAGGCAATTTTACAAAACAAATCATTGGCAGGAGTTCACTAATTTTATAGAGAAATGCTAACATTTTTCAATTAAATTACACCAATCTGTGTGTTTTTAAATCTTTAATAAACACTTAAAACTGTATCTCATAATAGCATTATAAAATAACATAGACAAACAGAACAAGGAACTGAATGAAATGGAATTTTCTCTAAAAGGAAGCTGCCAGGGAAAGAATAAAATAGGTGGTAAAATTGAGAAAAACGCGCGACCCAAATAAGTAATATTTATTAGTCTGCTTCAGGTTACCGATATTCATGGCTTTAGACACACTTTCTTAACTTTGGTATAGAGCAAATGTAATGGGAAAAATTTAAAGATTGGAGGAAAAAGGTTATATGTTGTAGGTTATAAATTTGCAAGACATCTATTTGTCCCATATTACTCCTTATTCTTTTTTTTTTTTTAAATGGTGGATTTTACTCTTACTGACGGAAACAAAAGGCCCTAAGCAGGGAGAAATCCTCAAAATCAACACTGGGACCCAATCAGGGTAATGTAAAGAATGCCTTGTATCTGTCACAATCCTACCCATATCCCTCCACGCAGGGAGGTTGTAGGTGCTTTGGTTGGTTGAAGGTAAATGCCAGAAGCTTTTGGTTTTTATTAGCTATACCATTTGTCTCCCATAACTTAAGCCACTTGCTCTTTTCTGGTTCTTAGCCGCAGATGCTCCAAGTCTAACAACAACCTCCACGCATTCTCACTTCCTCCCAAATAGTCTTTCTTTCTCTAATCATCAGAGTTTTAAACTCAAAGCCCAACAGAGATTGTGTTGATAAAAATCATTGTTAACTGATGGTTTTGTATTTCACATTAAATTTTTAAATTTCAAATCTACCTATTGCGTTTGTCACAACTGACCACGTTTTCTTCTTGTAAACTCTTTGTAGTGCCAAGGTCCAGGATCTACTTTCCTCCTATTTCTTTCATGAAGACTTCTTTCTCTACTCCTCCTTTTAACAAGCCTTGGTCCTCCATACATTACTCCTCTCGCAGGCCAGTTATGTCCAATCAACCTATCTTAAACATTATATTCTCCAAATATTGTCTTGCTTCTGATTTTTATTGCTTGATAAATAGAACTACCCGAATAGAAGGCCAGAAATCTACTGGGCATCCTCTGTTTTACCCAAACATTCAAAATATCACTGAGGTAACACAAAGGATTAAAGTGTGAGGTCAGATTCATGTGAATCAGAGATCAAAGATACAATTATCAGGTGAAACATGGGAGGTCTGAGACCATATGTATAGCTTTCCAGGTCCTTCCTTCTGGCATCAGACACGCTCTCTGGCTCATAATAATAATTCTAGTCTCTAAGTCAGGTTTATAGATCACCCCATTCATCTGGTAGCATTGAGATTATGAAACCTCTCCCTTTTGTACCCAGATTATTACAGGGCTTATGTGACACTTTCCAGAAGGCCATGACTCATTAAGTCCATTGAATCAAGGCTTGTTTCCCATAAGCAACCCTAAACAAGAGACAGCCTTCTAAGAGTATCACATAGGCAAAGTATCTTCTCCTAGAGAATGTCATTGGTTTATTTATTAGGAGGTCAGTTTCCATATTAACAACAGGATTGCACTGGGTAACCTGCCTTATTTCCCAGAAATGTCTCCCCATAAAAGGAGAAAAAGAATCAAAGGACAGCTGTTTTAACTTTTTCTTTTCCAATAATAAGCAACTCTCTATGTTTCTTTTTTCTTTCAAATGTATTTTTGTCCATCTTATGACTATGTCAAAAAGGCAGAATGTTATAGATACATTTTTTAAAAAAAAAAAGAGGGAATTTTTACTTTGAATAAGAGAAACGTATAAGAGGAACCTCACCCCTGGTTGCAGAGAATGTGATAAACTCCTGAGTGAAGTCCTCAGCAAAGGGTCATGAACTCTTTTAACCCCTGGCGTTCTGGAACTGGGGAGTGCTCATTTCCCTCGCATACACACACCAGCTGAGGGACATTTATCAAATTGGCATTGGATGAAAACAGCTGGAGGTTTTTTTTTTTTTTTTCATGAGACTACAGACATTTTTTTAATGCTTTCAACTTAGAAATTTTACTCACAGAGGGATACTCTGATTCATCCTCTCCCACCTCACATCCTGGTTTATCCCCTGGCCTTTTATTCTTCAGGAATTAGTTTGCTAATTTTAATTTGCTAGCACATCAGAAAGTTATAAATCCAGAGTAAAAGAGCAACTAGTCTCTCAGAACCATCTTTTCTGTATGAAGCTTAAAAATGTGACCTTTAGCTGTTATCTAGAGATACATTTATTATTCATTTAAAATAATATGAATTTGATTTCTGCATTTACTGTGAATATCTGTGTGACAACTCAGTGGCTCATATATTTTATCATCCCGTATGTAACACACAACATGAGGGAGTGAAACTTTTAAAATTGAGTATAGGATATTGTGAGAATAATACTAACAATCATAGTCCCTGTTCCTAAGAAGTTCTCTATCTTACTCTTTCTACTGAGAGCTTTTCAGTGGACAATAAGTAGACCCTTTTCTGAGCCAAAAGCATGAAGATTAGATTCAAGTATTTCCTTAATCATAACAAATACTTTGGCCCACTTGATAGCAAATATACTCCCTCCTTTTTCTCAGCTCTCATTTTCCTACCTATCATATTAATCTTATTATGTGCTATTTTTATAAGCTTATTCAATGTCTTATTTGAAAATTGATGGGGTAAAAATAAATGTTAGTAAGTTTTCTTATATTACCTTGTTTTCCATTTTGTGTTTCATGTGATCAGGTCAGAGTATAGTGAAAAAAAACATAGGATTAGAGGTAAGCCAGTTGGTCTGATAGGAAACATAATTAAATACTATTAATTTATATTTAAATAGTGTTTTATTGACTTGTCCAAATGGCAATGTTTGCTACTACCTCTGTGTCTACTGTGTTTTCTGCTCAAACACAGAAGCTTCCTGAATTTTGGCTGGGCTAAATCAAAGAGAAAGAGATTCATTGTATTTATTTTTTTCATTCAAAAATATTCAGTACATCTAATTCCTATGCCAGACCCTGCTCACAACACCAGGAAAAATAAACGAATGCTAAATTAGTAGTTCTTGCTTTATATTATAGAATCCTGCATTATGCAAAGAAAGGGTCTTTACAGGTTAACTAGACCAGCAGCTCTGAACATCTGATTCTGACACCTGAGCTGAGTTAGCTCCCCAAAAATCACCTGGTGAAGTTAAACTATAGAGTCCTATGCCCTGGCAAAGAGCTACTACATCAGAACATTTACATTTAGAGTGGAGAAATCTGATTTATCTTTTTAAAATAAAAGCTCTTAAGGTAACTTAGATGAAGAATTGGGGGCCATTGAGTATCCCTCCCTCCCTCTCATGGAATCATGGTCAGATGCTCAAAGAAGAAAATGAACAGACAGTACAAGGAGGAAGTAAGAACCAGGAACTTGAAGGATAAAGAAACAACGTCACCAAGATTCCAAATTCAGGTTTTTCTTCAGAATCACTTCATTATCTACTCTTCCAAATATTTCCTTTAGAGTCTGAAAGATATTTTAAGTGTGTATGTTAACTTATCAAACTGAAAATTTTCAAAGCTCATGGAATCTTAGAAGATGTACAAAACAAAGAGGCCATAGTTGTGTCTACCTCAAGACCAACCAGGTTCCACTGAGTATCTGAGCATCACACTCCAATAGGGATGTAATAAAATCATGTCTTGTTCAAAAGTACAACCAGGATTTTAATGGTATTGAAAACTACTGCCTTAAGACTAAAAAGGATGTTAAAATAAAATTTTCATTTCACAAAGGTGAAAAAAACCTCAACTTGAAGTCAAACCTTTGATCTCCCACCTACTAGATGTGGCAGGCAGCAGCTCCAGCTGCTTCCACCCTTTTCCTTCTTCAGACTGATGAACCCATTCCCCAGCTGCTGGGAATATTGCAAAGGTGCTCTCTGCAATTGGATGTGACCTCCTCAAGGGTCCTCCCCTAGGGCGTGGCCCATGGCCAATGTCAAGCTGGCGTGGGTACACATTTGCTCAGCCTTCTCTCTCACTTAGGACAACTTTGAAAGGCCCTCCCAGCCCCAGATCTCCCTGAGCCCTCAGCTGAAACCTTTGTGGGTCAACTCTTTCCTCTCCCCTCCCCACTGTGTGTCTCCTGAGGGGACTCCCTAAGGAAGCCTCTGCACACAGCTCTCCATCTCAGAAGATCTTTCCGGTGAGCCTAATCCAAAATACTGGAGGTACATGATTTACCAAGCCAACATCTCAGTGCCATAGTTTCCTCACCTATGAAATGGGGAATAAAAAAGTTATTTGGAGGATTAAATGAGAGAAAACAAAAACAAAGAACACATGGCACCCACTTGGGACTTTCTCAATGGCTATAAATTTGTTTAATTTTAAAATGCTTTAACATATACTTAAATCAATAATAAGATGAATAGTTTCTCAGTCTCTATCCTTTTACATTTTATAGAACATTAGATCCATGATCTTATTAAAAAGCAATGATGTCCTTTGGGAAGATAGCAACCTTCCCCTGTTGTGAACTTCCAGAGAGCTTCCTGCATATCCCCTCCAGCTGGAAGTGAATTTTGTTGTTTCATGGCATCATTTCTGTGGTTAATTGAACTTTATTTAGTATTGCTATTTCTTCCAAAGTTTGCATGTGCTATATAAGTGCTGGCCTATTTTGAAGGGAGGGAAAATAATTGGAAATTATTTGCTACTTTTTCTCTTTTTCACAAGTAAGAAATCAAATTCTATCCACAGGTAAGCAAAGCAAGTAACTTTTTTCTGGTGTTAAAATGATAAGATGTGTAGGTGACAAAACCATGCATGCCAAAGGAAGTGTGAAAACAGAAGGAAGTGTGAAAATCAAAAGATAATAGTAGAGTCAGAAGAAATGGAATGAACCAGGCTTAAAAATTGGCTATAAATCATAAACAATATTTTAACTGATTTTTGGCAAAGAGTTAAAATGAAAAAATAAGATTAACTGTCTAAACAAATAGGGAGTGTATTTCACGGGTTAGATGCACATCAGCAATTAGCTGAATAGCACGTTGCAGAAAACAATACCTGAAATTTCCCTGCAACTCCATTCATGATTGAGTGTTCTCTGTTTGAAGGAATGAACTTACCTAAAATCTCATAACTAACAAAAGACTCAAAGGACCAAACCAGAATTGAAAATCATGTTCTCCTATTCCATAACCCAGTGTGGCACCCCACAAATCCACTGTGTTCATTGTGTAATCAAAGCTTCCTGCCTGATGAACGTATCAGCAGGTACAATGTTTTTATAGAGTGTATAAATAAAGACAATAAATGTGAAAATGCCTCTTACAGTACCTAAAGACCAACATACACAACTAAATGTTTGTTAAATCTCAATGCAAAGTTGCGTTTAGCTTTCTCATTTCATATTTTGTTGCTACCCTTGCTTTTAATTCGTACTTAGATAATTAAAAAGATTAAGTGACCAGCGAGCAATTCTTTGATGTGTGCTTTGTGTGTTAGACCTTTTGAGCTGCTATAACAGAATAGGGTATTCTAGACTAGGATGTAATAGCAACAGAAATTTATTTCTCACAGTCCTAAAGGCTGGGAAGCCTAAGTCAAGAGGCTGGCAGATTTTGTGTCTGGGGAGGGCCTCCTTGTTGGTTTATTAGACAGAGCCATCTTGCTGAGTCCTCCTATGGCAGAGGGGTGAGGGCTCTTTGGGGCCTCTCTTATAAGGTCACTAATTTTATTCATGATGGCTCCACTTTCATCACCTAATAACCTCTCAAAGCTTGCACTTCCAAATATCAACACATTGGTGATTAAGTTTCAGCACATGAATTTTTTTTAGGGGTGGCATAAATATTTAGTCTATAGCACTATGCAACACTGGATTGCAGCTTTAATTGAGATATAGAACACCCTATTAATTGTATCTTTATGACTGCCTTGCGAGCTGAGATCTACAAGTTCCTAAAAGTCAAAAGTTGTTTATTTTCTTACCTCGGAGGCTTTCTTTTCTTGGACCCATCACAGAGCCACCAAATCTAGCAGAGAGCTCATGAATATGGAATCAGATGTGCCTGGGCTTGAGTTCTGGCTCCAAAGCACAATAATTGTATGACCACGGGCAGGTCATTTCGCTTTTCTGTTTCTAACCTTCACATATAAATAGAAATTGCAATATCACTCTCACACAATTATTGTAAGATATAGAATTAATAAAATTCATGGTAATATTTTGATGAATGTAGCTTTTTCTTCTCCATTTTCCTAATAGACTTTAAACTTATAGAAGGCAGGGCTCAATTTGTAATCATCTTGGCAATAGGGCAGTGAAGTTATCAATCTGTCCTTGACGAGTAAGAAAACAAATGTGTGTTATAAGGATTAGAGATAATGTATGCAAGGCATTGCCACAGAGTATAAGCACTTAATAGCTATTGTCTTACATTTTAATATATATATTCAATAAATGTGTCACACCTATGATTTTGAAGGCAATTGGGTCAGTGAGTCATCATTTACTAAACAGGCAATTTCATTATTTTTCTTTCAGAAAATATGATTTTCCTAGCAGAAAGAAACCATTTTACCTATCTAAATGCTAAGATCAGAGCAATTTTCTTTCCTGATTGTCCTAAAGCTCCAGAGAGGTTTATTGTTTTCAGGGTAACAAGTACCCTCACCTTTAGTTGAAGAAGAGAAATACGTGACCATTGACTGACCACTTCTACTCCCAAACTGAAAGCCCTAACAACCACCAAAAACATTCACACTTGGAGCTGAGATCTTACAGCATCGATTTTTTTTCACAGCTCAGCAAAAGACATGTAAGAACCATTTGTAGTTTTGTTCTCTTTTTCTCCTGAAGTATTACAATGCATTTCTCGCTTTGCCAAATTTATTCAACTATGGATATCTTTTCCTTCCCCAACTCACTAAATGAGAAAAGAAAACATTTCTAGATGAAGACACGGTTGAAATCTTCATCTGCTTTCATGAAAACTGTTAGAAACGTTATTGCTAACACATCTTGCACACAATAATTAAAAATTTTCCCTTGAGTTCTTTATTTTTCTCTTTGTGTTTGAAGGAACTCTGTGCTCTTTTCAGCCTGAGAAGAGTTAAAACCATACCCCGTTTTTCAAATCTGGATGTTTACATTTCAAAGTATTTTAATGGAAGAGAAAAGTGCTTGCAATCGTGACAAAAAGGGCAACACAATGACTTGTGTGTCTTGCACGTGTCTGCAGTTTGTCTTTTTGTTTGAGCTCTAGAACAAACTCTGCCCTTGGCATAGAATAGGAATGAGGCTGCTCAAAACTGGGACACAAACTGACATTTGGTATAGAACCGCTGGCCTTTTTTGACGCCTCATAGGGGCTGCTCCTTCACCAAATATTAACAGAAAGAGGACATCCTGATAGATAATCTGCCCACCCTCTGGAAAAGGTGTTAGCATCATAAACTGGTGATGTGGCTGTAAATATTACAAACACAAAGCCATATGAGAAGGAAGCTCTCATTACAAAGCCCAGAGGTAATCAGCAGACTCAGAGAATGTTTCAATTAGTCCCAGAAATATGGTCATGTAATTTCCTTTCTATATGCGTATATATCTACAAATAAGAGCAAATGAAGGGGAGTGATATTTTAAAATGCATGTTTAATTTATACAATATTTAGTATTTTTCAAAAAATTAGTCACATTACATATGCACATCATTTAAAGAAAAACAAATTGAATAGTTCTACAGGTGCTTGTTAAAAATAGCAGTGGTCCACTATGCCATGCACACACCAGTTCCCATTCCCCAGCAGCAACCACTTTTCAATTATTTCAGTTGATTCTGCAGTTTTTCTCCACATTTCTCACTAGAATGATTATATTTTATTTACGAATATTTCAGGCATAGCCATTATCTATGGACTCTGCATGATAATCCATTCCTCTTTCACCCTCTAACCCTCTAAATAATGCGTATACTTCCTGTTTCCCCATCCCAATTTTTCTAGTACAATCATGTTGTAATTTGTATTGAATAAGTAGTCATTACATAAGTTATTGTGACTAGGTAAATACTGTTCATGGCTGAGATATATAGTACCCTATGATATTATTCATTTCCTATAAAATATTTTGTTTCAGTTTGAATGCTATTTCAGAGGTCATAATTTTCTTATCTATTGGCCTTGCTTATTTCTGTATTTTTGTATGTCTATGTTAACCCCGATATTTCCCCAGGTATATGCAATTTTCTCCACTCAAATCCAAACGCATTAGGTATTCTATGAATATCTGCGGAACCGCTCTGGAAACTTTCCCAGCGCATTTGAACTCACTCTATCTGGACTGATCATTCTCCAGCCCCATCGCAGGGCTGTTATTTGAAAATCTCTCCTCATCATTTCCTTGTGGATTGTCCGCATCTCTAATTTGTTTGATTCTCTGGTTCCTAGATCCCATGTTTTATTCTTTTTGGTTTTATTTCTCCTTTTGGTAGAAGTAGAATATAGTATCTGGAAACTTCTTGAAAAGCAGTGTATAGCATCTAATTTTTTGACACTCTGAAAATGTGTTTACTCATATACTTAAATAATAGGTGGGATATAGAATTTTAGGTTGGGATTTTTTTTTTTTCAGAAATTAGAGGCATCATTATCTCTGGTTTTGAGTGTTCCTAATAAGAAGTACATTGCAGTTCTGATACTTGTCATTTGTTTGAGGTGGTTTGTTCCCCTTTCCCACCATGAAAATTAATAGGCTCACATCATTTCTCCTATTGTTTTGCAATTTCAAATTTTATATAATTAGGTTATGGTCATAAATTCACATTTTGAGCTAAACACCAGCTTGCTTTTTCAGCATGAAACAGTACTGTTTTCCTTTTGAGAAACTACCTAGAAATATTTCTTTGATAACTTCCTCCCTCGAGGAGTTTCTAAAGGCTTATTTTTCTTACACTCAGATAATTCACATGCTTAACTCCTATACTCACCCTTTCATTTCCTAACCTTATTATGCCTATGTCCAGTGCTTTATTTTTTTGGTTCTATTTTTGGGAAGTGTTCTAAGTCAGTTCTTGCTGCTATAACAAAATACCTTAGACTGGGTAATTTATAAAGAACAGAGATGTGTTACTCACAGTTCTGGAGACTGGGAAGTCCAAGATCAAGGTGCTGGCAGATTCAATATGTGATGGAATCACTCTCTACTTCCAGGAGTATTGCTCTTGCCCTCAAAGATGCCCACAAGTGCCTAGGAAGCAGATTCAAACAGTAAGTAAGAACGTAACAAGTGCTTGGATCCCAGTTACTGTGGCTAATCTGTATCCAGCACAGAGTACAAGTTAAAGAAAGCAAGTTATTACCAATTTTTCAGCACAAAGGTATTATTTAAAACATGCACTCTCATAAGCGCTATGTAGACAGAGGAAAGAAGCAAAACACTGATTGCTCATGGAGCTTCCCAACTCAGCAGAAAGACAGACTATATGACCACAAACTAATAATATTTGCTTCTATGAGAAATAGAAGTCCAGTTAAGAACAAATCACCTTGAGCTACCGTAATCCAAGAAGACTAGAATTAGAATTAGCACTTAAAAGATAGCAAGAATTTAGAGGTTGAGAGGAGCAAAGAGGACACTCAAGATAAAAATGCATTTAATTTGATTCATGCCACACACATATTTATTAAGCATATAAATTATGATAGGCATAAGGAAATCACAAGAGATACAAAGATGAATAAGATATAAATTCTACACAAGAAGATTTCACCATCTAACAGGAGAGAGATAATTACAGACTGAGATGAGACAGATGAGTTCTCTATCAATGAGTCCACACATGCAGGGGTAAAGAATTTGCTGGAAATTTGGCCCTCCGGGAAGGTCTTGCTCAAAGCAATTCAGAATAGTGCAGCAATAGAGAAAATGATGGTTCTTCCGGGAGCCTAAAAAGCCCAAATCAGTAGGGACAAATGCCAATACAGAAAGAACAAAGGAGAAGCAGAAGCAAAAGGCAGGAACAGGCTGAGACATGGGTCAAGGAAAGCATGTTGGAAACAAAGGGAGAAGGCACTGGGGGACTGTTGCCAAGGGAGCTGGAGTGGTCAGTGTGGCTCTTATTGATTGATGGGCTGTGAGATGTGGGCATTGCCTGCCTGCAAGTGAAGAGTCAGGACAGACACTGTGCTGGGTGTATGAGCAGTGTTCTCTGATCAAGCAGAGGGACTGGTCAATTTGTTGGTCAAGGACACAGGAAAGGCTTCACAGAAGAGGTGATGTATTTATTAGCCTTTGAAAATCCGGCAGGTTTCTTTCAGATAGAGACTCGGGGCAGGAAAGGTCACTCTATGCAGCGGGCACCCTGTGATCAAAGGCTCGGGGGCTATCGAGTGCATGGCTGCATGGGGTGTTCAAGGAAGAGGAGCGTGCTGGCATTTTTAGCACATCATGTGTGGGAAGAAGCAGTGGGAAACGATGCTTACAGAGAATTTCACAGAACTCTAATTAGATGTGAAGGGGAAAGAGCTTTGTTGCAGAAATAGCATTAAGTTTTTTCTTAATTTTGGGGGTTATTAATATGTTTTCTTGAGGTCCAAAGTAGATTTATTTATCTTAACAAATTGAATGGACTTTATGTTTCAAAAGGAAAGGTTTACCAAATCTATTATGATTAATTTTATGTTTTACCTTAGTCCATTCAGGTGGCTATGACAAAATACTTGAGACTGGGTAGCTTATAAACCACAGAAATTTATTTCTCATCGTTCTGGAGACTGGCAAGTCCAAGGTCAAGATTTAGGTAGATTTTGGTGCCTGATGAGGGCTCATTTCCACATAGATGGTGACTTTTAGCTGTGTCTCACCTGGTGGAAGAGATGAACACATTCCCTTGGGCCTATATTGAAGGGCACTAATCCTATGTATTAGGGCTCCACCCTCATGACCTAATTACCTCCCAAATGGCTTCATCTCCTTATACCATCACTTTGAGAGGTTAGGATTTCAAAATATGAATTTTGGGGGAGACAGAAACCTTTAAATCATACCGGGTGTCAACTCGACTGTGCTACAAGCTGCCAGGATACTTGGTGAAGCATTACTCAGGGTGCTTCTGTGAGGGTGTTTTTGAATGATATTACCATTTAAATCAGTAGACTGAGTAAAGGGGATTGTGAATGGGCTTCATCAATCAGTGAAGTCCTGAATAGAACAGAAAGTTTGATCCTCCCTTGAAAGAAAGACAATTCCTCCTGCCTGATGGCCTTTGAATTGGGACATCAGGTTTTTCATGCCTTCAGACGCGAACTGAAACGTTGGTTTTTCCTAGTTCTCAGGCTTGCCAGCTTTTGGACTGGAACGACATCATGAGCTTCCCTGGTTCTTAGGCCTACAGATACTGACTGTGACTGCACTACTGGCTTCCACAGAACTCCAGCTTGCCAACCCACCTGAAGACCTAGGCACTTGTCAGACTGCATAAGCACGTGAGCCAATCCCTTCAATTCCTTTAAATCTCTCTCTCTCTCTCTCTCTCTCTCTCGCTATAGCTATTCTTTTGGTTCTGTTTCTCTGAAGAACCCTGACTAATACAAATGCCAAGAACTTTTTGAACCCACTACCCAGGCATTTTTTATCCAGTTTAACAGACCCATGCTTTTAAGCACTCCAATTTCACAAGGAGCAACCTGAGATGAAGAATTTGCAGAGCAAGAAATAAACAGGAAAAGTCTGTGTCCGAATACCATTCCTGCCCTGTGGCCTTCCTTTGGAGGATAATTACTGCTATCTCTTATTATACACATATGTATACACACACATAGTGCCCTAGAAAAACTTGCTCAGGACTTTTAATCTAACACATTTCAGTCCAAATTCTGGCTCCATTTTTTACTGCTTGTATGATTAGAGGCACATGACTTAACTTCAGAAGCCTCAATTTATTCTTCCATAACCTGAGAACAATAAGAAAATTTACTTATAGGTAAAAACGAGATGAGCACACAAAACATTTGACATAGGAAAACAACTAAAGATATCAGAGCCTTCCCATAGTC
Organism: Cheirogaleus medius; assembly: GCA_008086735.1. Classification (NCBI taxonomy): domain Eukaryota; kingdom Metazoa; phylum Chordata; class Mammalia; order Primates; family Cheirogaleidae; genus Cheirogaleus; species Cheirogaleus medius. The sequence goes on from VBSM01002608.1 coordinate 166,151,233, forward strand.
CTAGCAAGTGCAAGAACATGTTATTTCCTCCTCTTTCCTCCCCTTTGATTCTCCTGTATGTTCTCCCTGATGAGGAGAAATGCATAATAATTGGAAGAAAATTCCTATTGTAATCCTTCGGCTTTCATTTGTGTTCTAAGCACTCATGAGATCCAATCGTTCCTTGGTTTATAGCCATTGGGAGAACTGAAAATAAACTTTCATTATCTGTGGCCAGGTGTTTAATACACCATGTAGTTGTCATCGAACGTGTAAGTGGCTGCACCTCTAATATATTTTGTTCACCTTTTATGCATAAAGTCATTTAGATAATGAAATCTCAAGAAGAAGAAAGCTAAGGGATCATGAAAATCTATTCCTCAGGAGCTGGGACAACGGTAAAACATACATACACACACACACACGCACACACGCAGTTTTATAAACATTAACAACCACCCACAAATATGTTTTATGGGCTTTCATGAAAAGCCTTCTTCAGGGGCTTTTACAGAGTCACCTGGTTAATCTCTAAATTAATCTTTGTGCAAACAAAGCCCTCGTAAGCTGTTTAGCAGCTGACCTCAGACACTGCAGTATATAAGCCTCTAGCAGTCTTCCTGGGCTTGACGGATCTTAAATATCTTTCTTTTCTGTTCCCATCAGCACACTGCATGCCCCAAGCTACACTCACTGAATCCTGGTGTGTATGTGCATCTGCGTGCACACAATGTTTTTTTTCTTTCCTTTTAATTAAAACCAACTTTCCCAACTATAAAAATGCCTATAAAAAGATTTTAGGACCACGATCTATTAGAATTTTAAAGGAAGTTAGAGATCACCTGGCCTGACACCCAGTTTTTAAAACTATGAAAACTAATAAAGAAAAAATATTGATTTTTCCGCATCCCTATCATGGGTTGAATGTGTCCTCTGAAAAGATATGTTGAAGTCCTAACCTCCAGCACCTATGAATGTGACCTTATTTTGAAATAGAATCATTATAAATTTGACTAGTTAAATGCCAGAGTAGGATGGGCCCTTATTCCAATAAGACTGCTGTCCTCATAAGACATGGAAATTGCCATGTGTGGGTAGAGACAAACAGAGGGAAGACAGCCATATGATTATGGAGGCAGGGAATGGAGTTATGTGGCTATAAGAAAATGGATAGCAAGGTTCTAGGTTGAGAAAACATACAATTTTAGCAGCTGCATTTTTTTTAATAACAGAGGCTTAACAGCCATTGCCTGGTAGCATGGGAAATTGAGGCTGCATGTGTGTACAGTGTCAGAAAATGCTGATTGCTCATATCAAGAAATATGAGAGAACAATTGAAATCATGACAGGTCATAGCTCATATCCCTGCACCAGCTCTTCCTTGATTCCACCACCATGCACTGCATTCAACCATCATAAAAAGGAAAGAGTGTGTGTCTTAATTGCTCTCCAGATGATTTGTGGCTCCTTTTGAAGGGTAGCAAATCTAAGGGTTTTAAGCTGAACGCACACCACATACAAACCGTTCTTGAAGCCAATACGTTAGTGTGGTTGTGCAGCAGGGTTAGAGCCAGTCCAAATTCCTGGACCTGGGAATGGACTTTGCACAAGCTGCTTGACTATTTTAAGTTCACTCTCTCCATCTATGGCACGTGCATAACAATAACTTCTATAATATTGTAGGGTGGGGCTCTGTGAAGTGATGCATGCAATCTGATTAGTTCCCCCCTCAACCTTCCATATGTAAAAGGTGCTAAGAGGAGGAGAAGTGGGAAGGAGGAGAAACATGGTTGGGGATTGGGGGTGTGGTGAGGTGAAGGAAAAAGGAGGAGGGCCATATGAGCCTTGTTTAAATTACAAGTAAGGGAATTTACAATGTTTCTATAATTCCAGCCCTACCTTCTTTCCTTCAGAAAAGCAAATGTCTTATTACTTTTTTAAGGTGGATTTCTTTCACAATGTTATGCTCATTGTTAGAAAAGTTTTTCACTGATTATAGAACCACATTCTCAGAGCCCAGTATAAATCATCATCACTAGGATCAATAAAACTTTAAACTGTAAAATGGGGTTTCATGGATGGTAACCTATTTGATGATCGAACAACCATCAAGGGGTTGGCAGGACAATGAACATTATTCCACATCGTAGATGATGTCACTGAGATGCAGGGAGATGAAGGGGGCTGCCGAGGTCACAATCTGGGGGTTCTCAGAACAGTGCTCTCCCCTATATGCTCTTTGTGTGTCTTCCCCTTCCCATGTGACCTGATTAGTGTCTTCATAACTCAAGATGCTGCAAAAGTATTTCCTCTGTGAGGACTTTCTTCACAGCCCCATTGCTTTATTTCTAGAAGATCCCTTACCCATTGATCACTGTGATTATCACACTTGAATGAAACATTGTCTTATTTGTCAGATTGTCCCCATTAGACCATGATCGCTTTGAGGACAGGGAATGAGTGGGAGAGTGTAACAGAGAAAGGAATGGGGATTTCCTTTGCACAAAGCAGCGGCTGGTGTGCAATTGTACAAAGGATCAAGCTGGAAGAGGTAAAAGTTTTATGTCACTCCTAGAGCCTTCATTTATTCCTCCATACAGCCATCACTACTGAATATTTTCTGTTTATGTCTAATAACTTTGAGATGGTTCTACTTTCTTTCTCTTGATGGCTTTCATTAGGGACATTTGTACAAGAAATTGCTTATGCTTGAGGAAGGTCTTTTCACCAAATCCTGATCAAAGATTAATGGATATGACTTACCTTGGTGATGGTGACAATAGTAGCCCAAGTTCTATCACATCTGTTGTCAGTGTAACCTTACAAAATCCTTGTGAGCTGGGGACAGAGCCTTCCCAGACTGCAAGGGTTAATCCAAGGAAAGAATTAATAAGAATGATAATTTAGATTCAGACAAGACAGAATTCACATCAGTTTGTTGTTGAACCAGCAATCAGATGAGATGAAATAGAAGCTTGTGTTAGGTGATTTCACTGAATCTGTAAATCACTTGCCACATGTAGAAGAATAAAACAGGATCTGCACCTCTCACCACTCACAAAAATTAATTCACAATGGATAACAGACTTAAACCTAATGCATGAAACTATAAGAATTCTAGAAGAAGAGGTTGGAAAAACTCTTATAGATATCAGCCTAGGCAAAGAATTTGTGAATAAGATCCCAAAGGCAATCACAGCAACAACAAAAATAAATAAATGGGACCTGATCAAATTACAAAGCTTCTGCCCAGACAAGGAAATAATCAAATAGATGGATAGACAACCCACAGAATGGGAGAAAATATTCACATGCTATACATCCAATAAAGTGCTAATAACCAGAATCTACAAAGAACTCAAGCAATTCAACAGGAAAACATCAAACAACCCCATTAAAATGTGGACAAAAAGCAAGAACAGAAGCTTTTCAAAAGAAGATACATTAATGATCAATAAACCTACAAAAAGTGCTCAATGCCTCTAATCATCATGGAAACACAAATCAAACCACATTGAGATATCACCTAACTCCAGTGAGAATGGTGTAAACTCACAACTATTGGTTGTGGTGAGTGTTGTAGGGGGGAAAAGGGCATATCTCAAATAATGGTTAGGAAGTGGCAAAGCTATAACATGTAACCAAAATGTTTGTACTCCCATAATTTCCTGAAATAAAAAAATAAAAAGAAAAATAAGTCCCAAAACGACAGATGCTGGCTTGGATGCAGAGAGATAAGAACACTTATACAGTGTTAATGGGACTGCATACTGATTCAACCTCTATGTAAAGTATTATGTAGATACCTCAGAAAACTAAAATAGACCTACCATATGATCCAGCAAACCCAATACTGGATATTTACCCAGAGGGAAAAAAAACATTTTATAAAAAAGATGCTTGCACTTGAATGTTTATAGCAGCACAATTCACAATTGCCAAGATTTCTACAACCCAAGGTCCATCAATACATAAGTGGATTAATAAAATATGGTATATGTATACCATGAAGTATTACTCAGCCATTAAAAAATGGTGAACTAATACCTTTTGCAACAACCTGGATGGAACTGTAAACCATCCTCCAAGTGAAGTATCGCAAGAATGGAAAAACAAACAACACATGTATTCACTGTTAAATTGGAACCAAATGATCAACACTCATGTGCACATATGGTAGTAAATTTCAACTGAAATCAAGCAAGTGGGAGAGGGAAGGAGATGATGGGTAAATTTACAACTAACAGACACAATACACACTATCTGGGTGATAGACACACTTACAACTTTGACTCAAACTGTACAAAAATAATTAATGTTAATTGAAAAATTTGTATCCCCCAAATATTCTGAAATAATAATTAAAAAAAAGAAGCTTGTGTCAGGATCAATCTTTGGGTCCATCTCCTGATCTTGCAGGAGCAGCTCCAAGTTGTGATGCTCAACAGCCTTCTTAGAGCAAGGTTGGAGGATCCTAAAAAGGCTGCCTTAGGGTGGAGGTGAGGCTCCACATTTGTCTTCCAGACTTCATGCTAGTAACCAATTAACCAAAAATAAAAAAAAGTGCACTAAAGCTTCATAATTTAATGCCTATTTGCTATTGCATTGAGTCTACTTAAGTTTTTCTTCTGACAGGCCAGATCATAGACTACCATAGTATGTTTATTCTTATAATTTCTTTATTCAAGAGGGTGGATCCAAAGAGTTATGAAAACAATAACAATAAAAATTTTAAAAAACAGTTCATTTGTTTTTCCAACCACTGTAACATGCTCTATAGGTTCTCCCTTGCCTCCTTATTTATGATATTTTAGAAATACCCCATAGATTTTCCAATTACTGTTCAGTTATAAGAACACGTCTTATTTTAGAAATGAAGACAGTCTGGATTCAGTAAAATACAATATTTCAATCTCACATTTAGCTCACAACTTCTCATTTTCCCCAACGAAGGAATCCGACATAGAGAAAGGGTATAGTTGTCCCTTCACTATTTATTTTTTACTTATATCTTTCTTTCTACAGCTTGCATATTTGGGGCAGGAAGAGGGGTAGTTATAAGAAAATAAATAAATGAATTATATTAGCTGGTGCTGTCTATGATGTTGTCTTGCTTAACAGTGACTAGTCATCATGCCCTCTGTGTGACAGTTGTTCAAACACTAAATCTCAATTGGACAGAGCTACAGATTCCTTAGAAATATTTCTGTCCCTTTCCCTGTCATGGACACCTTTGCACTGGCCATTCTCTGGGGACAAGTAATACACTCTTCAGACAATTTTCTCATCTCCTCAGATGGCACCGTGGGATAGAGTACATTCAACAAAATAAGACTGATGTCAGAGACTGTGTTGTTGTTAATTCTGTACCCAGCACCCAATTGTTTCCATTCCCCATGCTACCATGCATAGCAGCACCCTCTCTCTTTGTGTGGGTGGACTTCTCTGCTACTTGACCTTGAGTTTGTCCATTTGACTTGTTTTGACCAATGGAATAAAGATAAAATAACATCACACCAATTTTAAGCTTCTGGAGGCTTTGTATGTTTCTGCTTGTTCTTTTTCTGTTTTGTCATCACTGTGAGAAGAATATGCTCAGCCTAGCCTGTGGTCATCACAATGGACATTACAAAATAGAAAGCAGTACCACTATCAGCCAAGCCCAGTCTAGATCATCAGACACCAGCTTGCAGCAGACATGTGAGTGAGCCCAGCTGGGACCAAAGGAAAGCCCAGCTGAGCCTGGCCTATGTCATCTGAATCCCACCCAACCCATAGTCTCATGAGCCAAACAAATGCTCATTATTATATATCATGGATATTCTGTGGATGCATGCTTAACACAGTAGTCTTGATGAAATAATTAACAGATACAATTAATTACCTTCTGTGTCATTCAGTTTGCCTACCTGAAACTCCTGTACTTTTATTATATCAAATTAGAAAAGTATTGGCTGTTCCCATTCCTGCTATGCTTCCTTGTCCTGGCGTTTTAAGTATCTACCCACATCTATTCTGTCCTTTTATAGCAGAAGTTGACAACATTTTCTGTAAAGGTTCTGCTAATAAATTTCTTAGGCTTATAGGGCATAAGCTCTTTGTCTCTATTCATCTATGCCATGAAAACATAAAAGCAGCCACAGAAAACAAAATAAATAAATGATTGGTGTGGTTGTGTTCTAATAAAATTTTATGTATAAAAGCTGGCAATGGGCCAGATCTAAAACATTATCATATCCCTGCCTGCCTTCCAGACACATGGCACAATATCTAGTCAATGTACTATAATAAAAAGCTATTTAATATTGTTAAAGTGAGGGCCACTTTCCTTTGACCTTTTCCCATCTTTTTGCCTAGTAGAACTCATCTTGTACCAACAGAAGAGGATGCTCACATCTAGAGGAGTGAGCTCAAAGGAGCCAGGATTCCTAACTCACCAACCAGCTCAGTCTGCATAATTCTGTCCTTCTCTTATATGGAATTAATATTTTTTTTCTTGTTTAACCTTTCTAAATTAAGATTTCTCTAATATCTATAATAAAACTCTAAGTTTTGCAAAGAAACTAGAAACAGAAACAAAATAAGCTAAAATAATTTAAGAAAAGGGACTTTTATTAGTTCTCTATTCCTAGGTAGCAAATTACCCCCTCTAACATTGATTTTCCTCAGTGTTTGAAGGTCAAGAATTTGGGGCTAAATTAATGGGGTGCCTCTGACTCAAGAGCTCTCATGAGGCTGCAATCAAGGTGTCATCTGGGCGGCAGTCTCAACTGACAGAGGGAGGATCCACTTCCAAGCTCATTCACCTGATTGTCATCAACACTCAGTCCTTCTCAGATTGCTGGACTGAGAGCCTCAAATTTTCACTGGTTGTGAGCAGGGATCTTCTCTTAGCCATTGGCCAGCTGGACCTCTCCACAGGGTCCCTTACAACATAGCAGCCAGCTGCACTCAGAGCAAGTCAGTGAGAGTGCGGGAGCCTCCTTTTGTAACTTAATCTCATCTATCACCTTTGCTGTATTCTTGTTTGTTCAAAGCAAGTCACAGATCCATCCCATACTCATGAAGAGGGGATTATATAAGAACAGAAATACTAAGAGATAGGGAACATTTGGCCATTGTAATTGTTGCCTACCATAGGAATTAATAATGTGAAAAGCTCCAATAGAATATACAACAGAATAGAGTAAATGTAATAGAATAAATGTAAACGTTGGAAAGGACATGTTGTCAAAAGAATTTGAAACCCTAAAGGAAATCTATAATTTCCTAGCAAACAATAACCTAAATTTCCTAGCATTAATAAGATGAACCTCAAACAAATGAAAATATGAAGATTATTATAAATTATTTGAAAACCTTATTTATTGCAATTGTTACCAGGCTGTATTGGATTCAAAATTGAATTTAATTTAGTTTCAATAGAACAGATAATTAAATTGTTATTTAAATAATTTCAAGACATGGGAAAAGATTTAAAGATCCTCAATTCCTTTTATAAAAACAAGACATCTTTAAAACAATAACCTCGTAAATATTTTTTTAAGAAAACGACATAGAATAGTCTTTCTTTTTGTGAATATAGAAGCAACAATTTCAAATCGAGAATGAAACATTATTAAAAAGAACTATTAATACATTTTCAGCACATAATACACTATACCCAAGTAGAGTTTATTCTAGTAGTCCATCAGTAAATTAAAGAAAGATTTTATAATAATAACAACAGATAAGCAATTGTAGTATAATAAAGACTAATGAAAACCATCATTAGTTATTATTCTAAAAGATAAAACACTAAAACCATTTAAATTAAAGTCAGGTACTAGATACTATCACAATTTTTATTCAAATTATGCCTATTAGGTTTTCAAATATATAATAAGATAGCAAAATAAAAGGTATAAACATTGAAAAAATAAATCTTTTTTTCTCTATATGTACCCAGAAAATTCAGATTTCCTGCTATAAAATTTTCAATATTAAAAATAAAAGCTAATCTATTTTCTAGTAAAACATTTAGAAAGAGAATTGGGGAAAATATTCCATTTCCTAGCAACCAAAATTATATGCTAGGCAGAAATAATTTTTAAGATACAAGGTCTCAAATGAAGCATTACATGAAAACATATTTATGAATATAAAACAAGCTCTGAAAAAAGAAAAGACATATCAAAATCTTCATGGTAAGTCTTAATCAAATAAAATGTTAACCTTAATAACAATATATAAATTTAATTCATTTCTAATTAGTACCTTAACATAGTATCTTGGCATTGGAAATAATAATCTGAATTTTTATATGGAAGAATAATTCCCTCAAAATAGACCAGAGATTACTGAAAATTACTATTAAAAAGAGAGAACATATTTTACCAAGAAGTACTTTATAAAAATATGGAGATCAATCCAGTTTACCATTTGTATAAGAACAGATAAATGGATCAAAGAAAAGAGATCATTGAAAATCAAAGCAAAATACATACATGAGAATTTAATATAAGAAAGGTAGTGTTCTTATTCAGAGTGAAAAAGATAATAGTAAAAACTACCCTCTATCTATCTGCATTGCCAACCTAAATAGAGAGAGATTCTCCAAAAATGCTAGGTTGATTCAGGAATGAACATTGCAGCAGGAATACACGCCAGTGTAATCAGGAAGGTAAAGGAAGAAAAGGTTTTTAAAGGAAAAATAAGGAGGGTTACATGAGTCGTTTTGAAGCAATTATCCTTGGCTACCAGGATCAATAACTAGGGCAGTGCCAGTCTGAGGCTGAACGGGCAGTTGCAGGGCAGATGTCCTTGCAGAAGTATTTTTTTGTACAAGGTTGTGGTTTTGCCAGAGCTTTTCATTCTTATTATCATGCGATCCTGTGTAAGGATCTTCCCTTCATGCCCTTCCCTGGCTCCCTTTTGTCAGGATTTGACACAAGTGACTTCATATAGATTCTGATGAATTTCACCCTATTAAAGCTATTTAATACTTAGGATCCTATTTTTTACCACACAAAAAGGAAATAATCAGCAAAGTAAATAGACAACCTATAGAATGAGAGAAAATATTTACAAATAATATTAATATACATCCAACAAAGGACTAATAACTAGAATCTACAAAGAACTCAAATAAATCAGCAAGAAATAAACAAATAGCCCCATCAAAAAGTGCGCAAAAGTCATGAACATATTTTTGTCAAAAGAAGAAATACAAATAGCCAACAGGCATGTGACTAAAATCCTCAACATCATTAATCATCAGAGAAATGCATATTAAAACCACAGTAAGAACACCTTACGCTTGTCAGAATGCCCATTACTAAAAGTCAAAAAAACAATAGATGTTGGCATGGATACAGTGAAAAGGCAACACTTATACACTGTTAGTGGGACTGCAAATTAGTACAACCTCAATGAAAACAGTAGGAAGATTTTTCAAAAAACAAAAAGTAAACAGACCTACGATTGGATCTAGCAATCTCAGTACTGGGTATCTACCCAAAAGGAAAAATCTCATTATATAAAAAAGACACCTGCATCTGAATGTTTATCACAGCACAATTCAACCTACGTGCCCAGCAACTGAGTGGATAAAGAAAATGTGGTGTGTGTATATATACACACACATACATATAAAAAGAAATAAAATAATGTCTTTTGTAGCAACTTGAATGGAACTAGAGGCCATTATCCTAAGTGAAGTATCTCAGGATGGAAAAGCAAACACATGTTATCACTTATAAGTGGGAACTGAACGATGGGTATATATGGTCATAAAGTGATGTAATGGACACTGGAAACTCAGAATGGGGGAGGCTGGGAGGGTGGTAAGGGATCACAAATTACCTATCAGGTACAATGCACACTATTCTGGTGATGCGTACACTAAAAGCCCTGACTTCAGCATTATATAATTCATCCATGTAACAAAAAACACTTCTACCCTCTAAATCTACTGAAATAAAAAAATTAAAATGTAAGCATACTTCACCCCAAAATAAACAGTCAATAACCACACAATGGATCTTTTAAATATGCAACACAGTTAGAATATTAATACATATAATATACAAGGAGCTTTTATAAATTTACAAAAGAATACAGATAATGAAACATGAAATGAGCAAAAGAAGCCAAAAATAAGAGAGCATATCCAAATGGCAAAGCACATATGATAAAATAATCAAATTCACTAGTGTCCAGGGAAATGCAAATCAAATTAACAATAACATATCTCTTTCCACTTAAAAGACTGTCAAATTAAAAGGTTCTGTAATACACAGTATCGCCAGGACAGAGTCTAAAAGATCCCCTCACACACTGTGACAGAAATGTGAATTGTTACAGAGTTTTTAGACTCCACTCTAGCAGCCTCAATGAACATATAAAAGTAAACATTTCCTTTGACCCTTCCACTCCGGGGATTCAATTCCACAAAATGAAAATACAAATATGTCAGAATATACATAATGGAATTATTATTGAAACCTTGTTTTTATGGAAGGAAAAATTTATAAATACGGTACAAGTCCATTAACTGGAGATTGTCAGAATAAATCATGCTAGAGTCACCGTGGAAATAGCGAATACCATGTAGTCATTAAAGTAAGATGCAGGAAGGTTTATATAATATGACTTCCCCTTGAAAAGCCAGAAAAGAACAGTGATTTTTTTTTTTAAGCTTCAGAGTATATAGAAGGATATATGTGTGCGTGTATATGTTCTCAAAATATACATACATGTAAATATAGAGATACATTTATGTATATATGTATCTCCAGGCAATATGGAAAACCAGGTAGTTCATGTTAACAAACTAATATTAATTTGTTGACATGAATTGTTTAGTTTATAGGGAAGGGCAATTTTGGAAGAGGGAAGGCAGAAAGTGGAGGGAAGAAATTCAAACAAAATAAAAAAAGTAAAACTATAATAATAGTAGTGTTTACACTACAATCATGCTAGCGCCTGCATGCAATTATATATGCATAAGTGTATGGGAAATTACATCAGAAACAAATATGGGTATGTACAGATAACGATCTTGGCGAATCCTATTTGGTTCCAAGGTTTTAGGTTACAGAGGGAAAAACTAGTTAAGCAAGTCCCCAAAATCAGTTAAACAAGCATGATTCATGTAAAAGCTGAGATTTGCCTCAGCTCCCTTCCAGCTTGAAAAGTCAAATATTGACTTTTTCTACTATGAAAGAATGTTTAGTCTTCAAAGGACACATAAATGTAGCAGAAATTCTCAAGCTCAAAGGCTGACAGTGGAGTTACTAAGGCTCCTTCTTACATCTGGAGAGGAATTTTGTACTTTATTATTCAGACTTTTAAGCTGAATGGAGAGTCCAGGAATTCATTCAGCCTGCAAACAAGTTTGTAGCATAGAAGCATATATTTTCTAGATGCATTTACTTCATACACAACAAAAATATATGTACCATATATTACCTTTATTACAGTCTGATGGTCAGCTGTCATTGTTACTGATGGAAGTATACTTTCTTGCATAGCACTAATGCTTTATTTTTTAATAGGACAAGAAAAGCTTTTCAGAGTTTGGAATTATCACTAATACGTTTTCTTAGAGAAACACCTTTGTACTTGCCTTTTATTTGCCTTTCAAATATTGAGGAAATTCTGAGAAATAAGGCACATTGTCCTAGAACACACAGAAACAATGAGCATGTGGGCATGTCTGATCACTGTCCAATTTCAGTACTCAGAGCAGCTGGGAGCAGAGGGCAACTGTGCACATTTGTGTCAATCACATGACACAACAGAGCTGAGTTAGTCCCAGATGAGAGAGAACACATTTATGCTAGAAAGGAAGCAGGGCTTGTTAGATTAGCATCAAAACAGACAACGAGAAAGAGAAGAACATTTCTTTAAGCTTTTCCCACAATGAAAGAGAGCAAATACGTATACAAATTGAAACACTCATTCTCTCTCCATTTTTTGTCAAAGTGGCATGATTAAAATAACTTATTTGGTTTGTTTTCTTGCTAAGTTAAAAAAAAAAAAAAGGCAAGGCAATAGTATGAGCTGCCAGTTATAAGCTCTTACCACATTGCAGCCATGTTATTCAGAGTTTCAAAGTTATGCCACTGTGGTTTTCACACCTCCTAGTGATGCTGTGCTGTTTGCATTAGCTGACCTATTTTATAAATGATTAGAGACATAAAGAGAGTAATTTGTTTCAAGTCACATAGAAGCAAGTGGAGCAGCCTGGATTAAAATCTCAGTTGTTGGGATTTCACCTGTGCCTGGAAGCAGGTGGTTTGTGGGGGTCAGGAGTGATGGGATTAGGAACAATGGGGCAAGAGGTGGACAGAGGGATAGAGTGAAGGAGGGAGGCGCCAGTAGTGACGGGAATTTTTGCTGCGGCAAACCTCCCCTCCAATGCAATTCCAAATCAACAGTGGGAATTAAAGAATATTCATGTTTACTATACCCTAAAACCTTTCATAGAATCAATATTTGTCCTTTCAAGCTGGAACTAAGCAAAGGCAAATCTTAGCTTTTACATGAATTGTGCTTTATAATATTGAGAGCACATTTCCTGCATTATCCTGTTATTACTTCATAATGGCATGTGAAATCAGTAGAAATTTTGAATCCTCGTGGCACAAGTGAAAAAGTGAGGCCCAGAGAGGATTAGTGGCTGCCAGGTATTGCACAGTTAAAAAGAAGTAGCCAGGCCTTAAAATCTTGAAAATGATTGAGTCCCAGCACTCCTCTTTGGGGAAGGTGATTATTTTCCTAGAGAGGACTGAATTTCCCAAAGTCACAGGGGCAATTAGGGCTAACTGCAGCCCTAAGCTCTTTCTTTTCTTTACTAAGGAAGACTGCATTATAACCAATCGTCATCAGTGCTACAGGAGTACCTGCTCTGGGCCCAAGCTTTGGAAGGGACACTCAATGCCCTTCATTATCTTTGTCTTTCCCTCTGGGACAAGATGTGTGCACAGTCAAAAGAAGAAACCTAGCCTCCATCTTGTCCAGTACTGACACTCTAAACTCTTCTCTCCAGATGACCTTAACTCATGGTCGGGGTCTTTCCAGTTTTCTTCCCTTGTCACTTCTCAAGACAGCAAAAGCTGCTGGATGTACTCAAAGTGGGCATGGTGGATGGGAGCTTGGCAGTGAGAACTGGGCACACTTATGGCCAGGATGGAGCTGGGTAATGGGAGGAGAATGGGTATGAGCTGAAGGCCAGAGACATCTATTTTGTCTCAGCCCCTCAAATAACCAGGGTGAGCCTAATATTATCTTGGACAAAGTACTCCCTGATGTGGGAAGGATAAAACAGCTGTACATGTACTCTTATCTATCATGTTTATAGGACAGTTCCCTGGGTGGCCTAGGAATGACCCAGTTCTTGCCCCTTTCTCACCTGTAGTTCCCAAGAATAACTGTAGCATGTGCTAGAAATGCAACATTCCAAGAAGGGAGGACTAATCAGAACAGCCCAGACTCTGTTCCACTTCTCCCTAGAATCAAGATGTGCTTCAACACGTTAGCCCAGTGAGTCCTGTTGCCCCAGTGTGTCACACTCAGGGCAGGCTATTTTCTGGGGTCCCTCAGCAGTGGTGTAAGTGGAGCACGTGCAGGTGAGACTCCTAAGCCCTGGGGGACCGATTCACAATGGATCTGGATCCTAATCTTCTGTTCTTCCTCGCTGCCTATAGGGAAGGGAAAAAATCCACTTCACATAACATGTGTGTGCCTGTGTGTGCTCACGAGGCTCAGACAACAGGGGGAGCAGCTCAGGGGTAGAGCATTTGGCTGCACCAGACTCAGACAAGTCCGTGACAGGTGCACAGGGAACCTGCTGCAGAGGGTTCTCTCTAAACTCTCATCCTGCATTCCCATAATATCCTGATCTTATAACTATTATGACATTTATCACACTATAGTTAATGTTTTTTCCTTTGTGATTGTTTCTCCAAGTAGACTGAGAACATCTCAAAAAATGGGCCTTCTGATTCTTTGCACTTCAGCACCTATACGGCAATGCTTAACTCTGGGCACGCTGTAAATGCATGTGAATGAGGGAACACATTAAAAATAAGTAATATGTGATTTGGATTTAATAAATTCCAATACCAATTTTATGTAATAATAGGACACATTATGTAGTAGCCAACAAAGCCCTACATAATATTCTCACTATACAAAAGACACAACAGTAGGTCTTGCATGTCAGCACCGTGACCAAATATCCAATATCTAATTGCGCTATGACCCTTTTCCTTAAAGGCCCACTCTGTGTTCCTTGTTATGGGCTGAATGTGTTCCCCATCCCCAAAATGTATATGCTGAAGCCCTAAATTCCAATGTGATAGTATTTACAAATGGAGGCTTTGAGCAGTAATTAGCATTAGATGAGTCAAGAGGGTGAAGCCCTCATGGTGATGTTAGTGTCCTTACAAAAAGAAACACCAGAAAACTCTCTCTCTCTCTGAGATGCGCGCGCACACACACACACACACACACACACCAAGGAAAGGCCATGTAAGCAAGAAAAAAAAAAGCACCCAATTGTCATTGTGTGCAAGTCAGGAATATAGCCCTCACCAGAAACCAACCCTGCTGGACTTTGGTCTGATACTTCTAGCCTCCAGAACCATGAGAAAATATGTTTCTGTTGATTAAGCTACCCAGTCTATGGGATTTTGTTATGGCAGTGCAAACAGCCTAAGACAGACCTCTTGTATTTTGACAAAGAGGTATTTTGACAAAGAAACCATTAAATTATACAAACAAGAATTTTACTTGATCTCAGAAATTAATAAAAAATAATTATTCATCCTAATTACATCAACATCTTTTGAAATCTCAAGGTCTGAAATTTACAAAGGCCATTTGGAGTTTGGTGTGCTTCTGGTCGTTTCTATCTAAAATTATATCTTTTACACATGAAGAAATATTAAAGTTATTCATAAATATGGTATGCAATTAGGAATTTTATATACACAGACTGTAAGCTTATTGCTTGGACTCAACCAAACAGTCGTCAAAATATAGAGCTGAGAAAGCTCATTTAGATGTGAACGTTAATATGACATATGCAAAGAACACTGTACCATTTAAAAGTTTTCATCAGGAGTGACATTGGAAAGATGGCAAAATAGGAAGTCTCAGGCTCCACTTCCCCCAACAGAAAGTTTAGCTAGCAACTCTTCACAGACTAGAACATCTCTTCGAAATCTCCAATACCTGGAAACATGCCTGAGGCACCTGCCAAGGGCAGTAGCTCACCCTTGCAATCCTAGCACTTTGGGAGGCCAAGGCAGGAGGATCACTTGAGCCCAGGAGTTAGAAGCTGCAGGGATATAGGATTGTGCCACGGCACTCCAACCTCAGCAACTGAGACGCTGCCTCTAAAATTGATCAATTAATCAATCAATTAATTAAATATTTTAAAAATGTCATTAAAAATATGAATTAGTCTTTACAACAACCCTGAGGTTATAGATACAGTTTTTTGTGCAGAGCTCCCTGGGAAACATATCTCGTAGTAATAAGGCTCATCTCATTCTGGGGAATCCAGTGAAACAAAACTGGGTGGTTAGATTTCTTTGCATTTGTTATAGTATCTGTCCTATAGCAGTTGAGGAAAAGAAAGCTGTATCTAAAAGAGCTAGGTAAAACATACAGAAATCTGTATTTTTCAATGCACAAATTTTCCCGTCATAATGTGCACAAGTCTCCCAAACCCATCCCAACACTTTTCTTCAATACCTTGATTTGCTGCTTTGTCAAGGTTCCACATTAGGCTCTGGGATACTCCCTGACACCACAGTGTCACTCAGTCCACCAGTACCAAAACCTCCTCTGCTTCCAAACCCATCCCCCAAGCTGTGTTTCTATGAACTCTAGGCACAAAACCTTGCAGATCTAGGGCATCATCTAACTTCTAATTTCAAGCTGAGTTTCATAGAACTCTTCTGTTACAGTGTACTTTGGCATTTCTACAAATATTTGATTTGAATTTTACCCTATATCTCATTTGACTATTTCCAAGTGTTTTAGTATACATTCAAATGTACTATGTAGTAATTTAATACTTCAGAGATTACCAGAATGTCAAGGTGAAATCTCATTGACTAGATTTGTAAAAAGCTTCAGTATAAATCTGAGCTTTCTTCTGTTTTATGCACATAACCCAGAAATGGCAAAAAGAACACTTTTTCAAAGGGCAAGTATTCAAATGTTGAATTTACTGGCTCTCCTGCGTAGATCGTTGGAAGGCTCTACTAGAGTTAAGGTTTTTGCCACCTCCCCTAGATTAGTTGTAAACACACTCTGGACCTTGTTAACACTACTTAGAGCTCTAAAGTAGATTCCATCAAATTGGATGATACCTTCTTTCTTCCAGGGCCTCTATTTATGCTTGAAATCATAGCACAGTGTAGTAATAGTTCACTATCCAAAGGGAGTGTCTTTCACAGCATAGAAATTATTAATTTGTATATTTACCATGACAAATTACTGGGAGATTGCTGAAAAGTGCCTCATTCTAACAAAAATCACAGTGTATTAAGGCAATTTTCCAATGGATATAAGTAACTTAAATAAGGAGTTTCTCTTCTCCATAGCAGGTGCCTTGGGGGAAGATGCCACGTCACATCCCCTCACCCCACCTGATTTCAGCACTGTGGTCGTTACTTCCCAAGAAACACCACCTCAAATCTCTAGCCCCTTGGGCTGAAATAGCCTGTGAGTGTATCTTCAGAGAATGATAGTGGCCTACTCACTAGCTATTATTCTTTCTTTTGTGTATCGTGACATACCCTGATTTAATTCAGGGCAGCAGTGTGCTCTGCTAAAAGACAATATTCTCCAGCCTTCTTTACGGAAAGAAGTAAACACTTAACTCCATTATGGCCAATGATGTATAAGCAGAGGCTGGGTTTCAGGAAATATTAAAAATGGGGAAGACTGCTGTAGTGTACTCTTTTTGTCCTTTTCTACCTCCTCCTTTCTGCTTCTTGAAATATGGACATGATGGCTGAGAGTCATCAATTTTCTTATTCGGCGAGCTGACCTTGAACATGGAATCCTAGTTCTAACAAGGATGAACAAGGCAGAAGGAACCTTGGTCTCTTATACTGTGCTGCCACTCTGTTCCTAGAATTCCACCTCCAAACAACTTATATATGAGATTAAAAACAGACACATGTGCATAGTATCATATTTTGGCATTTTAGTTCTGTGCTGCTAAACTTCATATAATACAACTTGCTTGTGAACCAAGCTGTGGGACCCATGCTGCGTTTGATGAGAGAAGATTTCAGAACCCCCTGGCCAGTTGTAAAGTATAAATTCAACCTCCCTGCTGTTTCTGTTGTCTCCAGGCTTTCTGGAGATGATAAATCTGCCCCTGGATCCCAAGACCTATGGCTTGAATAACACTCTCTGGTGTCTTTTCCCCTAATGTCTGTGCAGATGTCTGCTTTAATCCTTTAATCCATCTCTTGTGTTCTTCCCACATAGTATATGGAATTGTCCATTGTAATGTCTACATGCAAACGTTTCAAATACTCTATCCTTTCCCCATGAGCCACTTGAATATATTTTAGTTATGTTTTATGTATAAGAATATGAATTAAAACAATTGATGTTGAAGACCTACTATGTTTTCTGCTATGCTTTGAACTTAGGGGAGAAAGATAAATGAGACATATTCATCTGTCAGATTCAATCACTCTTTTCTTTCTTAATGAATGCCTTATATAGACCCTTAACACATTTATTACATTGTATTAATATTAGCAATAATTAATGCAGTATCAATCATTCTATCAATTTTATTAATATTATAAATTAATAAGCATTAATATATTTCGTTCTTATCTAATACATTATGAGATCCTTGTAGGAAATGTATTTGAATATCATATTTGAGAATTAAAAACATTTTAATAGACAAGTGCCAGAAACTTTATTTCAGGTAGAAGATTCTTTATATCCAAAAGTACTATGTATATAGGAAAGGAAGGAAGAAGTTTCATCTTAAGAACTTAGGTTCAATATCATCAACAATAGAAGTGAAAGATAAAATACACAAATCATATGGCTTTTTGAAAAATAAATTATGGAGGGAAAAGCAAATAATTAGTGCTTAATAAATATAATCATCTATGTCTTCCCTCCTCCATTTTCTATCACCTCTCTGAGCTAAATTTGCTTATTTGTAAATGGATGGAAATAACTACATGTACCTTATAGGATATTTCAGCGGGATAGAATTAAATAAAGTGGCACAGTAGTTGAAATGTTCTTTACCAATTCTGAACCATGTGAGTATTTTGATTATCATTTAGAATTATTGTCCCCCATTGATTTCCCTAAGTCATTGAGTGAGTCAATGTAAACTATGCATAAAGTTCAAACCCCTTGACTCAGAATTAAGTGGTTGTTAGGATTGAGGAGGACCATTTAGGTATTTATTATGGTTACATCAATAACAAATTGCATATATATTCTCATTTCCTCGCAAAGAAGTTATGCTCACCACGTTGGCACTAAAGGATGAAAAGTTACCCCAATATCCAACTGATGAACTCTGCTCCAATATCTAGAAAATTGCCTAACAGTGTTGTCTTCTGAACATGCATCTTATATTGCCTGGAGAAAAAGAAATTCCCAATTTAAACCACGAAACTCCTGGTTTTAGAGCAACAGGGCCAGAAGAAATTTAGTTTTGCTACAGAAAGTAATTGGGTCCCTTCCCTTAGTACAGCACAGGTCCCCAGTGCCACGTATTGCTCTGTATCAATGCCTAATAACCTTTCCATTTGCTGGGCCAACAGAGAAAAGCAGGAAATGTTCCTTCCCAAGTTAGCTAGAACAGATTATGATTAATGACACAGTCCTTCACATAGTAGTTCCAATAGTTCCCCTAAAGAAATTATATTGTTTATTCACGTCTGACTTCATATTCCAGAATTGAAATTGTATTTCCCCTAGATCTGTTGGAGGCCTTAGCTGGTGTGGTTTCTGTCTGTATGTTTTTCTGGTAGAATATAAGCATAGGCGGGGACTTTCAGGCGCATCATAAAGTTCAATAAATACATGTGGGATGAATGAATAAACGAACACCCACTTTGAGGATAGCGTCTTCAACTTGTTCACTTCTGTATCTGTCTTCCTCTAGCCATTCTCTTGCTCCTGGCATAGTACATGTATAACGTGGAAGAAATAATTGTTAAATGAATAGAACCAAAATTGCTTTATTCGGGAGGAATGTATAAAAGAATTGTAATGACCATGCTCTTGTTCAGAAGTGCTGGGAGAGGGAGGGAGGAATAGATGTATTATCGTCTCAGCATAATCTCAAAGTGGCTTTTCACCTCAAAAGGGCGAATTCGGCATGACGTAATTCCCAGAGTAGTATGTCACAGGACGCAGGCTTCTGCGGCACATACAGCAAGAAGCAAGTTTTAATAACAATTGTTTTTTATTTAAAGGGGACTTTGAGTAACATCATAAACAGAGACTATTTTTTTCCACATATAGCTATTTAAGAGAAAGAAATTCCAGCTCATGCTATTTACTGTGTGTCAAAAAGAGAGCTCAGTCCCTTTTTTGCATTATTTTACTTAAGCCTCAGAGCAACCTTCTCATGTAGATGATTTATGGAAATCCAACAGAATTTCTAAAGGATGAACTTTCTGTGAACTTAATCTCTAAACCAATGTTTATGAGATTTTTATTTTATTTATTTATTTATTTATTTTACAGGACAGTGGTGTCCTGGATGAAAGTGATACCGTTGAACTTGGAGTACTGCTCTTTTCCTGACAATATCTGGTAGCAGCTGACTACACAAGATAGGCAAGCTGTTATGGACTGAATGTTTGTGTCCAAAATTCATATATTGAAATCTAATACCCCATCCAATGTGATGGTATTTGGAGGAGAGCCCTTTGGAAGTAATCAGGTTAGGAAGCGGAGCCCTCATGAATGGATGAGAGCCCTTGTAAGGCCAGGCTACAGAGCTACCTCACTGTCTCCCATGTGAGGACACAGTGTGAAATCTGCTGTCCACAACTCAGAAGAGGGCCCTCACCAGAATCCAGTAAGCCATGTTGGTGCCTGATCTCAGACTTCCAGCCTCTAGAACTGCGGGGAGTAAATTTTTGTCTGTAAGCCACCAAGTCTATGGTGCTTTGTTATAGAGGCCCAGGAGCTAACTATAGCCAGCTCCAGACCCACCAAAGCCCGTCATATGCAGGAGCCACCAAATGAGCAGGTCTCTGTGGCACAGAGGGCCGCATTCCCTTTTTATATCGATGATCAGATGGAAACAATGTGCTTTTTATCAGCTGAGAAAATGTTTATTTTCCTATATCTTTATTTCCATTCCCATTTTTTTTTTAATTTCTGTTATGGCATCCAATCCACACCTTGATTTCTTCTACAAGGAGGCGCTATTATTAGTAATTCCATTTTACAGATGAGAAAATAGAAATGCAAAGAGGAATTTAAGTTACTTAACTCAAGAACATATAATTATGAAGTGTTGGAGCCAGATATAGGAAAACAACTGTGGGTTCATGGAAAAGACTAAAAAGAGATGTAAATTTGTCCAACTGGAACAGAAAACAGACTGTTATTCTAAGGAAATCTGATCAAGGTTTTTGTTTGTTTGTTTGTTTGTTTGTTTATGACATTTTCCCTTTGAAGAAGAATTGTGTGTGATTGTCAGAGTCTGGCCATATCTGTGCTATGGAGTATAATTTTTATGATGTAAAAAAAAAAAGCATAGCTAAAGTACTGAGTTGAAAAGTGTCTCCCAAAAGTTTATGTCCTTCCCAGAACCTGAGAATGTGACTTTATTTGGAAATAAGGGTTTTACAGATATAATTAGTTAAGATGAGGTCATATTGCAGTATGATGTGCCTTTAATCCTATGTGACTCATGTCCTTATGTGCAGAGGAGAAGAGAGACACAGGAGAAAATGTCACATGAGACAGAGGCAGAGAGTGCAGTGATGTGTCCACAAGCCGAGGAATGCCAAGGAGTGAGGGCAATCACAGAAGCTAAGAGAGAAACACAGAACAGATTCCCCCTGAGACCTTCCAGCAGGAATCAAACCTGCCGAAACCCTAATCTGGACTCTCAGCCTCCAGAACTGTGGGAGAATAAATTTCTGTTGTGTTAAGCCACTCATTTTGTGGTGCTTTGTTAAAGAAGCACTAGGAAGCTAATACAACTACTCAACCAATTTAAAAACTTTTATCCACAAAAAAACCTGCGCACGTTAAAGAGAAATGAGCTATCAAGTCTCAAAAAGACATGGATGAAACTTAAATGCATATTGTTAACTGAAAGAAACCAGTCTGAATGAAAGAAGCTACCTACTGTATGATTCAAATTATATGATGTGTGGAAAAAACAAAATTCTGGAGTCAAACTATGTTTAGCTTAATATAGATAGAGATGGCTAGATACATAAATATTTATGGACACACGTGAATATGAACAGGTTGGTATACACACATATATTTCCTGTCTCTGTCAGTGGAGAGGGTTTAAAAGCAATGACATCCCATTCACAGCAAGCACCTCAGGTTCAGATCCACTTTCTAATATTATGCTTCAGGAAAACGAATCAGGGATCTTTAAAGAAATGACTGCTTTTAGCACTGGGCAAGAATTCTACAAGATGAGTCTAGAGCATTCTGTAGTGTCAGAAAATAAAAAAAATGCTCAAAAAAATTCTGCAATTATGTTGACATGTCAAAAGAAGACAGGAGCCAAGTGAAAAATAATCCCCAAAATTTGAAGAACAGAATACATAAACTAGTTTGGGATTATAAACCAAAGTATAAAATAAAAATCTGTGAGCTTATATAAAGTAAATAAACAAACAAATGAATAAGGAGAAGAGATAAATCCCTTATGCAAAAGAGTTCCATATTTAGCAACTCCCACATTGTTCATCAATATTTGAAACTATGGTTAGATTGGAAATTGGTTATTTTATATATTATCCTAGTTCACACAATGACTTCCTAATGTTGCTTGCTCTGGGGTTGTTGAGGTCTTTTTGTGACTAACTTTATACTAACCCTCTATATGCACTTAATAAATATTTATTAAAGGAATGAATGAACTATTGAATCAATGAGTGAATGAAGCCCTAAGTTACACATAAGATAAGTTTATACACATGAGTTTACATTTATAAACCAGAAACAATATTTCTGCTCTGGAGGAAAAAATTTAAAATGAACAAATTCCCTCTAATGATAGAAATAAAGGTGATTAGAATAATAGAGATTATAAAAATTTTATATTTTAGAATAAACAGATCTGGACGTAGGCAAGACTTAAGTTTAAGGTCGAGTCCAGACACATAATACCTATTTAACCTTGAAGAAATCTCTTACATCACTGAGCTTCAGTTTCTCCTTTCTATGGAAAGAAGAAATAACTTTTACCATCTCAAACGCATACGGCTGCTGTGAAGATCAAATGTACTCGTAGATGTGAACGTACACTATAAAGGGAATTCGCTATGACAAGTAATTATTGTTTGAGTGCATTGAAGTGGGAAAAATGCTTGACTATGAATAGGAGGCAGTGCCGAGATTAAACAGGCCAAGAAAGATATTAAGTGAAGAACTATATTGAATAAAGATCACATAGATGAACACACACATCCCTGCAAATACATCAGGCCCATAGTAGCTTTTCATAGGATTCTCATCGGTGGAGCTGAGGTTGGCAGGGTTGTATGCTTACAGTGTTGTGTATCACACTCCTACCAAAAGAGGACACTGTTGGGACAAGGGACAAGCAGCAGGGCTATGGGATGTCCCAGCAGAATGAAGGACAAGTGACACTGTTAGGTCTAATGTCCATTATCCATCTCACTTGGATTTTCCCTCATGAAGAAGGAAGACATCATTTCCCACCATGAAGGCAGATAGTGAGAAAAGGCTTAAGCATTTTTAACATGGGTCAGTAATGGAAACTACTAGGGTTTGGGGGTCACAGGATTTGGGGAGAGAATGGTTTCTGCTAAAGGATGGCTAGCTGTGTCCTGGACATGGAGAACAGGGGACCTTTGAGTGATGTATAAATCTTTGTCTTACAACCCAGCCATACCATGCTTTACAGCTTAGTAGTTCTTATATGTTATTTTACCTTTACAAACATTTTAGGGCACAGAAAACACTGTTATTCAGAATGTATTCTGTCAAAGGGAATATCTTCAGTTTTAAGGGAAAAAATAGCAAACACATTAAACATAACAATGAAAGATGCTGCTGTCATTTACTAAATGCTACTAAGTTCTAGATACTCTATGAGACCCCTCACTTCCCTCAGTGCTAATCCTAGCGACAGGATAGGGTAAGTGTCCAATAACCTTGTAAAGATGCAGAAACTAAGGGTCAGAGAGACTTTATAAACATGTTCAAAAAAGGTCACACGGTAGGTGACAGAATCGAGCATTGTTTCCCTTATAACACACTGACTCAAACATTATTTTGAGAGGGTTGGTAAGGCATAGTGTGATTACCGATCAATTTTGTGCTAAAATTCTGGCATGATGAGGTGAAGAGAATTAATGTTTAGAGAGCACTTATGTTCTGAACATGTTGCACACCTGTTTTTCATTTTCTCTACAAAGCAGCACTTTGAGGTCCATGTCACTGTATCCAGTGACACATGAGGAAACTGAGTATACGATGCATTTTAGGAATGTGCTCTGTCCTCCAGAGCATGCACTGCTTGGCGGGAAACATTTTATTTTTAGCTTCTGCCAGAAGCTGATTTTAATCACGTGGACATTCTACTCTACTGATGCTCACTACAGCGTGGAATCGCTGAATTTTATCTTCATTGGCTAAACCACACTCACATATCTTTGACTCTCTATTTAACATTCTATGTCCATTGTGTTTCTTCTCTGCACATGAATAATTCCTTTCAAATGAGTGGCGATTAATATTTCTCATAAACTTTTAATATCTTCATTTACTTACAAATGCATGTGTGTTTTGGCCAACTTTTTGCATAATTGCATAATAATCACCTTTTGCTTCTTTCCACATGCTTCTCTATAGTGAACAGCATAATCCTGTTTCTCTTTGGCAAATAACACTTTTGTTTGACATTGTTAGGTTTTGTTTTCTATGTCTCACATAGCTGAACACATGAATAGTACAAATAATGACTGAAAAAAGTCATATGACTGAAAAGAAAATGCAATGATGTCCATAACAGAAAACCTATATACATATGAGCAGAATAAAAGAAGAAAGCAAAATAAACGCATGTCTTTGCATACATTGTTTCAGTAAGTACTTCTAAACATTCATAGGAGGAGACAAGCATCAGGGAATCTGACAACCCCAAGTATCCACCGGCTCCAATGTCTTTCAAGTGCCTCAGGAAGATCCACTCAAGTCTGCTTGAGAGCCACAGAAAATGTTACTGGTGACTTTTTATTAACAACACCACTGTCCGGTTCTAATTCCTGTTTGCTGAGTATTGACCCCAGATCCACAAGTGACAAGTGGTGGAAATATCTCAACCCTGGCCAGTCTGGTGCTGAGTTCATGCTCTTAACCGCAATGCCTCTCTCCCTCCAGTACATTGGGAAAGGGATAGAGGGAGCACTGAAAGCCAGAAGGGTAGAGAGGAGAGGAATTTTCCCTTTTATTGGGGTTATAGAAGGCTACACAAAGAAATGGTCACTTAGTTCAGGTTGATATGCATCTGGTTAGTATCAAAATGGACTCAGAAAAGCAGAAGTAAGGCTGGATGAGGAAGACAATCATTCATCTACTTAAACTGGAAGAGTGGCTTAATACTAATACTAAACCAACTCTTAGCAACCAGCAGTGCCCCTCGAATCATTCAGTGTCTGAGAATGAAATACATAGGAGTGGCAAAAGAATAAAGTCTCTTGTAGAAGTTAATTTCTCTCATAAAGCTCTCTTTTTAAATAACCTGCTCTTTTCCCATTTTCATTACTACCTTTGCAATACAAAGAAAAAGAAAAAAGAGAGTTCCTGTGAATGTCTTTTAGAGTCCAGAGAGGGAAGACAAAGTATGATCTTTGTAGGTTCCCTATACCTGGAAGCTTCCTGCAGGAGGCAATTTGGCAAAGGAAAGGGAATCAGGAATCTCCCTCCAGGCTACTAAGAAAGAATGACTCCCCACCACCCTGACATGAGGGAGCCCCTTACACAGCTTGAGGCACCCAGTCCTCAGTTTTATACTTGGTTCTGCTCTTGGCCTTGGTTCTTAGTTCTCCTTCAGCCCCTTGGAGCTGCAATTGCTGAGCAATCATTCCTATATGCTGCCATTTAGCCCCCAATGCCATCATGCACGATAGCTCAGCCAGTTCTCCCAGTGACTTTGTTATCTCAGTCTGCTGAGGTTGCTGTAACAAAGTGCCATAGACCGAACAATAGAAATTCGTTTCTTTATGAAGTGAATTGCATTTATAGATTTGCGTATGTTGAACCATCCTTGCATC
>VBSM01002608.1:166183898-166226754 GCA_008086735.1 Cheirogaleus medius
TACGTAACCGTAATATTTGTACCCCCATAATATGCTGAAATAAAAAAAAAATTATAAATAAATAAATAAAATTAGTGAGAAAATTAAGATCATTTGTTTTCCTTCTTTGTAGGTTTTTATCATTTCTCAAATTGTCCTGGAAACAAACACAAATTGCTTTTTAAAAAGGAAAAAATAAATAAGTATGTTCCTTAACTGTGAAAGAGAGTGTGTGTTTGTGTGTGTGTGTGTGCGTGTGTGTGCATGCACTCAAATATGAGGCAGGGAGGGCTCAATCATATCCCCTTCCTACCAGCAAAGAGCCCTAGAAATGCAGTATGACAAAGCATCCTTTTCACCTCATACATAAGAGAAGGATTACACCCAATGGTAATAGTCTTCACCAATGAAAACAGTTTGCAGTTCAAATTATTTCCCAAATCTATACTTTATTTTGCCCAGTTAAAAAACTATCATTGGTCTAATGTAGACTGTGCTCCTAGTAGGTTCTCACTATGCTTCCATGGGACTTTAATGATCTACAATGATCTATACGCTAAACGTTTCTCACAGAAGTTTTTTGTTTGTTTTGTTTACTATTTGTGTTGGGAGTGGGATAGTAGGTGGAATGGGGAGAATTATTGGCAAATAGACAAGTTTTTGCCCCATGGTCTTTAAACATACATCCAGATGTTTCTTTATGACGTATAGTAAAAGATCACACAGCAAATAACAAATGGACATTAACAGAACTAGGAGACACCTGCTCGCACTCAGTTATAGGGTTTGTTTTATTCATTGAATTTTACGCTTGTGACTTAGATCATATATTTTCATATTGAGAAAACATTTAAATTTAATGTTTCTAAGAAATTTAAATTTAAAGTAATAAATTATTTAATTTGGTGCTAAATGTTAGTCCATATTATGGGTATTATGTAAATAAGTACATTAATTGTTTATGGTGCCCAGCAGAAAATATTGAACTGCCTGCTGCAGTCTGAAACTCAGGACTGGCTGATTTCAAACTTTCCTTGCAGCTTCCCTCCTTGCATTCCAAAAGTAAAACATCTTCTCCTTTAATTCTAATTTTAATTCTCTTCTCTTCTACTGCTCTTACCCACAGTTCACGTGAGGCTGATCACAGCATTGTTTTTAGAAAACAAGTATAGAGGAGGGAAAATGACAAGGAATATCCGTTCGATATTAAAACTCAGAGAGAGAAGAAAACATTAAATGCTATATATTCTATGGACATTTGATAAATATTTGTTAGAAAGAAATTATTGTGGAAGGTTACATGCATAAATATTTGATATAGACTATTGCGAGGTAAGATTTTACTATCATGAGGCAGGGTGATGCAAAGAAAAGAGTAATGCTTAGGGCTTCGGAGAGACTTGAGTCTGACATTTGGTAGTGAGGTCTTCTGGAGCAAGTTGCTGCCCCCCAAGCCTCAATATTCTCATCTCTACCACAGGTATAATACTTTCATCATAAAATTACTATAAAGATTAAATATGACCACATATGGAAAGCACCCGGCCCAAAGATAGTGCTTAAAAGTATTAGTCTATTTTTGATGTTGTCGTCCAGTGTACAAATCTGTTTACACACACTTAGAAGCATCACTTCATTCCACTTTCTTCCCTATCCTTTTCCTCACTGAATGAGTAATTGCAATTATCTATCCAACTAGAATATTCACAGATGATTTGGAAATGGTGATGTCTCAGGAGAATAGTCTCAACAGAATTATCTCCCCTCACGTCCTTAGTTGTTGCTTCTCCTTTCTTCCTTCTATAAAATGGATTTGGAACTATCTAAACTGAGTTCAAGGGAAAAAGGCCTCCATGTAGGAATCAAAGCCAATTTATCCTTGCTCAATTCTCACAAGCCTCTTCTTACAAATAAGCATCCCTCAGGGCATCTCATTACTCACTGGGATAATGGTTTCAAAAATCAAAAGCTGCATAATAAAGTTTTTAAAAACCTTATTTTTAGCAAGCTCACTTTGGCTACACTGCAAAGGACAGACTGAGGCAGGAGAAGTGTGGAGGCAGACAGACTGATCAGTGTGGGTTGTTAGAACACCCCACGTGAAACTTAATGAAGCTGTGAACCACGCGGAAGACGCCAGAGAGAAATCTGAAGGAAATCTCAAGCTTGCTGGAATGGAATTTAGGTAGAGAGGACGTCAACCCATAGTAATATCCATAAGAATTAAGTGTAAGGGTGTGCTTCTATATGTGATGTAAGCTTGCAAGTGAGAGCAGAATGAATCTTTAAATCATGCTGCCAAACTAGGAATAATGGTATCTGTGGATTATAAATAGAATTGCAGAACGATCTCAGACAAGTTGGCCTTTCATTAGTTAGTAAGCCCCTAATGACTCACAGTCTGATAATGGCCAAACACTGTTCTGGGAATCAAATGCTCTGTCTTCTCAGCACAAACATGAAGTTGTAGCTCTAGGAATGCCCAAGAAATATCGTTCTGGCCTCCAAAGACAGCATTCATGATTTATTGAGTACATACTATGTATCAAATGCTTATGTACCCTAATGACAAATGTATAAGCAGTAATTAGTTCCATTTTCTAGTTAAGAAAATGGAGACTCCAAATGCTGGAATGATGGAGTGACTTACTTAGGATTATGTATTCAGTGATTGGCTAAGCTAGAATATGAAACTAGGCTGTGTCTAATTGCAAATCTGCATATTTTAAATCTTACACAGCTACTAAAATTACATAATAGAAAGAAAAGTATTGACTTGCATAAATCTTATTAAATGAAAAAACTTGATTATAAAACTGAATAATGTAATTTTTATAAAGCAAAAATAGAAAAACCCAAGAATATACATTAAAATACATAGAAAATTGCCTAAGAGTGGGTATACCGAAAAATTAAGATATTATTAGGCAGTTAATGGTAGGTGATTTTTTTGTTCTAAAAGTTCTAATTGTTTTGAATGATTCTATATAGCTTGCATAATGAAAAATGATTTTATGTATTTCTAAAAGAGTGTTTTTCTTATATATACAGTTTAAATTTTCTTATTATTTTAATCATTAACATTAAACATTCAATAAATGTCTATTATCTTTTTAAATTAAATTCTTATTTGAGATAATTGAATATTCACATGTAACTGAAAGAAATAATACAGGGGAATTTTTTTGTACCTTTACATGTTTTTCCTTAATGAAAATATCTTGCAAGACTATAGTACAATATCACAGCCAGGATAATGACATTGATAAAATCTACAGATCTCATTCCAAATTTCCTGGTTATACTTTTACTCCTGTGTGTGTGTATGTGTGTGTATGTGTGCATGTGCATGCATGTGTGAGTTAGTACTGTTATGTAACTTTATTGCATGGAGAGATTCATGTATCCATCACCACACAAAAACAGAGAATAGAGGAGGTGGAACAAGATGGATGAACAGAACCCTTTCAGCAATCTTCCCCTGTGGAAACATCAAATTGAACAAATATCCACACATGCACATTCAAAAGAGTTGAAGAAATCAGATGAAATATCACAGCACTTGATTTTAGCGTAATAAGAAAGGATACATTGAAGAGGGCAGGAAAGACCATTCGGTGTCGCCTAAACTACCCCTCTTTGAACCCCAGGCACAGCAGCACAGAGAGTGGAGCAGCCTCCTTGGGGAAGGGAAAAGTAAGCGAGTGTAAGATTTTTTATTAGAATTTAATACTGGCCCCCACGTGGTGGAACAAACATAGGACAGAGCCCCTGTGGCCCTTGATTTCTGACCAGTGCCTATGGGGTGAGCATTCAGACACGCCCCAGGCCACAGTGAACTTTACCACCCAGGTAGAAAGAAGCTGAGTCCCTGCCTGCTTCCCCGCCAGCTGACTAAAGTAGCCTCAGGTCCTGAATAAATATTAGTGGCAAGCAGGTGGTAGTGACCTCAGTCTTCGAATGAGCCTTGGTAAGCATTGGTCTGAGAGGCCATGGGCTTGGGGAGGAACCCAGCACATTATCAGCTGCAGTGACCACAGGAGTCCCAATATCACCCAGTCCTAACTGCAGGCAGTGCTTGGAAGAAAGAGACTATTTCTGTTTCAGGAAAGGAGAGAAAGAAGTGAAGGGGACTTTGCCTAAGAAACTAGTACCTGCCCAGCCACAGTAAAATATTGCAAAGGGCAGCACTTTGTGGCTGAGATACAGCTTCTAGAACTACCCTGGACCAGAAGGCAATCTTTGGTCCTTCTGCCTTAAGACCTGGCTCACTTCACTACTGGATAGTTAAGTGGCCTTAGGCCTTGAGTAAATATCAGCAGCAGTCAGACTGTAGTGGCCACAGACCTTGAGTGAATCCTGGTGCTGTGTTGGTCTGGGAGGCAGTGGGCTTTAGGTGTGACCCAGCATGGTACTATCAATAGCTTCAGAGCCCACAGGTGTGCCTGTGTCACCCTCCCACAATTCCAGACAGTACAGAGTAGAGAGAGCATCCTTTCACTTGAGTGAATTAGAGAGGTGAGCAAGGGAGTTTGGAAACCCAGGAAACTGTCCCTTCCCCCCCCCCCAAGTCCATCAAGGTTGGAGAGCTAGGAATCTGTAAGACTTACAGCAAATCAGGGCTTAGGGCACCCTCTAGTGCTGAAATGGCTGCAGTGACTACAGGCTT
Source organism: Cheirogaleus medius (assembly GCA_008086735.1). Taxonomy (NCBI): domain Eukaryota; kingdom Metazoa; phylum Chordata; class Mammalia; order Primates; family Cheirogaleidae; genus Cheirogaleus; species Cheirogaleus medius. The sequence goes on from VBSM01002608.1 coordinate 166,188,547, forward strand.
AGCAAACTCAGCATAGTCTTCTTTGAAGTACTAGAAGGCTCTCTAAAGAAGAACAGGTACAAACAAGGCCAAAATGGAATAAATGCCTAAGGTCTTCAATGCTCAGATATCAATACATTTCCATAAACATGAAAAATATTCAGGGAAATTTGATTTCACCAAGCAGACTAAAAGGCGAGCCAATGTCTGACCCTGGAGAGACTGAGATGTGTAACCTCTCAGATTGGGAATTCAAAATACTGTCTTGAGAAAGCCCAACAAACTTCAAGAACATATAGAATCAACACAGAAATTTATCAGAGAAATTTAACAAAGAGAGTGAAATAATAATTTTAAAATCACACAGAAAATATAGAGCTAAAAAATACAATAAATCCACTGAAAAATGCATCAGAGACTCTCAACACCATAATCGAACAAACAAAAAAAGGAATCAGTGAGCTAGAAGACAGGCTATTTGAAAATACGCAGTTGGAGAAGAAAAAATAAAGAGTGAAAAGGAATGAATAACACTTAAAGATCTAGAAAATTGCTTTAAAATAGCAAATGTAAGAATCATTGGTCTTAAAAAAAGAAGGAATAGAGAAAGAGTAGAAAGTCTATTCAAAGAAATTATGACAGAAAACTTTGAAAATCCAGAGAAACTTTTTAATATCCAGGTTTATTAGGGACAAAGACCACAATGGAGATTCAACCCAAAAAAGACTACCTCTAGGCATATAATAATCAAATTCCTGAAGGTCAAGAACAAAGAGAGGATCCAAGAGAAAAGAAGCAAATAAAATATAAAGGAACTCCAGTATGTCTGGCAGCAGAATTCTCAGTGGACACCTTACCCAGGAGGGAATGGGACAACATATTCATGTTGCTAAAGAAAATAAAAATGACAATTGAGAAAACTGTAACCAGCAAAACTACCCTTCAACATTATGGATAGATAAATATTTTCCCAAACAAATAAAAATCAAAGGAATTCATCACCATCAAACATGTCTAACAAGATATGTTAAAGGAAGTTCTTCAATCTGAAATCAAGGGACACTAAGGTGCAATTATAAAACATTTGAAGGCATAAAACATACTGGTAAAAGTAAGTAAATGGAAAAATTCATAATATTCTAATACTGTAATTGTATTGTGTAAATCACTCATATCTTAAGTATGAAGACTAAAGGACAAATCTATGAATAATATTAATAATTAAGATAATTTCTTAAGAGATAGGCAACATAAAAAGATATAAATCAAACAACAAAAAGTCAAAATGGAGGGGTGAAGGAAAAGTGTAGTATTTTTAAGTTTTTTCTTTGCTTGTTTCTTTTCTATACTTTGTAGTCAAAGTTAAGCTTTCATCTGTTTAAAATGACTTATTGTATCTATAATATGTATTTTATAAGCCTCATAATGACAAAACAAAAACCTATGATAGTTAACCTAAAATTAAAAGTCAAGGAATTAAAACATATTACTATGGATACAAAATAAAAAGGGTGGAAAAAATATTCCATGCAAATGGATACCAAAAGTGAACAGGACTAGCTGTTCTCATAGCAGATAAAATAGACACTAAATCAACTATGGTTAAAAAAAAAAGACAAAGGTAATAATGATATAATTATAAAGTGATCAATTCAATGAGAAGATACAAGAATCCTAAATATATATGTACCTAACATGGACCTCACAGATTCATAAAGCAAATTCTACTAGATCTAAGGAAAGAAATAAATAGTAACATGAGACTTCAACACTATTCTGACAGAACTAGACAGATAATTTAGGCAGATGATCAACAAAGAAACAATAGACTTACATGGGACTCTAGAACAAATGAACCTAACAGGTATTTACAGAAGATTCTACCCCAAAACTGCAAAATATACACTCTGCTTATCAGCACATGGGGCATTTTGCAAGATAGATCATATGTTAGGCCACAAAACAAGTCTCAGGAAATTTAGAGAAAATGAAATCATACCACGTATATTCTTAGACCACAGCAGAATAAAACTACAAATCAATTACAAGAGGAACTCTCAAAACTATACAAATACATGAAATTAAATAACCTGCTGCTGAACAATCCTTGGGCTATTTAGGTGAAAGATCTCTACAAGGAGGACTACAAAACACTGATTAAAGAAATCGTAGATGACACAAACAAATCATAACATGAACATACCATGCTCATGTACTGAAAGAATCAACATTATTATAATGCCCATATTGCCCAAAGTGATTTACTGATTCAATGCAATTCCCATCAAAATACCAATGTCTTTTTTGGCAGATCTAGAAAAAATTATTCTAAACTTCCTATGAACCAAAAAGAGCCCAAATAACGAAGGCAGTCTTAGGGAGAATAAAATCAGGAGACATCACATTACTTGATTTCAAATTATACTATATGGCTATAATAACTAAACAGCATGGAACTGGTAAAAGGTAGAGACACAGACCAATGAAACAGAATAGAGAACCCATAAATAAAACCATATATCTATGATGAACTGATTTCTGACAAAGCAGATAAAAACACACATTGGGGAAAGGATGCCCTATTCAATAAATGGTGCTGGGAAAGTTGGATAAGCATATCAGAAGAATGAAACAAGATCCCTATCTCTCATCACATACAAAAACTAACTCAAGATGGATTAAAGACTTAAATATAAGAAACTATAAAAATCCTGGAAGAAACCATAGGAAAAACTCTTCTACACATCAGCTTAGGCAAAGAATTATGATTAAGACCCCAGAAGTAAATACAGCAACAACAAAAATAAATAAATGGAACTTTATTAAATTGAGAATTTCTGCACAACAAAGGAAATAATCAACAGAGTAAATAGACAGCCTACATAATGGGAAAAAAATATCTACAAACTATATATCCAACAAAAAGCTAATATCTAGAATCTACAAAGCACTCAAACAAATCAGCGAGAAAAAAACAAATAACCCCATTAAACAATGGGTAAAAAACACGAACAGAATTTTTTTTTCAAAAGAAGATATACAAATAGCCAACAAACATATGAAAAAATGTTCAACATCACTAATCATTAGGGAAATGTCAATTACAACCACAATTAGTTAACTTCTCACAGCAGTTAAAATGGCTATTATCAAAAAGACTATATATATACATATATATATACATATATATATATACACATATATATATATATACACACATATATATATATTGTCTGGTGCTGATGAAATTGTGGCTAAGGGTGATTGCCCATACATTGTTGGTGGGAATGTAAATTAATGCAGCCACTATGGAAAACAGTATGCAAGTTCCTTAAAACACTATCCAGCAATCCCACTGCTGCATATATATCCAAAAGAAAGTAAAGTCATATATAGAAGAGATATTTATGCTTCCAAGTTTATTTTCAGTAATAGTCACAGTAGCCAACATGTGGAATCAACCTAAGTGCCCATCAGTGGATGACTGGATGAAGAAAATATGGTACATATACACAATGGAATATTATTCAGCCATAAAAAGAATGAAATTCTGTTCCAAGCAACATGTTTGGAACTAGAGAACATTATGTTCAATTAAACAATTGAGGCAGAGAAAGACAAATATCACCTGTTCTCACTCACTTTGGGGAGCTAGAAAAACTTGATTTCATGGAGGTACAGAGTAGAAGACTGGTTACCAGAAACTGGGAAATATAAGAGGAAAGGAGCAAATGAAGAGAAATTGGTTAATGGGTACAAAAATACAGATAGGTAGAAGGAATAAATTCTAGTGTTTGATATCACAGTAGAGTGACTACAGTTAATAGTAATTTATTTTACATTTCGAAACAGAGAGTAATAAGATTTGGAATGGTCCCAACACAAAGAAATAAGGAATGTTTAAGGTGATGAAAGTCCCATTTAACCTGATTTGATCACTACATACTGTATGCTTATATCATAATAGCACACTCACTCCAGAAATGTGTACAATCATTATATATCAATTTAAAAATCAGCATTGGCAACAATAAAAATGCAGAATAGTTCTATCATCACAAATCCTGATATTGCCATTTTATAACCACATCTGTCTCCCTTCTGGTAGTCTCTCACCCCTAACCTCTGACAACCACAATTTATTCTTCATTTCTATAATTCTATCTTTTAAAGAATGTTATATAAATGGAATCACACAGTATTTGACCTTCAAGGAGACATAATTGCCTAGAGACACATAAAAGTTGTTGCAATTATCAACAGTTCATTTCTTTTTTTTTTTTTTTGTTATTTTTTTTTTAATAATTTTTTTTTTATTCCATCTTGTAATGGGGGTACAAATATTGTTTGGGTTACATACATTGCCCCTCCCCCCCTCCCCCCCACATGCCAGCGCTTCAAGCGAGTCCAATCCCCAGGTGGTGCGGATGGCACACATTATGTAACTCTACTCTACTTCCCCCCCTCCCGCCTGCCCTCCATCCAACATAAGATTTTTTTTTTTTTTTACATGTTGGATACCTTGTATAGCTTCATTTCTTGTTATTGCCATGTAGCAATCCATTGCATGGATGCCCCACAGGTGGTTTATCCATGTACCCTTTGAGGGACCTCTGAGTCATCTCCAGTTTTTGGCTATTACAATAAAGCCACTTTGGATATTTCTATACTGAATTTTGTGTAGACCTAAGTTGACATTTCTCTGGGATAAATACCTTAAAGTGTAATGGCTGGGTTGTATGGTAAGTACATGTTTAGTTTTTTAAAAAGCTGCAAAACTGTTTTCCAGGGACTGTACTCTTTCACATTCCCATCAGTTGTATATAAGGATTCAGTTTCTCCACATCCTTACCAGAATTTCGTGTTGTCACATTTTTATTTTAGCCATTTTGTTAGATGTGCAGTAATATACTATGGTAGTTTTCAAAACAATTTTAAGACAAACAAGCTACAATGCTCAATTCCAGCAGAAGAAAGGAAAGACTGTCCTTTTCATAGTGTGCTTTTAGTCAGGTTAATTCCATTTGGCATAGTAAATCCACTGTTTGGAATCTACCCTACAAGTAAGAGAGTCCCCTCATCCTCATTCCACACTCAAGTCACCTCTTGATTATTTAGTGTACCAGGACAGTTTGCCAATACTTAAGGACAGCTCAGGTCATGGGAATGTCAACCTCCCTGTGTTCCAGACAGTTCTCTTTTTTAGTGCAAATAATTAAATTGGCATTCTGGTCCACAGGTCAGTATCTTTGGGTCAGTCTCTGTGAAGCTGTCTGGAAGATAGATTTGAGCTGGTGTACTGACAAGTCATTTGCTAAAAACTCGCATGCATGAAGGCAAAACCCAAAGCCTTACAATGTTTTCCAAAATAATAATGCTTAATGCAAAGCTATGGCACCAGCCCCTCTCCTGCAGAATGTTCAACATCCATGCAGACAATTAATTATCAACTTTTGCAAGAATTATTCAAGTTTATAGGTGAATTTTCCAAATAGAGAAACTTGATATCCCTAAATGATATCCCAAAGTCTGAATTTTTTTTAAATGGAAATTCTTATTTCTTGAGACTAAGCTGGCTAATATTTAGTTCTTGAAAATGTTTATGAACTTACTAGCTATAAACTTAATGAGCTGAACACTGGGATTATCAGCAAAGTTGCTTCTCCCTAGAAAGAAGTATGAAAACTCACTCATTTTCTTCAAATTGGATTAAAGGAAAAATTGAAATAGGATCTTCAAAATTCTCTCTCTCTCTCTCTCTCTCACACACACACACACACACACAAATGGAAGTGAATTAAATATTAGATTATTCCTATTGGAATTAATTAGAAGCCAATAGACAATTTCTTATCTTGAGCATAAATATATTCAACCTAAATTTGGCAAAATTAGACATAAAAAACAGTTTTGTGCCTATGAATGAAGAAGACAATGAAGAAACATTATCTCATTGGTTTTTCTCTCTGTTATTAGTAAAATTTGTTAATAATCATTGGAAGTCACATAATAATTGTTTCTAAAACATTTAAAATAGAATTCATCAGATGATAAATTCTTTATGCTCAGCGCCTGTTCCTTACTGTTCTTAAACCTCATTCGTTAAAAACAATAATTAATGATAACACTTTATCAAATACTTTTTTTTTAAATAACAATCTTCACATGCATTAATCCATTAAGCCCACATAATCCTGTCTTTGTTACTACGATCAACCTTTCTGGGGAATAATAACTTTTCACATAGCTTGTCTAAAGTCTTATGGTCAGAAGGGGTGGAGACAGAATCCAAACCCAAACAGTCTATACAATAATCACTGGCATTTCACTGCCTCCCTGGGCCTGGTACCTTACTAGATATTAGATAGATGCTATATACTTGCTCAATAATTATTGATAAGTATAAGCAACAGATATTTCCCAAACTTCTAAAATCTCGTTCCTGTATGAGAGAAATGAGATATTATAGAAAAAAGGCTATAAATCAAAGTTAAAGAAAGCGGAAGTGAAAGAAAGCCTGTTTTGGAAATCAGGCCCCATACTGTCACCTGAGGGTATGAAGATTATGGCTCCAGGAAGGTGTCTACATGACGGGTAAGTGAGCGAGAAATCCAGCTCTGCTCAGCCTGTGTCAGTAAGAGGGAGAAGGGCACCTGTGTGGTGCATCCGCACAAGGAAGGTGCATTTTTTAATTGTTCAAACTGAGAAGTTTATAAAATTCACCCAAAGCTCCAGCTGCCCTGCATATGTTCTGGAGAGGGTCCCATTCTACTCTCAGATATAATCCAAACTCGCTGAGTGATCTTGGACAAACCTATTTTTAACTTCCTCCATCCTCCTCCCATATTGATACATTAGAATATGATTCTAGATATTGCATGTAAACTTGTAGAATGAGCTTCATTTTTATGTAAAGCTTCAATTCTCTCTAGTAGTCTTTTAGACCATTTTAACAACCAAAAAAATTGTTACCCACTGATGAAATTTCAGCCCCCACTAGAGAATCAGTTCTAGTCCCTGAAGGCGAAAAAAAAAAAAAAAGAAGGAAGAAAGGAAGGAAGGAAGGAAGGAAGGAAGGAAGGAAGGAAGGAAGGAAGGAAGGAAAGAAGGGAGAGAGGGAAGAAAGAAACAATGGAGTGAAGACCATATTCTCTCAAAATTGCCACTCAACTGGAGTCTGATCCATGAAGGGGAAAAGTATTAATATAAGACTTAAGAGCATTAGTTTTCCTTGCATTTTACAGAAGCAAATTCTGAATAAAAATTCACCTAGAACTGAAAAAAAAAGGAAAGAACATAAATCTTGTCTTAAAAAGTTTAATTTGTGACTCCAGGGCTTAGCAACAAACCTATCATAAAAGGATTTCATGTTGTCATTGTTTAAAGTTTCTCATATTAAATATGTCATCTCTAATGGTAAGAAGAGTAAATTTGAAATTGATTTTGAATTGAAGAAAATTGGAAGGGAATTTAGTGAAATCATTATGTTGTCAAGAATTCTTCACATTCTCAATAACTCAAAGGCTAATTATTCTGTTCTAAAATTGTTCAGATGTTGAGTTTGGCATCCTCTTGTGGCTTTTCTCATTTGACCACCTCATTAGTGTCTTCTTTGAAAGCTGTGCAGAGGAATGAAAATGATATTCTCCTCTGGCTTGGTGGGTGAAGAGGATAGGCCAGTGACCTCCATGAGATATGGACATAGTCCAGTATTCTAGCTGTCTGTGAATTGACTGTACTTTATAAATCATTAGATGGAAACATAATTGCAATATAAATGCATAAACACATAATTTTTAAAAAGGCATATTATATTCCACCTTCTCTTAAAAAACACAGATAATATCCATGATCATTAAAAACTTCAGTCATGTAGGGTGGCTCACGCCTGTAATCCAAGCACTCCGAGGCCGAGACAGGAAGATTGCTGAGGTCAAGAGTTTGAGAACAGCCTGAGCAACAGCGAGTCCCCATCTCTTCTAAAAATAGAGAAAATTAGCTGAGTGTCATAGCACACACCTGTATTTCCAACTACTAGGTACTCAGGAGGCTGAGGCAGTACGATCACTTGAGTCCAAGTCCAGGAGTTTGAGGTTGCTGTGAGCTAGGCTGACGCCACAGCACTCACTCTAGCCTGGGGAACAGAGTAAGACTCTGTCTCAAAAAAAAAAAAAAAAAAAAAAAAAAAAAAGAACAAAGATAATAAAATAAAAAATAAAAACTTATGTAAATTGCATTGACAAATAAAGTCTCTACTTCTACTTTCTTCCTTCCTATCTCCTTCTCCCTTAGGCTACTAAGTCTTTAAAATGATAGTGCCCTGGGTTGAATAGTGTCCTCCAAAAATTCATGTCTACCTGGAACCTGTGAATATGACCTTATCTGGAAATAGGGTATTGCCTATGCAATCAATCTAGATGACATCATACAGAGTTAGGGTAAATTTAACGACTGGCATAAAGAGAGAGAGATTTGAAGACAGAGGAGACACTGAGGAGAGGGCCATGCCAGAAGCTGGAGGGGGCAAAGAAGTATTCTTTCCCAGAGTCTTTGAAGGGAACATGGCCCTGCCAGAACCTTGATTTTGAACTTTTAGTCTCCATGACTACAAGAAAATTAATTTCTGTTGTTTTAAGCCACACAGTTGTGAAATTTTGCCGCGGTGGCTCTAGGAAACTAGTAAAGATTTTATCTAGTGATTTTCTCTTTAGCACAGAGTTGTTTTTTTTTTTTTTTTATTTTATTTTTTTTATTTCAGGATATCATGGGGGTACAAGTGAGGCAAAGTCATAACATATAGCACAAGAGTTTTTAAGGACATGAAGGGTGCAATCTCCAAACCTTCTGGAAAAGGTAGATACAAAGAAATAAATCTATAAACACAGAGAGCAAGGCTCTGCTTTTGAATTGGATGGATATAGCACCATGTGTCTGCCTGTACCTCCACTCTTTCAAGCACACCTCTCCTTCTAAGCTCTGATTTTTGTTTACCTTGACTATTTATTACACCGTAAGCTCTAAGAGGCAAGGTCAAAGTTGACTTGTGACCGCCATACCCCCAGCACTATGTAAAGTGCCCTAGGGCACACTAATTGCTTCCTTCCTTCCTGTAGGAGGAAGGAAAGGAGGAAAGAAAGAGGGAGGAAGCCAAACACTCAATAAATGAATTTTTTACCTTCTTCTTGTCAAACTTATTTCAAAAAAAATATATTGATAATGTTAGGAACACATAGAAATTCACTGCTATGTTCACAGGCTTGCTAATGAGCAATTCAGCCTTTTATTATAAAATGTAATTTACTATTTGTGGTAATAAGGTCATTAGATTTTACAACTTCTATTACATTTAACGTTAGAAAAAGGAAATAATAATAGACTTTTAGTGTTAATAGGGATTCTAGAAATAATCTTTTTTTACCCTTTTGTTGTATAAGTGAAAAAACATAGGTCCCAAGAGAGAAATCAAGAGAAGCCCTATATCCTAACTCCCAGCTTTATGTCTCTCCTGCTTTATTATATTGTCAGGACATCAACAGTAACATGTAGGAGATTCCACATTTACAGAATAACTTCTAACCCTTTATGTAATTCCAGGATGCAAAGAATTGGAGAATTGAATCTGAATAAAATAAAGCTTCTCCAAGTTATCAGTGACGGATCATCAGAGTGCACATCACCAAAATGGTATTAGTGCTTGTATCATATACTCCTCCCAAAAGTGGGCCATGAACTAAGGCAAGACCAACTTCTGCATCACTTAGCTTCTTAATCAGAATATGATAATATTTAAATCTCCTGTCTTTTCTAGTTTCTTGCTTAAGATATTGCTGAGCACCACATGAAACACTGACTGTTAATGTTTTGTAAAATAAAAAACCTTTTATACATATTCCCAGACTATTATTGTCTAAAGTTTTTGATGATCAGAAAATACTTCCCTGGTCTCCAGCCAGCCTCACCTCACACCACTCCTTTCTGGTTGCAGCACACACTTCATCCTCTGGACTCATCTAGAAATAGGTTCTCTCTGTCTATTTCTTCATCCTCACCAGTGAAAACATCGTTGTGGCGTTGAGTTAAATGTCATGTCAAGCTGATTCAGTCCTATATATTTTTTCTAATTTAGAACAAAAATAAATGTTAGTTCACTGTGGCAGACAAACACTCTTCTGGCATATTAAAGAGACTGGCATCTCAGGCAAAGAACTGGCAGGATTTTAAGATTTACAAAGTAATTTGCTGAATAGACTACTTGATTTCAACATGGGGATTGTCAAAGTTGACTCCTTGAAAGAAAAATGATAATGGAGTTCACCCTGCAAACAATGATGAATCCAAACCTCATTCCCTGCTTCAAAAATATCCTCAAACTTTATAAGAGCCAAATTTATTTTGATCAGCTTGCCTTAATAGCTGGCCCATAAATTTCCTCTGTTTACTGATAAACAGTTATAATTTAAATAACATTGGGATTCATTTTCCAGGCATTTTATTAGCTGCTCTGAATTGATTAATGTTTCATGAAGTCTGTTTGAGAGGGGGAAAAAAGATAATGATTACATTTTTGGTGTGTGTGCTTTTCTTTGTTCGTCCTTGTGGTATTAATGTTATAACTTTACTAATTTATATCACAGTGCCATCTATTGGGCTAAATGTGCTTTTCTCATCGGGAGTCAAATTCAAAACCTGGATGGAACTGGAGACCATTCTCCTAAATGAAGTATCGCAAGGATGGAAAAACAAACACCACATGTACTCAGCATTAAATTAGAACTAACTGATCAGCACTCATGAGCACGTACGGAAGTAAAACTCAACAGGAATCAAGCAGGTGGCAGGGGGTAGAAGCGGATGGGTGAAATCACACCTGGGTGATGGGCACACTTACGCTTTGACTCAAGCTGTACAAAAACAATCCATGTAACCAAACCATTCGTACCCCTGTAATATTCTGAAAATTTTTAAAAATTAAAATAAAAAACAAATATAAATGAAAAAAAGCCATTCACTTCACTGGTTCCGAGAGAACCATCAAATTAGTTTATTAGGGGAAATTGTAATGATTCAAAAGAATATTCGACTTCAACACAGCTTAAATCTCTGTAAAGAATATGGAGGCATCCGTAGTAAAAAAGAAATAACTTGAGATACTTCGTGCAAATTATTATTATTGTGATGTCATATTAAGATACTGTTTTATCAAAAAAAGTGCAATAGTAATGTTTCTAGATTTTGGATTCTCGTGTTTTCTTGAGAAATGTGTAGTATACATGATGGAAGCAAATGAGGTTTGCAATGATCCAAACCCCCCCATGACCCCAGAAATACTGAGAAGACGTCTGTCCTGGGTTTCTTTGCATCTTGTAACAACACTCATTGTAGCACACGCCTGCAAACAACAACAATGTGCAGTTACCATCTGCCCACATGACTGTCTGCAGGACCATACTGTGGAGTTAGGAGGACAAAGACTATGCTTTTCCGGATCTGCATTCCAGCATCAGGCACACAGGTTGGCCAAGCAGTAGTTTCCAGAGAATGGGGAGAGTCTCACAGAAACATAGTTTTTAGGCATCTCTGCCTCATCAGTGTCATCATTCTTAGTTTACAGGAAGAAAAGTACTCACTGGTAGATAGAGTGACATATTCAAAGAAGGCAATCGTTACAAATCAAGTTTGGATAATGTTTAATGTCACCCTGACCTATATGAAGTCACAGGTCTAATTTCAGACTTACAGAATTAATTATTAAAATGTCCAATCCATGGGTTTAATCTTTCTTTTTTAGTCTACATCCTTTTATTAAGCAATAAATGAATACAAAATTATAATTAAAATTTTACTTGCTTCTATAGAGACCATTTAGACCCTAAGATTGCAAAATTGTAATGTACTCTTTGTGGGTTTAATCTCTTTGCTGATGTTACACATTTTCTCTATATTGTACAGATCTTAAATATTTGCAATATTATTAGACTGTGCTAACAGAAGGATCTTAATTTGAGCATACAGATTCAAAGGAGATCATTTTCTAGATCTTTAACTTCCATTGGTAAAACTTCTCACAAAACATTTGCCTGAAAATGTCTTAAAATTCACAAATAGTCTTTTCCCTTCTTTAGTAAATAAACTATCTATCTTTTCTATTAAAAGTTTTACTATGATGATTTGGCCTAGAATGTGAAAACCTCCAAGTAACCAAAACACTATATCTTTTAAAGATTATGAGTTAAGTTCCCATAAATTTCTGTTTGGGGAGTGTGGTGAAGTGAGAGATACAAAGCTCAGTAGTAGAAAAGTAATTTGCTATATTCTGAATTCAGACATATGGTGAACTGGTTCGTATAAATACTAACACAATTCATTTATGATTTTTGCCTCCCACATCTCCCAAGTTTTCTCAAAGAAAATATTCCTTTTGAGGGAGAGGCCCCTTGAGAGAAAAAGAGAGATTTGCCAAAGCTGAAACATTCTATTCATGTGTATTTTTAAAATATAACTGGAATGTTTTCTTGGACTATTATATTATTATATTATGTTGAATAATACATAAGGATAAAATTTCTATGTTAGTTTTAGATTCACCATATAATGTTCAATAAGGCAGTCAAAAATCAAATCATATCATAAAAGTTATTTTAATTATAGCCAATTCTCATTTTATTTCCTTTTAAATATAATTCCTATTTCTAACTCCTAAAAAGATAATAATTGTCAGAGGATAAGGTTATTTGGCTGTATTCTTCTTTTATTAATTGTAATTTTTATAAGGTTTTATTTCATTGAGATAGAGTCTCCATTTCCTATAATTATCTAATTCTGTAATATATTTATATCATTTTGTTTAAACAGGTATTACTGATAACAATGAGAATAGTTTAACTCAATCCAAAAATATTATACTATACAGCATCTCAGGAAATAAAAATATAAATCCCAATTAACACATAAATTTTAATTTAGCGAGGTATGATGGGGTTATCAGTAAAAGACTGTCAAATACATAAGAATGGAAATATGTGGAAAAAATGGAGTTGAAATATGAGTTCAAGGATAAATAGGAAAATAGAAGTTTTCTATGCTGAAAAAGAGCTTGCTCATGTATTTTTAAATGAATGATGGTGGGTACCAAATCATTATACTCTATTAATTACAATTAAAATAGGAGGCAATTTTATTGCTAAGTGATACTACCTACAATTTGTCAGATATTACATTCTTGCAATCTAATGAAAAAATGTAAATGTTAACATAAATGATCTTTAAATGGAACATACAGCTCTTCCTTTTGTAAGTATACTGATGCGGTCCCCAACCCCTGGGCCATGGACCGATATCCTCTGCAGCTGTTAAGAATCAGGCCATGTCACTGCCTGAGCTTTGCCTCCGCACCCTTCCATGGAAAAATTATCTTCCATGAAACTTAAGAACCTGGCTGCACAGTAGGAGGTGAGTGGCAGGTGAGAAAGCAAAGCTTCATCTGTATTTACAGCCGTTCCTCATCATTCACGTCAGGTTTTCTATTAGACAAGTTAGTTGTTTGCAAATAATCAGTTTTGTTTTGTCCAGCCCAAACTTTATAATTCTTTTATTGATTGGTTAGGGTCTACAGCACAATGTTGAATTACCATGAGGAAAGTGGACATTTTTATCTTGTTCTTGATTTTTAAAAGAAGACTTCTAACTCTGCCTAGTTATTATAATATTTTTGAAGGATTTTTTTTAAAGATAGACATCTTTTTTCAGGTTAAGTAAGAGGTCTTATATTTCTAAATTCCCAATAATGTTTTTCATAAATTTGTGTTACATTTTCATAAATTTTTTATTCATTGAGATAGTTTTAATTTTTTTCTTCTTTCATTGTGAATGCAGTGAAGTTCATTTTCTAGTAATGAATCGTCATTTTATCTGCGATAAAGCCGCTTTGATTGTGATGTATTCTTCTATGTGGTTTTAGTTTTCTAATATTGTGTTTAAAATTATTATATTTTATATTTTTGCACAATTATTGATAATAATGTATACTGTCCTTAAAGAATAAGTTGAGTATCCTCCCTTATTTTTGCATGATATAAACTAGAAATATTAATTTTTTAATAGGGAAGCAAGAAAATGAGAAACACAAGACTCTAGAAAATATTAACTCAAATTGGGGAAGATAGTATGATAGCATGTATTAATATGTAGAGCTGTAGTTCTCATGTTGGGTGAAAGGTGCATGGTATATTTATGCTATTCATAAATAAGCAAATGAAAATATGTGACAATTTAAATTTTGACCTATTTAAAGAACAGATATTGTGTATTCCTCCATTTTAATATTATATTCATACAAGTGGATTTATGACCAGTATGATAAATGTAAATGTCTTTGAAAACTAAAAATCCCCATAAAAGTGTGAGAGACTTTTATATTAAAAGGAAAAAAAGTTGTACTTGGACCACACTATTTATACTGTTCAATTTTGTGAAACAAATACAGCTGTAAAATCTCTATCTACCAGTCATCAAAATAATCACTTAAGTATAATTAGTGTATTTTTATCTTCTTGCCTTGGTCTTTAGAAAATTACAAGGTATTGTAGAGAGTTTCAAATTTTAGAAAAGTTATTATAGCAAGTTTCTCATATTTATCACTGATAGCATTCAAAAGAGACTCCTCTTCAATGTTTTCTCCATCTGTTTCTTGGGTACTGGAAAATTTTCTGTCCATTATAACCATATTCTATTAATGTTATTGATGATATAATGACAGAAAACAAAATTCAATAGCTCTAACCCAAAAGGATAGTTTGGGTCCATGCTGACAGGCTACAAAATGAACATTTCTTTTAGTATTTTGGCTTTCAGTTTTGTATACATCCATTTGGTAGATAATTACAGTAATAGAAAAAATATGTAAAGCAAAATGAATTGCTATTGCTATTTAATTTTAATATTTTATATTTAAAAATGTAATATATGTTATTTTCAAAATTTAAGACTTTACATACAATCTTAAATATTTATATAATATACTTTATATTAAATTGTAAAAATAAAATAAATAGATAAAAAGGAATAAATTCATAATCTCCCATTATCAGTCGCTATTCATACTTCTCTATATCAACCTTGAAATTAGCTTCCATCCTTTTTTTCCATTTTCAGCTAAAAGTAACTAAACCATTTTAGTATTCTTTAAAAAATTCTTGCTGACAAAGGGGTAGATATGAACAACAGTGCATCAGAGATACTGTTGCTGTAGGAACTATTTGTTCATCATCTTCTGTGTTGCAGGTACTGTTTCAAGCACTTAAAGACATTAGCTCATTTAATCTTTTAAGAAAGCAAACAAGCTAGATAATTATCATTTTCTTTTTCTAAAAGTGAACAACTTTATATTATTTGCCAAGGTTAAGCAGTTTGTTTCTGTGGTAGAACCAAGAATACAAACTATGTGTGTCTACCTCCAAAACCATACCTTCTTATAAGAAATCAAAAGGAAGATGTCTATAATTATCACTCTCAGTTGGAAGAGGAGGTTACTTTTCAAAAGAAGAATAAAGAGAAAAGAAAGATGCATTCCTGACTGTTGCTTTTTGAAATGCATGACAATTTTCTAAACTAAATGGAATTATTCAAATTGAGAATAAATCCCGTAAGTTGGGTGATAGTGTCCTCTTCTGGTAAAAATGAGAATATCAAAAATATTTGTTAAAAATCATAAATGTTTAATATGAATTTTGAATAAATTATATAAAATTTTTTTTCTTATATGGATAAGATACTTCTTATAAAAATAAAGTCAAAGGATGCTAATATAAATGGTAGATCCTTCTGGGGTGGTTTTCTTATATGGCATAAAAATGTATTATTTTATAAGAAAAGATTATTCCATTGGACAAATATAAGGATGAATCTTATCAGTGATATGATCTTAGGAAATTTTTTTACCTTTTTCTAGGCCTCAGTTTTTCAATATGAGAAATAGGGAAAATTAAGGTAACAATTGCAAGATCTATAGCAACCACTATTATTTTTAATGGTCATGTTATGGTTTACCAATAAATGCAATATATGTTTTCAGAATGATTTTCATAACAAAACTGAAATTCACAGGGCATGGTTGCAAATCCTAAATTATAAGTGAAGACACTAAGGCTCAAATGTTCTTCATATTTTGACTACTTAATGGTGAATCTAAGTTGTAAACCCAGGTCTTCCCTTTCAAAGCCCAGTGACCTTTCTACTAATGTTCTGACAATATTCACCCCATCAGTCCTGCAAATGCAAACCTTTGTTAAACTAAGTTCACTATACCTGCCATCATTACAGACCTGATATGTCAGGGTAGAAGAATTGAAAGACTATTCAGTCCAATGATTTTCAAAATATATTTTCCTGTTGATCCCCCATACTCTTTCTGCAAGCACATAGGGGTAGAAAAGAGGCACATTTCCAGTTTCTCTCTCCTATGTCTGCTTTGTATTAGACAGATTCAGGTCAGGGAGCAAGCACAACACAGTAATTTGAACAGAGAATGCTTAACATCAAGAATTATTGCCTAGTAATAAAGGAATAACTTTAAAAGGTAAAGAGAACTTGAAGGAATAAATTAGGTCTGAGAAAGCGTAATCAAGGAAAAAATAAACTTGGAAGTGAGGATCCCTCACCAAGACGGGGATTGGGATCTTGTTGAAGAAGATGTGGTTAAAGCTTAAAAGATGATGGAGAAGTTCACTGGGTTGTCTTGGGCAAGATAAGGTCCATAGTTGCTGGAACAGGGCCAGCTTGGACCGGCTTTAGGAAATACCCTTCTATGTTAAAGGTGGGCTAAATCTAGAGGCCAGGGAACTGCAGCCGTGCCTGGCAAGCAGGAAGCACCCCTCTGGGATGCAGACAGACCCAGTGTGGGAAGCTGGAGTGCCTGTGTGACTCACCTGCAATCTACCCACAGGATTTTGAAACTCAATGGCAAGTCCAAGAGAATGTGGCTGGAACTTGATTGGGGTAAGCATCACCGGTATCCCCTAGACATGACACTGGTTGCCATGTAGAAAGAGCAAGAAGAATAAATTGGAAGTACACCAGAACCAGGAAGATAAATCTCTTTTTCCTGCAAAGTCTCTTCAGCATACTCTACTGAGAAATTTGAATGGCAGCCTAGACACAATACGGAAATGGTTATGCGCTCAGTTCCATTATCATAGAACAGATAAGGAAGGACATATTTGAAGTAAAAAGGCAGTAGATGGATCCAGAACTATTTGGTTCTCATAGGTTTTACATGTTAGGGACAAAAGAAGTTTGATTTTACCAAGAAAGAAAAAAAGGAAATAAAAAGATTCCACAAATTCAAAACAATATATTTTGAAAACCAGTGATGTTATTAAATCTATTCTACTTTGCAGAAGAGAAAATTGAACTCCCTAGAAGGAAAATCACAGAGCCTAGGACACATTGTTTGTTAAAGGCAGATCCAGGACTAGAATACAAATTTCCAAATGTATAATCCCTAAACTACAGTAAGGGCTCTACCATATTATATGTTCTCCCTGATCATACAGACAGGACGAAGATATGCTTTTGCATATGTGTGTCTGCTAAGTGTCTAAACAATGTTAGGTCTTATGGACAGGGTATTATATTAAATGTAAGATCAACAGGGGAATTAGGCAAGTGAAATGCTATGAAATATTGCTTTATAACAGATAAAACCAATAATGCTTACACTTTGGTATTGATCTGTTGCAGTTGAGAGCTTAAACTAGTTGATGATAGAGATTTAGTTATTGACGTGAGCAATCTTGCACAAATGAATGTACTTTGGATTAGCCATGATATTGTCTTCCTACCAATGGTAATTCCCAAAGATCACTTTAATCCCCATGAAATCATAGAGATCAAACCCCATGATGAAATCTTAAGGTAAGGAGAAGTTTTGAAAAAATCTGTAAAGTATGTTTCTTTTGTCCACCAGACAGGAGTCCAAATTTCTTAGCCTGGTAAATGTAACATTTAACTGCCTCCCCAATCCTTCCCATTCATTAAGGAACAATAGAAATCTTACCACTTGAAACCACATGAGTATCTATTGGTGATCACAATGAAGAATGTATTATTATAATGATGAAGATGGAGATAATTACATAATGGCCATTGGTAGGGTGTCTTTTTTGAGCTAGGATCCACTGTCACAGTATAAAGGTCCTTATCTTCAGGTCATCCTTATTTTTACTTAATAATGGCTCCAAAATGCAAGAGTAGTTTTGCTGGCCTTTTACAATTTAAGAAACTGAGACTTGTAGGGGTCAATAAATTGACCAAGATAGCCAGACTAATAAGCAGAGATGTTGTCTTCATTCAAACCCAGACATAAGAAGATATTTCTCCTTTGATTGGACTAAATAGTCCAGGTTTTTCTGTCGGGTCACTAATGTTTACAGATATTGAGGTCCTTGAAAAGTTGTTATAGTCCTATGCCTTGGGAAAAATTTCAAAAGTTCTTCCTCTTACATATAGTAGCATACTCCAAGCATTCCCTAGAAATATGTGGTTCAAAATAACTATTTTATTAGACTCATTTATTATTGGAAAGTTCCTATAACTTAGGATGCCATTATTTTAATGTGAGCCTCAATTACTCATATTCAGTCTCCCTCAGCATCTGAGAATAAATGCCTGCATTACTTCATGCTTCATATTTAGGATTGCAAGTGTTGCTCTGAAATAACCAAGGTGAATATTGGCTGAATTTCCCGTGACAAGAAAAAAGAGATTTTCTTTCCTCTTCACACCCAACCACACTTGCATAATGAATAGGCATCAAATGCCCATTAAACAAAAATACATAAGACATGTTTAGGTAACATTTAATACAAATGTTATTTCCTAAATGAAAAATTGAGAATTGCAATTTAATTCTTTGGTTTTCCTCTTATTTGCTCAATATTTCCAGGCTATCATCATCTTCATTCTAAAGAGAAGAGTCACTTGGAGATACCCTGAAGGCTGGAGCTGTGGTTTTCCTGAGCTTTGCAGCCCCTGCATTATAGAGCCAGCCCAGTTAATAGTTCAGAAAATATTCTTAAGCTTCATTGACTTAAGTCTAGTTAAAAGAATTCATTTTTTAAAAAATCCTTTCAAGCTCAAGCTTACTTTGATTCATGTTTACGCTGGGTAGAATTCTTATGGTCTTGGCCTGCCCTGAAGCAAAGCCAAACAAGTTGGCAGCCTGTAAACTTGTTGAAAAACTGTGAATTTTGTTTTTCCCCACTCTCAGCTCTAAAGTAATATACCCTTCTAGAAGAACAAGATGCATTTTTAGCACTGGGGGTGCTTACTTGTCTTTTCTCTACTGTATCTCCTTTTGCCTGGCTGGAGGTGGCTTGACCACTCAGCAGTTGTACAACTTGTTGAAGTAACTTTGTCAGGGAATGTTTTCACTTTTGCAAAGTGGAAAGTAATGCTTCCCATCAGTACTTTGAGTCAAATACCTAAAACAATCTGCCTTGTTTCTGTACTGTCAATTATAATACATCTCTCATCATATATAATGTGAAACCTCTTTGAGGAACTCTGACTGACATCCAAATTGGACTTATTGCTTGTCAGTGTTTTTATTGTAACTGATAATACCTTTTACCAAAGTTCTTATTAAGCTGAAGTGCAGTTGTCTATTAATATGTCATCTTCCTCACTAAATTATTGATTATTGGGCAAAAGGATTGTGCTTTGATAGAGCTTAGATAGGTCGGGATAAATAACCAAGCTTTGAATTTAGCTGACCAGAAAAAACTTTTAATGGTTGACTCACTGTTAAAAATAAAGAATTTTTAGTTTAGTTTAGCATAGCTTGTTTGCTAATTGTTCTTTATATGGAACATATGTAGAACTGTTTTATTCAAATTCTTAGAATAATTTCTTCTTTTGATGATAATTTTCTTTTTACATAGATTTGTCTCTTATATAATCCACATAAAAGAGTTTGTAATTTCACTTAATAATTTCCTATGTCTCTGCAGGATTTTAATTCTCTTAAGTATTAATTTTCTTCTATTTGTTCTAATGATAAATTCAAATAATCTTTTTGGGGGGGTTGTCAAATCCTTGGATATACACTCTACTGGACTTAACCCCACGGAAGTCAGTAGGATGAGGCTTTAGAAATCTAACTAACTAAACATTCTCATGCACACCTGCTACTCTGCAGGTAGACTGACCCCACTGGATTTTCAGGTAATATGTGATCCTTCCCTGCTACAAGTCTGTAGTCCCATCCATTCCGTCTGTATTTCTATCCTGTTCTCCACCTCCTGTTCCTTCTTGTTCAGGCCAATTTAGTCCACCTACATAAAGGATTTCCACTCTCTCCTACCTGTTCCAAGAACCATTCTGGGAAGTGAGAAGCACCCTCTTCTCACATGTTTTATCCCCTCAAGTTTGTCCCCCAAGCATTTAATAATGAAAACATCTCGATGTTTCTCAAAACAAAACAAACATAACTCCATCTTCCTTCCATTGCTCCTTAGGCCTCTCCCCATTTCTTTCCCCCCTTTGAAAGCCATAAAGCCGGAGAGACTCGGCTCATTCACCTACTGTCTTCCCATCTACCCCCACCAAAAATCTTCATGCGGCACTCAGTGTTCCTCTCAAATTCTTCTCTCTAAAACCAAGGTTAAACTCTTCTCATTAAATCCAAAGGACTTTTCTATCTTTGTCATTTTAGGCAGCATTTTAAATCAGTTCATAACGCTCTCCTTTTGAGAGTCACTGTTTTCCCGCATCTCTTTTTATTGGGTTAAAAACCATCAGTAAAGTGTCACAATCTAGGGCAAAAAGCTCAATAAATTTTAAATACCTGTACATCCATGAAACTACATCACAAGTCAAAACTTAGCACGTGTAGCATCCTGAGAGTTGCTCACAGACTTTTTTCTAGCCAATATATACCCAAATTTATGCACTACATTGGCCTCTATAAACTTAGATTAATTTCCCATACTTTTGAATCTCACATAAATAGAATCATATAGTATTTATTCTTCAATGAGAGCTTTGTCACCATACAGGATGTCTATGATTCATCCGTACTGCTACATGCAGTAGTAATACATAGTGTTTCGTAATTGTCTATCTTTTTCTGAGACAAAACCAATTTATTTATCCATTCTGCAGGTAATGGACATTTAGGTTATTTCCACTGCTCTGAAAATATTTTCTGATTGTGTCTTTGTGGATATAGTACACATTTCCAGGAGAGGAATTGCTAAATTATAAGTTTTATTTTATTTAGCTTCAGAAGATAACTAAGAGTTTTCAACAATGGTTACAGCAGTTTTCTCTCCATTCACAATATATGAGATTTCTATTTCTATTATATATTCTTACCAAAATTTGATATTGCCAGTTCTTTAAATAATACATATTCTGGTGGGCATCTCATTGTGGTTTTAATTTTTTATTTCCTCAATAAATAATGATTTTGAGTAAATTTTAATATGAATACTGGTCATTGAAAATTATCTTTAGTAAGTAGTTTTCAAGCCTTTGCCTACGTTATTTTGATTGATTTTTCTGTATTTTTCTTGTTTATATGTAAAGTTTTACATATAAGATATATTGAAGTAATAAAATATTCATATTATTCATGTGGACATTGAATTTCTCTTTTGAATTGCTTTTTAAGACATCTGCTCATTTTATTTTTTAATTAAATTTTCTTTTTCTCATTTATTTGTTTTTTTATTTATGTGCATATGTATATATACATAAACACATGTACATGTATGTTTGTATGTACTTAAACCCATATATACTGGATATGAGTCATTTGTCAGATTTATGTACTGAATTTATATGTTTTCAGTCTGTGACTCATTGCATATGCCCTTATTATTGCCTTTTGATGAACAGTGATAATGAAGGCTAGTTTATTAACTTTTTATATTTAGTCCTTTTTGTGTTCTACTGAAAAAAAGTTTTGCCTACAACTAGGTTTTGAAGATATTCTCATATGTTTTCTTCTAGAAGTTCTATAATTTTGCCTTTTATATCTACTATGAGATAGCTATGATCTGATTCAAATTAATTTTTGCGTATGACATGATGGAGCCAAGATTCATTGTTTTTCCAATATGGATGTCCAATTGGCCCACCACTACCACTAAGCTCTGTTTTTCTGTTTTTGCTTTTGTTTTAGGGCCTCTAACCTTCATCAGACTAATAAAATTCTCTTCTACTGCTAATTTATTGAGAATTTCACATGAGTAAGTGCTGAATGGTATCAAATCATTGCCTGCATGTATTATAATGATTATGTAATTTTTATCTTTTTTCTCCTAATGTGGTCAATTATGTTGATTGATTTTCAAAAGTTATTCCAACCTCATATTCCTAGATGGACTCCGCTTGCTCTTTGTGGTGTATTATTTTTATATATAACTGATTCCACTTGCTAACATTAGTGTAGAATTTTTTATATATGTGAGTGACAAATGCAGAGCAATAACTTCCCTTTCTTGGATGTGTTCTTGTCTTGCTTGTATTAAGTTTATGCTGGCTACATAAACACAATTAGAAAATATTCTTTCTTTTACTATCCTCTGGTAAAGTTATGCATCATTACATATATAATATATATATCAAATATGTTTAGCTAAGAGTTTTCAATAACATTAATAATAGCATTGATTGTGTTGATAATATAAAAACACAATATTCTATGAATATTGAGTTTAATAGGTATATATTCTATTTCTTTTGTCTGCATGTGTCAACTTGAGTAAACTTTGTTTTCCAATAATTTTGCTGATTGTATCTACATCTTCAAATTATTGGCAAAAATATTGTTCATAATATTGTTTTTTTAAACCTATCAGATGGCTGAAGATGGCAGACCAGAGATATCAGCTGCCAGATCATCTCGGAAAGAAGGAAAAGTAGTAGATGAAAAACAAACAAGCAAACTAATATAGATTGGATGTAATTCTAAAAGAAAAGTGCCAGAACCTACCAAGATTCCACTGGAAGAAGTTGTGGAGCAGAACAAGAAGGAGCAAGATATCAGCATAGATCAACCCCAGAGATACTTGAAGTCCAGAGAAAAGGATGAGGGGAGCAGGGTTTGTTTCTCAGATGATCACATCTCTGGAAGTCAGCAGGCTCCCAGCTGCTGGAGAGTCTTTCTACCCTCAGGAGCCCAAAAGCTGCCACCAGTGAACTGGGAGCTGCTTGAGGACAAAGCACCAGGCTGCTAGCCCCCTTGGGGTGACTTCCCCTCACCACAGACCCAAGCCGAGATGGTAGATGCCATATTGCTTCTCCATCCACTGTGCGCCTTTGTCCTCCCCAGGGAGCTTCAGCTCCTCACTTTTCCTCCTGCTCATTCACACACAAACATTTCCCAACTCTGGCCCAGACTGTGGGAGCCACAGGAGCAGATGGGTCCCAGGGGATCTGCTCTGTGACCCAGAGCCTAGAGATTCCAGGAGGGCTGCCTTCTGGGGAGATGGACAAAGATGACCACAGGGCCAGCTTCCCTCCTTTTGGACTCTTTTCCTCCCCCATCTGTGGCTGCTGAGAGAGACAATTGAGCCAGTTGAGCGCTCAGGAGAAGCTTCTTCCCCTCTGTTGGTGCATCCACCATACCAAGGCTTCCACAGAGACTTGGGCTCAAATATTTCCTCTTAAAGATGTGCATCAGGCTAAGGGGTGCTCAGACTGTGAGATCCCTGCTCACTGGCCCTCCTTGGTGTTGCTGGCCCAGCTCCTCCATCAGCTCTGAAGCAGAAAGTCATCAAACCTGTTTGAGCACTCTATAGACAACTCAGGTCAATACACTTTTCCCTGGCATCATCAAGGATTGATCTTTGGGGACCCAGTGACAGGCCTGCCGGCCAAATCCCATACCCCCAGGACTCAATGATGTTGCTCGGGGGCATGGAGGGGAGATTTGTGAACTAGTCTCAGGAGGTAAGAGAGCTCACGTGGGCAGAGCTGAAAAGACAGCGCAATGTGGGTCCCAGCCACAGCGCACTCACAGAGCACCCTACCTCCCATAGGAAGGCTGTACTCTCAGCCCAGAGTGGGATCCCAGACAAGGAAGCTCCCAGCCTTCTGTGCCATAGTGGGAGAGCTCAGCTAGTTTGAGCTCCTGCATGCTGGCAGATGCTGGAGGAAGACTGCAGAGCAGGGGAGAAAGGAAAAGAGTGAAACCTGCTCTCGAAAGCCAAATTGTGAATCTCAGATGGCCCTGCCCCTATAAGCAGACTTTCTGGCCACTTCAGCCCCTCCCTGGTGGCCTGAGAGAGGACCTTTGGCCCTTGCTGAGACAGCTACCTTACCAGCTTTTGTGGAGCCTGAGGGCAGGCTCACCTGACCCAGCCCCACCAGGTTTGTCATCTTGAAAGCCATGGCACCTACCATTTTCCTCTTCTGAGCATAAATAGTAGAAGAAAATGACAGATCCCATTGAAGATGCCACTAATGCTGAAGCCCAACACAAGTGCCATTGTTGGCATAATCAGTTGGCAATACCAGTGTCTTTGCTTCTGATGCCCAATATGAAAGCTCTTATGTCTGCCCAAGGGTTGTGCTACCTTATTGTTGTAGAGACTACTAGGATACAGTCTCAATTTTCTAGATCTTTTAAGTTTTACATATTCTTTTACCATAACTCTACTTAAAATTTAAATGCAGGTTCCAAGGGATTGGTAAATAAACATTTTTAAGAGACAGAGTATTGTCTCAAAATTATATATACTCTCTAAAACTCAATGTAATATCCTTGAAACAAATTTGCATAGTTGAATGCTCTCTTCCTTAGTCCTAGGTGGCTTTTTAAGCTTCCCCTAAATACAATCTAGCCTAACCCAGCCGATCAGACCTGCAAACATGCCCCACCATGCTTCAATATAGTGGTGAACCAGGTTAGATTTAGTTCCGAACCTATGGATTTAGAAAATACCATGATTTCCTCATTTGTACTTGCCAAATGAGTAGCTGTTCCTTGAATCCACAGCCCTGGTCTGTGTGCTGTATCCTTTTACATATAAAATCCAGCCCCCGGCCCCTCCATCCACACCGCAGCAGCACAACCGTGCACCCCCACCGCACCCACAGCTCTCACACAGCGTGGCTGATCTGGAGTTGGTTATACAAGTGAATCGTTAAGAACTCCATCTTATTTAATGAGGCCTGACATAGGCTATGCCATCCGCATTAATTATAATCGTAGATCTTATTAAGGAACAGAACATGTAAGATTTTCTCAATAGCCCCTGAAGGACAAATGAAGACCTTCATTTCCAAGTTTATAATTAGCCAATAAAATTCCTTACCTTGGAGCGGTGCTAAACAGTGTTAATCACGTGAAACAACAAAAGAAAGGTCTAATGCTGGTCAAGGCACAAGACAAAGCTTAAAGTATGAAAAAGTACAGGGACTCAGAGTCAGATGTTTCTAAATATTCAACCTGAATCTACAATCATAAAGCAACCTTAAGTAATACTGTCCATACTACATACTACAATACACTGAAGTTTTGTAATGTATAAAATAATAATTATTTGAAGTGTTGCTCTACATAAATCAGATAATAAATATAAAGTAACTAGCACAGTGCCTGTATCATGGAAGATATCCAGATACTAGTTGTTGTCATTAAAACTTTATTGGCTTTGTTATTCCCTAGCCATTACTTGCTAGCCATTAAAATATTCCTAAGAAAATTTCCATACCCTTAGGATTATAGACTATTGAAAAGATACTGAAAAAAATGGTACTACTATTCACTTAGTTCAGATGAGATGGCTTTCACATGGGCCATCCATAGAATATACCTCGATGTCAGTTTTATATGGATGTAATTTTTACTTGAAATTGAATGGACAAAATTGTATCAACGTGTTCTCCCTAAATAACAACCATAATAAGCTATTTTAGTTTCCTAGAAATGTAAAATTTAATTGTAATTAAACTCTATAGAACATATATTTCAAAAACAAGGTCAAGCTGTCAAATTAAACACTGTAAGTTGATTCCAAGTTTTCCTTTTAAATATTCATTCACTCCAAATGATGATTTTTGTTACCTAAAAACCCATATCAGCAGCACATGATTAGTAACAATTTTTTCTTATTTAAATGAGCAAAAATTAACAAGTGACCAGCAGGACTAAAAATCACTTTTTTGGTTCTTTCAAATAATTATATTTACTGAGCAATTTCTTTGTGCACTGTGCCCGGAGAACAGAATTGAAGAAAGGATAGAGGTTCTTTAGTGAAGTGGGCTCTACCCACAACTTGCAATGCCTGGTTCAATGTCCACCTTCTTTTCATCACAGTCTCACCTTCTTACCAACACCAGGACATGTTCCTTTTCTCTTTATCCAGGAAATACACCTCAGGACATTGCTGTTCAGCTACATCTTGGTTTTCTCCTTGAAAAAGGCAAAGAAAATTCACAAAGTGCAAAGAACAATGACAAGAGGACAAAATAAGTAAACAGTGGGTTACCTAAAGTAACTCCTCTGCAGAGCATTGTTTATAGATCCTAGGTAGAAGGACTTGCTAAGCATTATGATAAAACAAATGAGAAGCTTAAGTCTATTTCTTTGGATTATCTGTGATTATGATGTTAAATTCAACTAAGTGACTTCTTCACTTTTGATAATCATTATCTATCTTTGTATGTTGTAGCTACTTTCTGTTAAGTCAGGTTTAGTTAGAGTTGAAAGGCTATGTTTTCTCTTTCCTTCCCTCCCTTCCTTCCTTCCTTCCTTCCTTCCTTCCTTCCTTCCTTCCTTCCTTCCTTCCTTCCTTCCTTCCTTCTCTTTTCTTTTAAAATTGTCACATTTTTTCTTAATTCTTAGTGGATCCACAGACTTCATGTCACATCTAGTGTAAGCTAAGAACTCACGCTACTCCCCCGTATTTTGTTGAGCAGTAAAGCATTGACTGAATATAACAGAGATTTAACATTTTCCGGAGTGAAGAGAAGATTTTTGAGATAGAAGTGCCTGTGTGAGCAGGCGTACCTCTGGCAGTGGCTGAGTGATTCTTCACGTTGATTCTAAGTCAATGGAAAAAAAGTTGTGCTGGTCACTGCAAAGTGACACACTCTAACCCCGCCCCCCAAAAGACAGTACTGTGCTTCTACTTCAGAGTTTGAGTTCTTTAGTGGATGGAAAATATTTTGTGAGTAATCTTAGACTTCTAATCTAAAACAGTCTTTTGAAAGATAAGGAAACTGAGACCTAATGAGGAAGATGACATGCTTAGGGCCACACAGTGAATTTACAAATGCATTAATCATAGCAAAGACCTCTTGGGAGATGCCCGTACTCTGATATCACACACAATTACCAGGAATCTATAGGGAGATCATAGATCATAGAAAGAACAAGAGTATAACGGAGGCTTGTAAAAGTTCAGATTTACAATAACGAGGCCAGGGCTAGGACAATGGAAAAGAGAGGACCCACTTGAGAAATGCTAAGAAGGAATTCAGGAATAAGTCTTTACAGCAACTAGAGGTTAGGAGTGGAGGAAAAAAGATTTAGAAGGGGGAAACTATTGAATTAATGCTGGGGTGACTTGAAGTAACACATATCCATCATTACACTCAGTGCAATAAGTCTAGCCATCAAGAGATTCATATATTGGAATTAAATCAAAAGAATATGTATAATGCTTTTCATGTGTCTTCACCCAGACTTTTAAAGAACAACAGAGAGCATCTTTGTTATCTAATTTTGTTATTTCCTCTAAGAATACTTATGCTTTCATAGTAAACTGGAGGAAAAGAGAGTTTAAACCAAAGGAATAAAAGTTATCATGAAACACAGACACTCATGAATGGCACATGTAGGCAAAGAGCACCAGCCAGTCTAGGCTCATTGATGAGGTAGGGCAAACAGAGGAGCAGAGTGAGACAAGGTGCAATACGGCGGATGAACCGCGACTAGATTGGTGGATTCCATGACCGTTATCCTTACTAGTTTGAGTTTGGTAAGGACTGGAACATGAGCTAAGGTTTTTAAAAGAAGACCTAATGACATAGACTGACTCAGAAAGAGCACAGTGATTGCTGTTGCCTATTGGAGGATTGATTTGAAATAGCATGACTCAAAATATAGGAGCCAGGTAAGAAATGGGGAGAAGTATCAGAGATTTAAGTAGGTAGTGACCCTCTACATTAAAATAGGCCTTTGAGTGTTGCTGACTCCTTCAGACAACATGCTTAATTTATATTACAAAGACAGATCATATATCTAAATAGAGCTTACTATGTGACCAAGACTAGGTTTTCAAAAACATCAACTCATTTCATGATACAACAGTGATATAAACAAAAGTCTCTCATTACCTCTTTTCTACACATGAGAAAACTGAGTCAGAGAAAGGTTAGGTAGCCCTTCCAGTGTTACATATCTGAGATTCAGGTCCAGGTTGATCTGGCTGCAGGGCCTGCTTTGTGCAAGCTTATCCAGAGACACTTATTGTTTTGATTGTACTAATATAGATGAAAGCAGTCTTCTTTCCCGTTTCTCCCCCCACCTTCTGTCTATTCTCTTGGTGTCGATGTTTACCAAGTGTAAAGGGGGAAGGGATCTCTCTCCCACCCCTACACTGAGTCTATTGACTTTTAACATTCTTGAACTGACTGAGGTTAGGGTAAAGTTGAAATGGGAGGTTCAGATTCACTAATAAGGCCTCCACTCCACTATCTTGAGCTTACAATGACTGTAACTGCCTAATACTACTCAGTATAATTGGTTCAATTTGTTTGATTGTCAGGTCGGGGGACTATTACACATTATACTAAATGCTCAGAATTGATCTTAAATATTTTTCTTTTCAGAAAACTATCATCTTCCCTTTAATTAAAACACCTAATCAAGAGATTGTTTTTTACCTCTAATATTTGTTCTATATTTGCGTTATTAAGTTTACTTCAAGGGAGTCTTCTACGGCAAAATTGTATTGCAGGGAAAACCCTACCAGGTAGAAAGAAACTAAAACTCTCTGTAAAATCAGTCGTTCTTGACTATGATTCTTTAAAAAAATGTATTCAGGACACACTTTCAGCATCTCTCACTGAGCAGGCAGGAAATGGATTGTCAGAATAACCTTCTGGACCAAGTGATGTCAGCAACAGAAAGAGCGAGGCTAATGAAAGGACAGCAGGGATCCAAATGATACCTCTTATCTCAGGCACAGCCATGGTTGGCTGAACTCTATTCCAACCCAGGTAAATTGAAAGTAGAAACCAAACTGAAAGTCATGAAACCAATATGAAAATACCTTCTCAGACCCCCTCCCTCTCTTTTTTTACCTCTCCTTTTCCATTAAATATTCTAATGGTAGGGGATTTCAGTGCTAAAAGAAAGGCCAGTATAGTTCAGTAAACAAACATGAATGTAAAGTATAGAAAGATTCACATGATGGCAAAAGGAGCTCAGACACTGAATAGAAAATGAGGACTAGTGGGCAGGGGACAGGATTTTGTTACAAAGCCACTGCCCTATCGGATCAGGCATCTAGCATAGAAATGGCTAACCAAAATCATAAAAAAGTGACAAGAATCTTTCAACGAGAATGCCATGAAGAAAATCTATGTGTCATTATTAATAACTATTAAGATATATAAAAGCCTAATTCCAACAGAGTTAGCAACAAGAAACCCAGAAAACCTTCTATATAAAAATATTAATACACATTCTGACAAATTTATGAAAGTATAAATGTCTTTTCTCACTTAAAATTAAACCTGTTATAGAAAAATTTTGATTAACCATCTTTGCTCATATTTTTAAATTAGCATTCAAGTAATAAATATATGTATTCACTTACAGCTTTATGGGAAAGATAAGCAAAGATTACTTGAAAATATTAGGATGCTAAAGGCATGAAAATATGTACAGTATTTTCATGTAGCAAAATGTGATTTTAATTTTGAAAACTGGAAACTAAGATATGTGGACCCTGTATTTCTGAGTGATATGTTGGTGTGTATTGGGGGATCCTATTTATAATTATAGTGCAGAATGGGTGATAACAAGGAGAGTAATCACTGTTTTTAGTACTTACCATATGATAGGTATCATGTTCACTATTTGACATGCTTAAGTTTACCTGTAGAACAATGAAAATAGAACCTTGTGCTATTTCTAATTTTTAAGCCTGGATACTGGCAAACATTTGTTGTGATGGAACACTAACTGCAGAA
Source organism: Cheirogaleus medius (assembly GCA_008086735.1). NCBI lineage: Eukaryota > Metazoa > Chordata > Mammalia > Primates > Cheirogaleidae > Cheirogaleus > Cheirogaleus medius. Next base: position 166,218,739 of record VBSM01002608.1, read on the forward strand.
ATAGAATTTTTGTCTTTGCCAAATACATCTTTTTGTTTCTCATACACAAAACTAGTTTAACACCTAGGAAGAATAATAAGAACAAAGAAATTGAACTTAGAAGATGTAATTTCAAATCTTAACTATGTTGATTCTTATCTGTGCTATTGAGAAAGGCACAATTCTTAGACTTCTGGGCCTTCAAATATATAATATGAGTTGCGATGCTTGTTCTATAAATCTTACTGGTACATTTTCAGTTAGAAATGAGATGATGATTATAAAATTTCTTTGCAAATTGTGAAAAGCCAGGAAATAGAATTGTTAATTTCATTTTCTGTATATGCAAAATTCTCTGAATTGCTAGAGTTTCATAAATAGATACTGTTGGTTCAAAATATAAAGCAAGATGCTGCTGTTTATTAAAATTTGCATACATGATGAGGTATAGAGGAAAAATACAGCAGCAGCTCAATTCACTGCCTTCTTAGTGCCTTGAAATTACAAGTATTCTTCCATTCACTGTTATGCAGACCAAATACTTAGAATTAAGCTACTTTTATTAATTCTACTACATGACAAATCACACCAAGACTTTAAATCACAGCCATTTATTTGTTCATGATGCTGCAATGTGGAATGGGCTTAGTTTGGATAGTTCTTCTGCTGATCTCATCTGAGGTCACTCTTGCTGTTGCAGTCACCTGAAGGTTCAAGTGGGGTGGGATGATTCAAGATGGCCTTTATAATGCGGTACTTCAGCTAGGATGGCCAGAGTAACTGGAAGCCTCTCTTTCCATATGGTCTTTCCAGCAAGACAATTCAATTCTTACCATGATGGCACAGGGCTCCAAGAGGGGGACAGTGGAAGCTACAAGGTTCCATAAGGCCTAAGCCTAGAAGTCACAAAGTGTCCCTTCTGTTGCAGTCCATTGGTCAAAGTAAGTCACAGGGCCACATCAAATTCAAGGGAAGGGAAGACTCCCTCTCTTGATGGGAGGAGAGATAAGATCACATTATAAAAGAGCATGTAAGAGGTGGATTGTTGGGTTACCTTTGAAAATGTCTTCTATACTAATAGCTTAGCCCCTTGAGCAAGCCATTAGTGAGCTCTGCCAGAAAACCCTCCTCTCCGGGGTCACAGGTCTCTTATGATGAAGGAGAACTGTGCACTTCTAATGGAAAAAAGAGGAGTGGAATTATTCATACTGATTACCCTTGTTCTTACTAAAATTCTATTGCTTGCTTCTGTGAGGAAGAAAAAAGTAATTTTGTCTCCTCGTGTTTGGCAAAAGACTATTACAAACAATGTCAGAAAGATCACCACCTTTCCTTGGGATAAAAGAAAACAAACAAATAAACAAACAAACAAATGTAAGCAGCCCTCTAATGTCAATTCCTGCCCTTTTTCATATATTGGTTCAATAAATATTTAAAAAAAAAATTTTATAGAGACAGGTTCTCCCTATTTTGCCCAGGCTGGTCTTGAATTCCTGGCCACAAGTGATCCTCTTGCCTTGGCCTTCCAAAGTACTGGGATCACAGGTGTGAGCCACCGTGCCTGTCCTGGTTCAGTATCTTTATATCAGATGAACAGGGAACACAGGAGAGGAAAATGTTGGGGAAAGAAAAATGATGGTTTCCTCACATTGGGTGAAAAATAACTGTGGAATATCCACTTAGATAACTTGATGTTGAAGTTACCACTGATGTTTCATATTTTTATTTAAAACAGACTGCTATCCTAAACAGTGAGCACAGAACAAGATCATTACAATATGTATTGATCTACCAGATCAGATTACTCTGTCCAAAGAGAAAGTTCTGATCACACAATTAATCCTTTTACTCTTTTTCATGTAAGGATGCAATGAAGTATATCTGTCAATGAAGTATATCAAGTATTCTGATATTGGATTCATAAATTATGAGGTGATCTGGGATGACCTTAAAAGTTTTTTTGTAAAGTAGACAACATTTAATTATTGCTTATATTTTGTACATGTATTTGTTATGTTTGTGCATATATTTGGCCCCGTCAAGAGTGAGGAGATTTGATTACTAACATAAAAGGAATCTATGCCCTACCATATGTGCTCTTTTGAATACTTTTACATTGTATACACAAGCTACATATTTTTTTGGGCAACTTAGGAACTTTGACAATCATACTCCAGAATCTTAAAAGCTCAGCTCTATACCAGACTGCAATTTTATTCTACTAATTCAGGGATCACTAAAGTATGTCAGTGTAATCTGAACTATTGCCTGTTTTTGTAAATAAGTGTTATTGGAACACAGCCATGCCCATTAACTTACATATTGTCTGTAGATGCTTTTGCACTACAACAGAAAGTATATGTCCTGCAAAGCCTGAAATCTTTACTTTCTGTTTCTTTATAGAAAGGGTTTGCTGACTTATGGCCTCTTTAAATACTATTTTCCATTCTCATTTTTCAGAATTCTATGAATCTATGAATTATCCTGGAGGATTGGGACCTATTGAAGGTGTTTGAGCAGAGGGGAGGCACAGTGACATGCATGTCCTGGAAATATCAATGTGATGGTGTTCAAAGGATGGACAGAAGTGTAGAGAGACTAGTGACAAGGATAACAGCTATTATCACAAATTTTGAGTAAGCATTAATTTTATTTAGAAACTCAAAAATAATCATAAGCAGTCTATGAACAAGACGTGAGGCATCAAAGACAAAATTTATCTTATTTAACAATTCTGTTTTAAGTTGACACTCTTCACAGAATTTATTCAAAAAGCATGCCTACCATCACTGCTGTAATTTTTTTCCCCACAGTGAATAAGCAGAAGTAGCATAGAGTGGCTGTCAAACTGCAGGGAAAATATATATGAAAATTAAAAGGTAAAGAAATGAATCCTCAAAAGATGCAGCGGATAGGAGGTGCTGTTTATATTTCGCTATTAAGACATTGCTCTTTTCCTGTTCTTTGCATTTTTCCTATAATTTCAGCAATCATTAAAGATTACTAGATATAGCTTATCAGTTAATGGCAAGAACAGCTGGGTCCTATCTCCCTTGATGCATTTTAATCAGGTCATTGAAAGGAAACTCAGCAGCTGAAAGCTATCTATTTTCTTTAGGATGACTGCATAATATAATTAAAAGTATTTTATCAGCATCCCATGGCAGAAGAGAGAAGTTCTATGCATGTGGCCTCATAGATGTGAATTGCCAGCATTTTTAACATTTGAGGAACTTGTCATATAAATCATTACCCCATACTCTAAGACCCCATTAGCTTTTTCGTGCTGATGCTTGCTGTCTAGTTAGTGAAGAGACTTCCAGAAAGTCTCTAGCTTTCAAAATCATAAATTCCAGGTTGTGTCTGTTACATCAAGAGCACTCATGCAGTTCAATCTTCTGTGGACAGAGCTCGCCCCCTTCACTCATCAACTCTCTAAGCTACGCAAAGATACAGACACATCCAGAAACATATCACACGGTGCACTTCCCACAAGAGGGAGCCATTTGAGATTGAAGTCATAGGAGTAGAATTCTCTTTCCAGCTATGCCACTTTGCGTAAACTGAGCAAGTTATTTGCATCTCTGAGCCCACTATCTTCATATGGCAAATGGGCCTTTAAATTCCTACCTCAGAGCATTATGTCCTCTGCTATGAGATGACTTTGAAGCAATGGCACATGTGCTACATGAAGGGGTACCTGTTAGCAAACTGAAAGGATTAATTATCCCAATATATTTATGTTTGGCTTTTTTCACTGTTCTAAATTGAGGTATGATTTATACATACCAAACAGTACAGATGTTAAATATTCAGATGAATGTGTTTTGAAAGTTTATGTACTCATGGAACCTCAAAGGAAACAAGATATAGAAATTTCCACCATCCCCAAAATTGTCTTGGATCGTTTCCAGGCAATTCCAGCTGCCTGCCTCCCTGAAGATGCAACCACTTTCTGCTTTCTGCACTCTGCACAGCCTGTTCTTTGTCTTCAAATAAACAGAATCGCACAATATGTGTTTTTTTTGTGTCTGGTTTCTTTTTCTCTAAATAGCATTTTTGATGCCCATCCATGTGGTTGTGTGTATCTTTACTCCTTTTATTAGTACTCAATTCTATGAACATCTCACAGTTCACCTATTACAGTATCGATGGACATTTGAGCTCTTTCTGGTTAGAGGCTATGATGAATAGGTTACTATGACTATTCTTGAATAAGTCTTTTTGGGCAACTATTTTCATTTCTCTTGGAAAAGAAAAATATCTAGGAGGGGCAATGCTGAGAAAGGCAGCTGCTTATAGGACTTAAAAAAAAAAAAACTGCCAACATTTTTATAATACCATAATGTTAATCCCTCTTCACACACCCAGCAGGAATGTCTGAGTTCCAGTTGCTGCATTCGACAACATTTGGTATTGTTTGTGTTACAGTCCAACTGGAGATGCAAGATGGACACCTCCCCAACCAATTTAGTTCAGATGTTAAGACTGATGATACCACACTCAAGTGAGTGTGCAAAGGTTTATCACTGACATAATGTGGCTTCCTGAGAAGAGCACACCAGGCTCCCAATCAGATCCAAAAATGGCTCAAGAAAGCAGGGAAGGGTGACAAGCTTGAGGTTTGATGTTTAATAGGCGTGCAGCTGGAGTGAGGATTCCTATATGTAGGTCAGGACTTGCATGGATGGAACTTCCAACCAGTGTCAAAAGAGGTATTACCAGACTTTCTTATCAGCTTGCCCAGGTGTGGAGCCTAAAGTGGGGTGATGAGACTTGAGAGCTATCAGCAAACATCAAAAATCAAGTCAGACAATTTACTACACTTTGTAATTTGAAGCTTTCTAGCAGGTATAAAATAGTATCTTACTTTAGTTTTAATTTAATTTTGCCCAATGACTAATGATACTGAACAAATCTGAATGACCTATTGACCACTCAGATCTTCTTTTGCAAGGTATTGATTTAAAGCTTTTGTCTATTTAACTGTTTCATTTCCTTGCTGTTGGTTATATGTTGGAAGCTGTATGTGTTTTGGATATAAGTCCTTCACAAGATATGTGTGTGTTTATAAATGTATAGACACACATATACATATATATGTATACATGCACACATGTATGAAATATTTTTCACGTAGTATAATTTGTTGGGGATGGACTATATTGCAGTTGACCCATACACAACATGGGGGTTGGACGTGCTGATCTTCACACAGTCAAATATCCATGTCCAATGTTTGACTCCACACATTTTAATACTAATAGCCTACTGTTGACAGGAAGACTTATCAATAACATAAATAGTTAAATAGCACATATTTTATATGTTTTATGTATTCTATGCTGTATTGTTATTATAAAATAAGCTAGAGAAAAGAAAATTTTATTAAGAAAATCATAAGGAATAAAACATATATTTACTATTCATTAAGTGAAAGTGGATCATCACAAAGTTCTTCCCTGTCATCTGCATGTTGAGTATGTCAAGGAGGAGGAGGAAGAGAAGGGGTTAGTCTTGCTGTCTTAGAGGTGGCAGAAGCAGAAGATGTGGAGGAGATGGAAGGGGGGCAGGAGAGGCCGGCACCCCCAGTATAACTTTGTGGAAATACATCATAATTTCTGTCTGACATTTTTGCTTTTTCATTTCTGTGAAAATGTTTCTATACATTACCAATCCTTCTACTACCATCTGCTTTAGTGTCAGGTCCTCTATCATAGGAGGATCGATTTTGTAAAATAAGTCAAAAGCAGCCTTGACTCATCAGAACCCTCTGCCAGATTGTCCAATGTCAGTTTGTTTCCTGGCGCTGCTTCCTCTACATCTTCTTCCTCGTTGTCTGGCCCTGGCTCTGAAGTACTCATCTCCATCACGTCGTCCTCTGTTAATTCCTCTGGCATGGTATCTACTAGCTCTTGAATTTCCCCAAAATCCACGTATTGAAACCCTTCACCTCCCCCCCCCACCTTTTTTGTCACATCGGCAATCTCTTTCATGATTTCCTTAATTGGCTCCATCGTAAGTCTGGTGAAGTCATGCACAACATCTGAACACAGTTTTCTCCAGCAGGAATTTATTGTTTGAGGTTTGATGGGTTTCACAGCTTTTTCTATAACAGCAATGGCATCTTTGATGGTGTGATCCTTCCAGGCTTTCATGATGTTCTCTCTGTTCGGGAGAGACACCATAGGATACCATAGTGTTAACAGTCAGTACCATGTGTAATGAGCCTTAAATGTCCTTATAACCTAGAGGCTGAATTAGAGGCCTTATGTTTGGGGGTAAACAGGCCACTTTGATGCCTTGAACTCATGGGGTTCTGGGTGACCAGGAGTATTGTTTAATAATAAAAGAACTTTAAAAGGCAATCCCTTACTGGTCAAGGTATTTCCTGGCTTCAGGGACAAAGCATTGATGAAATCAATATAAAAATCAAATACATTTCAGCCTAGGACTTCTTGTTGTGCAACCAAAAGACTGACAGCTGGTGTTTATCTTTTCTCTTCAAGGGTTGGGGTTTAGCAGGTTTGTAGATAACGGCAGGCCTCATCGTCAACCCAACTGCACTTACACAAAATGGTAGAGTTAGCCTGTTCCTTCCTGTCTTAAATTCTGGTGCTTGCTTCTCTTCCTTACTAATAAATGTCCTTTGTGGCTTTTTTCTGCCCCCCAGACTGACATTAAGACAATCTAACAAAGTTTGGAAGTTTGTCTGCATAAAAAAATCTGTTCAGGCAGATATCCTTACTCCTTAATGATTTTTTAAAAGATATCTGTTGCCTCTTGGTCAGCAAAATCTGCTTCTCCTGTTATCTTGACATTTTTTTAAGCTGAACATCTTTCTAAAATTATCAAACCATCCTTTCTGACATTAAATTTTCCAGATCCTTCACCTTCCTTTATCTTTAAGTTGTCATTTAGTGGCTTCACTTTTTCTCAAATCATATTAGAGTCTATAAGCATGCCATCCCTATAGCAATCCTGTGCCAACATAAAATTTGCATTTTCAATGCGAGAAAAAAGGTGTTTTGCAAAAAGTATGAGGTTTTCATGCCTACTAGCATAGCTGCAGGGATGACTTCACAAATTTTCCTTTCTTTTTTGGGGGTGGTCCCTATGCTGGATTCATTTGTCTTGAAATGGTGAGCAACCACAGCTGCAAATCTCAATCTATGGTACATACCAAGCAATTCAACTTTTTCTTGCAATGTTATGACTTTTCTCTGCTTCTTGGGAGCACATCCAGCGTCATTAAATGACACTTTGTATGAGATTCCATGGTGTTACTCAGAGTTCACTGTGGTGTACTAAACATGATGAAAAAAACATGAAAGCTCACTTTTTACTGGGATTTGCAATTTACTGGAGAGACAAATTGCTCACATGTATATGATTAGTTTCAGGGAGGGATTCTCCCAACATTTGAGCTCACTGCAATAGCAACTGGAGTTAGCTATGGAATTATTACAGCAGTATACTATGTATTATAGTTAATTTCATTCAGTTATGAATTAATACTGCATCTTTACATTTTTCTTGACTGCAAATGGTGCCATGTATGGTCTATAATTTTTGGTTATGTGTGTTTAAGTTTTGATAGATTTGTATTTTATGGTAATCAATGATAAAATAGACTAGTATCTGCATATATTTTATGCATTCATGATATATATTTTTCTTATTATTTTTATTATTTCTATACTGTGTGGGTTCATCTGTGAGTTTCTTCAAATTTTAGCAAATCTCCAAAATTTTTTTCAATGTACTTACTTAAAAAGAAAAAAATCTCTGTATAAATGGATCCATGCATCCATGCACAAACCCTTTTTGTTCAAGGGTCAACTGTAGTGTTTTTCTGTCTTAAAATTTAGTTTATGTTTATATGAAAGATATTTTCACCAGAAAAAAATTTAGGCTGAAAGTCTTTTCTTATTTTTCAGCTTTTTTTTCAGCTTTTTTTCGGCCATTCAATATTCTTCTAATCACAATTGTTTTTTATGATGATTTAGCTGTCATTCTAATTATCTGACCTTTTTT
>VBSM01002608.1:166233152-166260754 GCA_008086735.1 Cheirogaleus medius
GAGAGAGAGAGAGAGAGAGAGAGAGATTAAAACCTAATACTGAGTGTCTGCCATGTGTCAGGCACATGCTAGACATATTACATACATTATCTCTAATCCTCTTCAAAATCCTGTGAGGTCATTGTCGTTATCCCCACTTTACAGGTCAGAAAACACATTCAAAGGGGTTGAGAAGTTTCCATCAAATCCCATCCAAGTCTGGCCGCCAGTGGCACGGCCTAGCATCGGATCCAGCGGGAACCAGAGTCGGGACTCTTCACACCACATCGCGCCAGAGGCGGGAGACAGTTTGGGGTATACAGTGGGGACTATGTATGTGTGTGACACGCAGATTCGGTGCAGGCCACAGTCCCGTCACATGCAGGAGCCTGCTGCAATGCTTTTGTTCTAAAAAGCAACCCTTTTAAATTCTGCAGCCCCCTCCATCTTCCACAGAAAAGCCAAGAATCCATCACGTATCCAGGAGGTGCTGCCTTACGTACGTGTCGGAGGGCTTCCGAAAAGGACCTTGCAGCTGGGCTCCTGCCCTTTCCCTGCTCCCATTCTCTTTGTACCCCAGTGACTGGACTTTAGGAAGATTATAATGAACAGAAACCAGATTGATGTCAACAAAACAAGTGCCTGAATTATCTAAGAAAAGATTCTCTGTGAGATTCATTTGGCAAGATTAAAATGTTTTGAGTTATGGTGCCAAATATTGTAATTCACAATACCAGTTAGGTAAACATACTGGTGTATAGTAATCATATATATATATATGTATATATACACACACATACACATATATATTGCATACTATATACACACACACAGATGCACATTTATATACACATATATATATATTTTTCTTTTAATTGAAACATATAACTCTGACTCGGCCCAAGCAAAGGCAATATATGATACATGTAACCTAAACACTAGTACCCCTGTAATATTCTGAAATAAAAAAGCCACTATCTCTGACCAACCCCTTGGTCCATCAATGTGACTACTTCAAGAATTGAACAGGTTTTCCCTGTGGGATTTCTTCCCCAAATAATCCCTTATTTAAAAATTAATCCATAAATTTCACTAGCCTAATCAATTGCCACCTGGTCAGTGTTTAGCTTCTGAAGCTCTCTTAGAGTGTTCTCTCCACAACTATAGCAGGAGAGAAAAATTGCTTTCAATCTATGATGTACAGATTAATCCATTTTAGAAACTGTTTCCATTTAATCCTTCAGGATGTGCAAGACTACATTAGCAAACCCACATAATGTAAAGTAGAAATGTACCAGTCTTTTGTTAGCATTACAGAAACCAATTCTATGTTGCTACTTGTATTTGTACACATTTCCATTCTAATGTGGTTCTATTCTGATCTTTGAAATCTTTGTTAATCCCTTGTAGGTTCAGGGGTGACATAATCCAAACCAGAATGAACTGAATATATTATTTGAAAAAAATGTGCTATTGTCAAATATCAACCACATAGTTTTATTGTGATTCATAAGAAACCAGGCTGCACAGTCTGCCGGCTAGGGGGCATCCACCTGCTTCCTGACATTCTCCAATTCAAGACATGACAGTACAGGTGCATTCTTCCTCCAGCCGTTTAAGATAGGCTGTGGGGGTCGTTGGCAGAGTCCAGAGCCTAAGGGGTTTCCACTGTAGCCCACTAGCCAACCAGACAATGCACACATCCTGGGTCCTACAGTGCTGTGTGACCGGGCCCTGCCTGTGCAAGTGTGGTCAGTGGCCCATTTCTTAAACTTTCCTACCATTCACCGGTCCAATATAGATTCTGACTTTTCAGCTGTGGAAGGAACACTTTACAGAGAGGTGTTTCCAGATGCCCAATTATCAAACCATCATTATCTACAGGGCAGTGAGGTATATTAAGCAGAGTTTGGGCTCTGGGGTCATCTAGATAGACGTAGGCTAGAATCCCAGTGACCAGGACCTTGGGACGTTGGGTTACTCAGCCTCTCTGAACCATCCTGTATTCATCGGTTGGGATGAAAGTCAGCTATTAGATGAAAATTTTGAGACAGCGATTCCAAAAGGTTTCCCCAAATTCCTCGATCATAACATTCACTTGGAAAGTCTGCTCTAATTCAGGAGATCTAGAGCTTTCTCCAGAAAACTTGTTATTTTGAAAGCAAGTTTGTGAAACATGAAAATAATTTACAAATGTGAAACACTGAATAAATTAGAAAAATGTTTATTCTTACTTTTTCACACAACATTTAAAAATCATTAATGCCCAAAGGTTAACAAAATCTAAAATGACAAAATTTTTCTCCACCCATTCATCTGTGCAGACTTTTTAAAACCCTGAATGTAACCAGTGTCGCTAATGCTCATGTGCCCATGCTAATGTCTGACAGAGACTCGTTCTGCTGGAAATGTTTCCACCCATGCCGGAAAGGTGAGGAGCAGATTCCCCACAATCCTACTCATTACTGGCACTCTGTTTTTACTTACCTAAATAATTTTATTGATTCTCCTGAAACCAAACTCACAGGAATTATCAAAAAATATTCACAGATGTGGAAAATGCCACATTTAATCTTTCTGACTTATCTGGACAAAGCATATATATTCCTATTTTTTTTAATATTCAAATATCTCCCAAGGAGGACTGATAGCTTTTGAAGTGCATTTGACCACCACCACCAACAACAACAAATCATTATGGTGAAAACATTAGCATGGATGTGATAAGTATGCTTCCCAACTGGAGATTCCCAGAGTTTAGAGTTAAATCTAAAGGTCACAAATTTTTCATGAAACCTCAGCTGTTTCTTCTGTGTGGATTCTGCCCGTGAATTTCCAATGCCTCACCACCCAGCCGCAGGGGTCTGTAAGCCCAATGCCTGGATTCAGGGTTCAGGTAGCCATCAACCCTCCTGAACTTTCTAGCCCTGGCTCTTCTATCTGGCACACCCAGCCAAATACAGGGAAGACTCCCCGAGCTCACTGGCCTCCATACTCTTGTGCACTGATTCCTTCCTCCTTAAATGGTCTTTCTTCACTTCGGTCATCAAAATTTTAACACTTATTCAAAGTCACCTCCAAGGTATTTCTGACCTTTCAACTATGCCCAGTGCCCATCAGCCCACAATTAGTCACTGTCATGTGTACAATTCTATAACATCCACTCTGTACTTCTCCTGTGAGAAATACCCGCCTCTGGATTGTGATGGACTTAGTGGTGAGAAGCCCACCTGAGTGCAATCTCCCTGTGGACTTGAACACGGAACTGTGTCTCTCTCCCTGTCTCCACTAACGCTGCCTCAAGCCTGACACACAGCACCACAACGTCTGTGGGTACGAACTAAAATCACCACTTAAGAAGATATTAAAATGACTGGGCTGTTTCAAGGAGTCAGAGAACAGCTTAGTCAATCTGGTTTTACCTTGGCCGGTTTTAGTCTTGGCAACTGTGTGAACCTTATTTTTAAATGTAAATACCTGGGTTTCTTTGTTCTTCGTTCCTTCCTGTTTCGTCTGACAGAATTTCCTCTTTCTTCTCCTCCCATTCCCTGAACTACAGATTCCATGCTATTAATGCATCTTTCAAATTTTATGGAATCATGAGATGATCCTTCCTCTGGGCAATGTTTTCCAGAACAGTGTCTACAGCCTGTGTCCTTGGAGTTACACGGAAAACTCTGGAAGGAATCACAAGGTGGCGCTAGAGCCACACTAAATGCACCTCAACTCCCATTCCCAGGAATGGGGTGTGTTTGTCCTCCAGCACCAGATGGGTTTGTGCTTTCTCTCTAGATGTTTCATCCAGGAGAGTCCTGGAAATGATCTTGATCTTATCTATTCTCATTACACTGTACCTGCTCAACTTCAGCAGGCAGAAAGAGGATTGCCTGTCACCAGCTGCAGGAGCCGATTCCCACTAGGAGGAAACAAGAAATTCGGTTTTTCGAGCCAAGAAGCATTTATAGACAGCCAGCTACATGCTTGACTCTGCTCTTTCTATTGATTTAAAAAATCTAGCATTTCACTACTGGAAAGGAATTTAGATTTCTACCTATCACCATCCCCAGTCCTCTCAGAGAGAGACATACCGAGGCTCAGAGAGGAAAGGTTACCTACCACCATTCAGAGAGCTCGTAGCAGCAGCCGTATTAAAGATCAGACTTCCCGACATCGAAACCACCCCCTTCATGCTCAGTGTTACACAGAGGCAACGAGAGTAAAAATATCGTGAACACACAAACATGGTCCTATTCTTTGTGTCTGGGCGTAGTGAGATACTTTTGCAGGTGCTCCCAAAGATGTGTGGTCATTGATTGATAAGTAAACTGGCTCTACTCTTGAAATGCTAATGTAGAAGGGTAATTATCTGATCCAGAAATGCCAAGATTTTCTCTTCTTTGAGGATATTCTGAATTTGAAATCCGAACCAAAATTTTAGATAGAGTATAAATGAAGCTTCCAAGAATGGAAGAATAATCTCCTATAATCATGATGAATAATCATATTTAAGGGCTCGTTTTGAATAATAACCTCTCGGAAATCATATTTAAGAGCAAATTATGGCTATGCTGAATATCAGAAGTGTTATTAGGACATTTAATTCTTGCAACACTGAGGGTTTTTTGTTCGTTTGTTTTAATGGAGTGCCAAAGCACAGATAATGTGGGGATTCACTCACATATACAAAAGCTACCCATGACATGCCTTTTAGGTGGCAAGCTCTAGCTCAGGGAATGCAGCAGAAAACAGAAATGACAGAATCTCCAGCCTTCACAAACTTATATGCTGAGTGCAGAAGGCAAATAATAAACAAAAAAACAAATAAAGCACCATAGTATGTGGGCCAGTGATGGAGAAGGAGCCAAGGAGGAAGGTAGTACAGGCAGTACTTGAAAGGAAAGGCTTCAAAGGTATAAAAGATAAGTGTAGGAAGGGCATTCCGGGCTAAAGTAATGGCCAGGGCAAAGTATCTGAGACAGGAACGTGCCTGATATATTGGAGAACAGCAAAAAAGCCCAGGGTTTTGGAAGGCTTTGAGCAAAGAGGAGAATGCTAGCAGAGGAAGCCAGAGATCGCTGCAGTAGGTTTTTATTTTTTATTTATTTATTTTTTTTGCAGAGCCAACGTGGGGAGGCTTTGACTAGGCTCTGTATCAGGCTCAGCTCCTGTGAAAAAATACGTGGCTTTCTTTTTGCCACTGTGGAAAGTACATGAAATGTCCAGGTCACTGATCGAGCCTCAGGACTTGGCAACAGGGAAAAACTGTCATCTCCAAATCACTAGGGATTGATTAATATCAAAATAATTTCCACCTGAGACTGGAAATTCCACATATCTACTGGAGCTGACAACCGAGATTGATCACCCAAGCCAAGTTAATCATAACAAATGAAAATGTTGAGGCACCTGTAATTAATTACTACCCAAATAAGATCCCTATGTTTGCTAGAGATAGCCCCGGAATATATCAGGTCATCCATCTTTCAGTTTCTTCTACTAAATTCATAATTTCATTGTTCTGTTGGTTGCCCATAGAATCTGCCAAGTGTCATACACAGGCAGTGTGTTTTTTCTTTGGTTTTTAATATCATGATATGCAAGAAATATGAAAATAAAGGAAATGATAAGTACTAGGACAATGAGGGTTATTCTCTTCTGGATAGAAATTGGTATTTGTAAATGATTTTGAAGTTCATGATCTCTTTCCCACATTTTATCTTCTTGATCTCCCTCCAAACACTGTGAATAGGATATTTGTATCATCATTATTATTACTCTAACCTTGCACATGAGAAACCACAGTCAAAATGTTCAAAAAGTTTCTCAGGCCTCTTCCCCAAGCTCCAGTGCCCTCAAACTGCCTGTTGTTATCATCGGTTTGATGTCTTAGCATCCGGCTTGATCTCATTAACTATTTTAAACCCAGGAAAGAGTTCTGAGCCAGCCACATAACATCAAAATAAATGTTTGTTGAATCAAATTGAATTGGCCTTGATGAGACATGCTCTTCTCATTACTGTGCCCTCAGTATCCGTGTACTTCCCTCGGAGCTTAGATGAGATGTCTTCATTCTGGGGAGACGTCCCTGGAACGCAAGGAGTCCCTCTATCCCTGTGCTGCTCTACACTTTTGTCCATCCATTGATACTATAACATGATTCTTTATAACTAGAACTTCTATTTATCTCAACAAATATTTAATGAGAAAAGGTGTTAATAAGAGTCATCCATCATCTTTGGAAGCCTGCTAGAAGACACCAAAATCTAGAAATAACAAATAATAATAGTGTATGGTAGGCCCTGTAAGAGTTCCAGAGGTGGAAATGAGGCAAAGGCAGTTGAAGTGGCCAATAAAAAGTTGGAAAAAAATCACCTCTGCTCCGAAGTGACTTACAGTCTAAACTCTTAGTAACATGTTAGCTAAAGGAGGTACACAAATGGAAGAAAAAAATTGTGGTGAGTGCAGATATAGGCAGAAACAAATTTTGTTAACATTTAAGGGCTGAAGAGATTAAATCCGGTTGGTGAGCTTAAGAAGATGATAATGGAGGGAAGAGCATTTTAGATACATTCTGCAGAAAGAGAAAGTCATCAATACACAGAGATGCCATCTCGGGTGCTGGGGTCGTGGGTGGGGAACTCCAGGTCCAAGGACAAGGAAGACCAAAAGTATGGAGACAAGATACTTAATGGTGGGACTAGGAGACAAAAAGGAGATTGGCTGTGAGAGTGAGGAAGAGAAAGTGCAGCAGAAGTCAAGTTGAAAATGTGGTTTGCAACATGGTCTAGCCACCTACCTCCTGACCAAGGGGACGGTCTGTTTTAAAGGTCAAGAAGAAGGTAACTGGGACGGTCTACTGATGTTGTGGACAGACAAGGAAGTAACCAGCCTTCTGGGGACTGATTGACTCAAACTCCTGCAGGAGGCAGCACAGCAGAAGGGGAGAGCAGGCTGCCGTGGGGGGGCCTCTGCAATGGAATTCCAGCTCCACCACTTTGTGTCCATGAGCAACTTCTCTGAGTCTGTTTCCACACTTGCATGTACATGACTATTTGTTTCCATAAGTTCTGATCTTCATAGCAATCCAGCAGAATAAGAATCATTCCTTCCAGTTATACAGATGAAGTAAAGTGTTGTCTAGATTACACAATAACCAGAGGCTCCACACTTTATGCTTCTCCATGTGTCTGTGTGTTTATTCACACAAACAGAAGCAAGTTGAGATTTGCAAAGTTCTTGAACAAAATGTTGGACCTTACTCAGAGAGAATCCAAACTTGACTGCTACCCCACTGAGCCCCAGGCCCTTTCTGGACTTTTTCTTGGTTCTATCAATGATCTGGTTTACATAGACACTCAACACTGACTTGATAATTTGCATTGATATGAACCCAATATATAACACAAAATAAACATAAGGATGTTTGTGTTCATAATTGTATAATTATAATGTTCTATGTTTATGAGGTTTATAAAAACTTTCACATGTATTAGGCAAGTACATCGAAGCTCTGAAGTTGGTAGCCACTTTCCACATATGGAACTTAATCAAGTTCTTTTGCTACCTCCATCATAGGTGTCTTATAAGCTTTAAATGATCAATACTTGCAGCTTATAGCACAAATAACACATAACAAAGTATGTGCTCATCAAATGTGATTATAGTTTTCCATATCAACAGCATTGTTATCATTATATTTTCTCTTCTGTATAGCCTGGTGGAGCCATCAGGGCACGAGTGGTTGTGCTAGTTTCACAGAGAGGGGAACCTGAGGCTTGGGAGAGAAAAATGGCTTAGTTTAACAAACCTGCAAGAAGAATTTAGCTTTTTTTTTAACCTCCTGGTGAAGTGGTCTTTCCTTTGCCATCATGCGTCAGCATATCTGCATTAGTAAATTCTCCCAGTTGGGAAAAATGTTGGCAGAAAGGAAAGTTTATGAGATGAATCATTTAGATGGACAGATTGGAAAAATGTTGTTCCTTTTGCATATTAGGTTCTTGCCAGAAATCAAGTAGGTAGAGTGTTTGAAGAGTAACCAGTTAGATAAATATGGTGGTTTCGAACAATCAAGTTTGGAACCACACTAGATATATTTAAATTTTTAAAAATTGTACAATTCAGGCATGATGCTGAACTCATTGAGCTTGGCTCACTGCCAGATTTTTCTCGTCAGAACTAATGACATAAAGAATGGAATTGGAATGTTCCTAACATGAAGAAATGATAAATGCCTGAGGTGATGGATACCCCAATTACCCCGATTTGATTAATTCACACTGTGTGCCTGCATCAAAACATCACATGTACCCTACAAACATATACAGCTATCATGTACTCATAATAATTAAAAATAAAAATTTTAAAAAAGGAATGACATAATGTGTTATAAATACCATAACCCTATATAATAAAACATACATTATTCCAGGAAACATTTTCCATTTAAGTCACCTTTGCAAAAATTTAAGCATTAACTAGGACTATAAATATCCAATTCAAACTCCACTAGTGTAAGGAAAAAATTTAAAAGTTGATGCAGAAATTGAGTGGTGATATCCTCACTATATGGAACATTTTATCTGCTCAGAGGTCACTCTTTCCTTTGCCCTTGTCTACAACTGACACCAGTCTCCATAAGAGAAATGAGGCCCCATCGGCAATTTTCTGTCTTAATGAGATAAAAATCATGGTGGTCTGTGCAAGAAAGTAAAACTAAGATAAACTAGTATCTGCTACTAATAAATATTTAACAGATGTGGTCCAAATCCCTCTGCCAGTTGGAGGAAGGAAAAAAGTTCTATTTCACAACTCGGATGTAATTATTGGCCACATTTCTCCAAGCAAAGACAGTGACATTGGCTCACTCCCTAGGAGAATTTTCTTCTGATCTTGGCACTGAGATTCTCTTTTCTTTAACAGATTGCAGCAATATACCCTTCACTTGACCCAGTTAATTCATTCAAAAGATACCTGGAGCCAAAACCATGTATGAGGACTAGAAAGAGAAGAGGCAGGCACAAGCTGTGTTTATATACCCACCAAGGGATTACAGTGAAGCACATATATTCCAGTCACCACCGAATGCACCTGTCTGTGTGTCAGCAGTAGACCAGATTGATCTGGCCACTGATCACTTGACCCAACTTGTTCATTCAGGAATTAGAAGAATTTGTCCCCAGACCCTATTGCCCTTTTGGACAACTTCACAGACAGTTGTTATTGTTCCAAGTATTATGTCCCTGTCACTCCTAAACAGATCCTGTGCAAAGAATTTTCCTAAACATCACTGCTGAGACTCCTTCCAGTAACAACTCTGACTCATCACTGAGATTGCCAAGCAGCTGTTGTGTAATGAGCAGGATGTTTTGATCGAGTTCATTGACCTGGCCATTTGGATCCCACAGATGTTTTGCTCCAAAAATGAATTCCAGAGCTTAGGTGTGTAACATACCGAAACTATATTCATTTCCTCCTTCCATTCTTTCTCCCATGTAATCCCTTCTCTAACATAAACTGAAATCATTTTTCTAAGACACTGATCTGATCATATTATTCCTCTGCTTCGAAGCTATCACTGCCTCTCTATTACAAACTAAAACAACAACAACATAAAAGCACTGCATTCTGATCCCCCTTGATTTGCCTTTTCTCATCTCCAGCTCTTCTCATTATGTAATCAGTTCCTTGGTGACCAAGCACATCCTGCATGTGCAATCCCCTCTGCCTCCAAACACGCAGCACATATATTTGGTCCCAATAATTTGTAGGCCATCATCATCTTCTTCCTGGCATCTCCCTACTAGTTAACTTATATTTTTATTCATGAGTACATATCTGTCTCATCAATACTGAGAGCAGAGTCCATGTCTTATTTTGGTTAGGGCAATGTGGCTAGAAACCCGATACATTGTTGATTATGAGGACAGGTGGAAACTGCCAGACTTCCTCTTCCTTCTTCATTGTGTGTCTGGCTCAAAGCTGTGTGGCCCACTAAAGAGGACAGAAAAACCTGTCAGATGGGGAAGAACTTGTCCAGAGTATGTACACAGTTTCACTCTTTAGCTAGAAGTCTAACTCCTGGATGATCTGTAACTTCCTCAAAGTGTCTGGACCTGTTACCTTCTGCACAACCAGAGTTTTTGGTTTGGTTTCAATCTACTGGAAGGCAAGACCTAGATAGGAATAAGCAATTGAGTACACACACATTTGCCCCATGGAATCTACCTTTTTACGAAAAAGGTTAAATCAGACACTGACTTATAGTCAGCATGTGGATAGGGTGATTTTATTTAAAAATTTTATGAATAATTTTATTGTAATTTGAACAATGAATATGTGATGTATATGGTCATATTTTAAAATTTATTATATCAACATTTTTCAAGCACTTACGTTAAGCCTGAAGACACACAGGCTGGCAATGCCGGCCCTGCTGTTGAGGAATTCCCTGCAAACGTTTCAGAGCTAGAACAGCTCAAGCTCAGGGAGGTCAAGTGACTGGCTGGTTGTCAGAGATCGGTTGCCATGGACTCCAGGGAAGCTCCTCTGATTTCCTATCACGGCCTCTTTCCGCTCCTTTTGCTGCTTTGCCGCCCACATTCAGGGCGTGACTCTGCTCTGTGGGTTTCTGAAATCTTGTGTGGATGGCTGTTGAGCTTAGAATAAAGATTGAATGTGAGGAAATAAGGCCCTATTGCTCATATGACTTGGAGGAGACAAGGAAAGCAACCTTGCCGAGTTGCAGAGAAACACTGTGTGTGGCTAAAGCAGCTTCCCAAGGAGCATAGAGAAGTTCCTGGTCCCAGAAAATATCTGTGTCCCTTCCCCCCACCCTCTAACCTCCCTGCTAGTTTACATTTCAAAATGCTTCTTTCCACTGGCTCACAGTGCTCAGGAAGATCTCACAGTTTCCCTGGGATGTGGGCCAATTTAATTACCTCCTTTTTCCATGCTTAGAATCTGCTATACAATAATCCTTTTAACCTCTGCAAAGCCAGGAAAAGTGTGACGACGGCAAAGGCAATATTACTACTTGTGAGCATTTTCCCATTTTAGATTTTGAGGACTTACTTAGTACATATTTACAAGGAGAACCCAAAACACTATCACTTACAGTGGACATTATCTTGGTCATCTCAGAGTTCTCTATAGCTCCTTTTCAACCCTGAACAGAAACTGGAGAATCCAGAAGAATATGCCCTTTGACGTTATGGTGACAGTACATAATGCTTTTGCAATATCTCTCCTCCACCATTATATATTATGTGCGTGTTGAAAGTGGGTGGTAGATTATTTGACTTCTTTAGATTGCAGATCTCTAGACTATAAAGAGTTATATACAAACGTGATGGAAAGAATGGCTGATCAAATTTTTAAAATCATGAATTTTGAGCTAGGCACAGTTACTGGATATGACTTTGGGTTTCTTAGGTTGGGGCTGAATTTGTTCCTATATGAGAAGAAAAGAAACTGATAGTTGGTGTCTTAGTTCATTCATGCTGCTATAATAAAAACACCATAAATTGGTGGCTAATAAATAATAAAAATTTGTTTGTCACAGTTTTAATGTCTGAGAAGTCCAAGATCAAGGCACCAGCAGACTCAGTGTCTGGGGAGGGGTAGCCTTCTCATAGATGGTGACTTCTTGCTGTGTCCCCACGTGGTGGAAGAGGATAGCTAGCTCCCTGTGTCTCCTTTGTAAGTGTAATAATCTCATTCATGAGGGAAGAGCCCTCATCACTCAATCATCCCCTGAAAGCCTCACTTCTTAATATCACATTGAGGATTATGATCCAGCCTATGAATTTTAGGGCAACACAAACTTTTATACCATAGCAGTTGGTGGTAATTTCTTCTTCTTCTTAGATACCCAGTTAATAGAACTCATTCTCCAGCCTCCCTCGCAAATGTGTCATGTGACTAAGTTTTAGGCAATGTTGCTATTTCCAGGATCGAACCATAAAATCTTCCATACAAAATTCTCTCTAATTCTTTCCTCCTTCCTCTCCTTCTTCTTCTTCTTCTTATTATTATTCTTTGTCAGCTTCTGGCTCTTGCAGATAATCAGTAGAAGATTCTCAGTGAGATTCTAGAAGAAAGCAAAAGCAGAACCTAGTTCTTTGAACCACTGTGTGGATTACACTTGCCCAGTGTAAAATTGGACTTTAAATAAGAAATGCATTCCTAGTGCATTAAGCCACTTAGATTTTGATTTTGTTTCAATAGACAGAGTTAGATATTCTAACTGATACAATGGTCACCATAACATGAGCAGTTGTGTCAGACATATATATGGCAAAGAATAACATTCCTTCTACAACATCAACTGCTGTGACCTTCACGGGCAAACCTGGAAAAGAACACTGCAATAGCAACTTTAGTTACTCAATTTATAAACTCAAAGTAATAGCAATATTTCTAATGAGCTTCAGGTTATTTACTAATATTGTGACCTTAGAAATATTGTTTAGAGTGTCTCAGTTTCCCTAAATATAAAATAGGTAATAGTGATCCTCCATTAGCTCTTCTAAGGCTAAATGAGTTCAGGTAAGTTCTTCGCACAGTGCATTGAACGTAATATTTGTTCAGTTCAATTGTTTTTTGTTGTTGTTGTTGTTGTTGTTATTTATTTTTGTTTTATTCTGAAAGACCATGAGGAAGTAGTGTTACTGGTGTTACCAGTATTTCCAAAGAAATTAGTCTCAGCTAAATTGTAGGGAATCATATAGAAAAAGAAATTATAGATGACACAAACAAATGGAAAAACATCCCATGCTCATGGGATAGAAAAATCAATATTGTTAAAATGTCCTTACTGCCCCAAATAATTTACAGATTCATTCAATTCCCATTAAAATATGAATGTAATTTTTCACAGAATTAGAAAAACCTATCTGAAATTTCATATGGAGCCAAAAAAGAGCCTGAATAACCAAAGCAATCCTAAGCAAAAACAACAAAGCTGGAGGCATCATATTACCTGACTTCAAATTATACCACAAGGATATAGTAATCAAAACAGCATGGCACTGGTATAAAAGTAGATGTATAGATCAATGGAACAGAGTAAAGAATCCAGGAATAAATCCACATACATACAACCTGCTGATTTTTGACAAAGCAGACAAATACATACACTAGGGAAAAGACTCCCTATTCAATAAATGGTGCTGGGAAAGTTGAATAGCCACATGTAGAATGAAACTGGATCCCTATTTCTCACTATATACAAAAATCAACTCAAGATGGATTAAATACTCATATTTATATTTTATACCCAACACCATAAAAATTCTAGAAGTAAACACAGGAAAAACTCTATGGACAGTGGATTAGGCAAAGAATTTATGATTAAGACCCCAAAAGCGAATGCAGCAAAATTAAAAAGTTTCTGCACATCAAAGGAAATGATCAACAGAGTAAATAGACAACCTATAGAATGGGAGAAAATATTTGCAAACTATACATCAGAGAAAGGATTAATATCCAGAATCTATAAGGAACTCAAACAAATCATCAAGAAGAAAATAAATGGCCCCATTAAAAAGTGGGCAAATTACATGAACAGATTTGTTTCCAAAGATCTATGAATGGCCAAAAAATTCACTAAAAAAAAACAAAAAAAACAAACGCTGTACATAACTCATCATCAAGGAAATGCAAATTACAACCATAATGAGATATCACCTTACTCCTGTCAGAATGGCCATTATTAAAAAGTCAAAAAACAATAGATGCTTGTGTGGATGCAGTGAAAATGGCATGCATATATTCTGTTGGTAGGAATGTAAATTAGTACAATCTCTATGGAAAACAGTATGGGCATTTCTCAAAAAACTAACAGTAGACCCATTAGATTTGTGCTTTCATAAAGCATCCCTGGCAGCAAGAGAAAAATGGATTGGTTTGGGGAGAGATGAGGGAAAAACCAGAGGAATGGAGATAACTTTGGGAGTTTAAAAGTAACAAAGATCATAATTAATAATAATAGCTTGAACTTTGATAGTGGGAATATGAATGCAGAAAAAAAGGATTTTGAGAGAGATTTAGGTTAAAATACACTCAAATAAGAATGATAAAATTGACCGGTTTAATAGAATGTAAAGAGTAAGAAATGTACATCTAATGTATGTACACGGTGACTACCGTTAATGTTATATTGTATACTTTAGATTGGCTAAGGAGGTAGATTTAAGTTTTCTCACCACCAACAAAAAAAGAAAAAAGGTAACTATGCCAGGTAATGGATATGCTAATTAGCTTGACTGTGGTGATCATTTTACAATGGATACTTATATCAAAACATCAAGCTGTACACCTTAAATACAGACACTTTCTATTTTTCAACTATACCTCAAGAAAGGTGAAAAAGAAAAAAAAAGCAAGAATGAGGGTTAAATCAAAGAAAATTCCTTGGGTTCTGTCTTGAGAATCAGGATAAAGGTGACATTTTCTGAGATATGAAACAAAGGAGGAAAAAGAAGTTACTCCAAACTGGAACCAAACCAGAAGCAATGTTCTGTTTGTGAAGTGATGAATTTGAGGTACTAGTTGTATATATAAACAAGTAAATCTAGTAATTAATATGTGTACAGGTGGACCTCAGAGATACTGTGGGTTCAGTTTCCGAACAACACAATAAAATGATTATTACAATAAAGTTAGTCGCACAAATTGGTTTCAGTTCCCAAGTGCATATAAAAGTTATGTGTACACTATACTGTAGTATATTAAGTGTGCAAGAGCAGTATGTGTAAAAACAATGTACATAGCTTAATTAAAAAGTGTTTTATTGCTAAAAAAAATGCTAACAAACATCTCAGCCTTCAGTGAGTCATAATCTTTTCCCTCGTGGAGGGTCCTGTCTCACTGATGGCTCCTGATTGATCAGAGTGGTGGTTGCTAAGGTGAGGGTGGCTGTGGCAATATCTTAAAATAAGGCAACAATGACACTTGCCACATCAATTGACTTTCCACAAAAGATTTCTATGTAGTATGCAGTGCTATCTAATAGCATTTTAAGCACAGAACTTCTTTCAAAAATGGAGTCGGTCCTCTCTAACCCTGCCACTGCTTTATCAACTAAATTTGTGTAATATTTTAAATCGTTTGTTAGCATTTCAACAATATTCACAGCGTCTTCACTGGGAGTAGACTCTGTCTCAAGAAACCACTTTCTTTGCTCATCCATAAATAACTCCTCATCTGTTCAAGTTTTATCATGAGATTGCAGCAATTCAGTCACATCTTCAGGGTCCACTTCTAATTCTAGTCCTCACCGTATTTCCACCACATCTGCAATTACTTCCTCCACTGAGGTCTTGAACCCCACATAGACATCCATGAGGGTTGGAATCAACTTCTTCCACAAATGTTGATATTTTGACATCCTCCTTTGAATCATGAATGTTCTTAATGGTGCTTAGAATGGTGAATCCTTTCCAGAAGGTTTTCAATTGACTTTGCCCAGATCCATCAGAGGAATCACTATCTATGGAAGCTGTAGCATTACAAAATGTATTTCTTAAATAATAAGACTTGAAAGTTGAAATTACTACTCCTTTATCTATGAGCTGCAGAATGGATGTTGTGTTAGCAGGCAGGAAAACAATATCATAATAAACTCCTTGCACATCCCCATCAGAGCTCTTGGGTGACCAGGTACATTGTCAATGAGCAGTAATATTGTAAAAGGAATCTTTTTTTCTGAGCAGTAGGTCTCAACGGTGGGCTTAAAATATTCAGTAAATCATGTTGTAAACAAATGTGCTGCCACCCAGGCTTTGACATTCCATTTATAGAGCATAAGCAGAGTAGATTTAGCATAATTCTAAAGGGCCCTAGTATTTTCTGAATAGTCAATGAGCATTGGCTTCAACCTAAAGTTGCCAGCTGCATTAGTTCCTAACAAGAGAGTCACCCTTTGCTTTGAAGCTTTGAAGCCAGGTGTTGACTTTTGTTCTCTAGCCATGAAAGTCCTAGATGGCATCCTCATCCAATAGAAGGTTGGTACATCTACATAGAAAATCTGTTGTTTAGTATAGTCACCATCATCAGTGATTTTAGCTGAATATTCTGGATAATTTGCAGCAGCTTCCACATCAGCACTTGCTGGTTCATCTTTCACTTCTATGTATGGAGAGGGCTTCTTTTTTAAAACCTCATAAACTAACCTCTTTAGCTTCAATCTTTTCTTCTGCAGATTCCTCACCTCTCTCAGCCTTCACAGAATTGAAGAGAATTAGGGCCTTCCTATGAATTGGGCTTTGGCTTAAGGGAATGTCTTGGCTGGTTTGATCTTCTATCCATCTTTCTCCATATCAGCAATAAGACTGTTTTCCTTTCTTATCATTCATGTGTTCATTAAAATAGTATTTTAAATTTTCTTCAAGATCTTTTCCTTTGCATTTGCAACTTGGCTAACTGGTACAAGAGGCTGAGCTTTTGGCCTATTTCAGCTTTTGACATGCCTTCCTCACTGAGCTTAATCATTTCTAGCTTTTGATTTAAAGTGAGAAATATGTGACTTTTCTTTCCACTTGGACACTCAGAGGCCATTGCAGTTATTAATTAGCCTAATTTCAATATTGTTGTATCTCAGGAAATAGAGGGCCTGAAGAAGGGAGAGAGACGGTTGGTGGGGCAGTCAGAACACATAAAACGTTTGTTAAGTTCTCTGTTTTACATGGGAGCCGTTCATGGTGCCCTAAAACAATTACAATAGCAACATCAAAGATCACTGATCACAAATCACCATAACAGATACAATAATAAGGAAAGAGTTTGAAATATTGCAAGAATTACAAAAATGTAATGCAGAGATACACTTTTGGAAAAATGGTGCCAATTGACTTGCTCTATACAAAGCTTCAATTTGTAAAGAAGGAAATATCTGCAAAGTGCCTATAAACTGAAGCGCAATAAAATGAGGTATACTTTTATAGAATAAGATTTACAAGTCAGAAATTTAGGAATATGATCTAAGCTGGAGTCCTAGATTTCAGAATTATTTTATAAATAGCCATGAGAATGATGATATCATTCCATGCGATTGTGCTGAGCAGTGGTTCTCCCTAGTTATGCCATGTAGAGAAGGCTTAAAAAATAAGCATGAATGGAGTTTTTTAAAAAGTTTCTCTTGCAGCTTTGTGCAGTGGCAGTACCGTAGCCAGTGAGATTTATCTAAGGAGCGATTATTGCTAATTGAAAACTTTTCCCAATACCTCACCATGATGACTTGAAATATAGTCAGCATTGGTAATTTTTGACAGTCTCTGCAGAGACTGAACTTAAAAATATATATATATATAAAGTAAAAAATTTCCCTTGTCACAATGATTAGAATAGGACTTTTATATCCTTTAACCAACGAGTATGCCATTGTGACAAGGGAATGAAAAACAACAAACATCATTCATGATTATCACAAAGTTTCATTTAGAAGGAATAAACTCCAGAGATCTATCATATACAACATGGTGACTATAGTTAATAACATACTGCATACCTGAGAATTGCTGAGAGTAGATTTTACGTGTTTTTAGCACAAAAAAATAAGCATGAGAGGTAATGCATATGTGAATTAGCTTGATTTTGCCATTCCACAATGCATAGATATTTAAAAACATCACATTGTACACCATACATATATACAATTTTTATGTATCAATTTTAAATAACCATAAATTTTTAAAGTGAAATAGTGTTAGTTCATGAATTGTATCAACTTATGTAATGATCATCAGTGTGCTTACTGACAATATTCCTTTTTTGAAGAACTCACAACATTCTATATAATTTCTTCAGGCGATAAATAACAATATTACTTGTTTGTGTTTATACAATAGTAAGGCTTATTATTAACAGAGTAATTATTAAAATGCTGATTCTGATAATTTTCTTGAGATAATAAATTTCCCTCAAATAATCTGGAAAGAAACAGAGAGAACTTTTTGATTTTATTTAGTGAGCAGATGTCAAACATAAAATTTATCCTGCTAGACAATAATGTTGGTGAAAATATATTTATAATTATCTGAGCTTAGGATCCAACTTATTTTGCATATAAATACAAAATTTATTTTGTAACATTTTAATATGCATTCTATTTTCCAGAAATGAAATTTTGTATAATAGAAAACATTTTATTTAGTTCTGTTTGAATATTTACTAAGAGTTATTCACTATTTTGGGCTATATCTCTAATGAAAATATATTAATATATGATATTTAATTTACCAATAGAATACACCTATATCAATTAGAAATTATAGATATTATCACACAAATATGACACAGATTTGAAACTTCTTTTAATAGACTTAGAAATGTTGACAGTACAATGATAAAGAAGATTAATTGGAGATTACTACCATGATTTTCTCTTATACCTGAGTTTCCTATTGTATTCAATTTGAATATGACACTCTCCACAGGGGTTTCATCCATGACTTCTCTGCAGACTCCTATGTTGCTGTTTCTTTTTTCAAAGTCATTCTTTATCACCTTCTGTCTATCAAAGAGTATCATCTTCAGGTCATTTCAAGTACTGGAAACTGAATTTGAGACAAGCAATATGTTGTCTGTGATAATTTATTACTTCATTCTGTGTCATATAATAGGGAATCATTTTAGCACTACATAGAAGATTTCCTCATTTTATCCTATCAGATGATCCATAATTTATATTCATGTGCTATTTCTACTGAAGGTAAGGATATATACCTTTTTAAACATCATGGACAAATTAGTCTGGTTTGTATTTATATTTCTTAACATCATTTTCAATCTATCAATATATCTATCCATATATCTAATTTTTTATTTCCCACATTTCTTGATCACAATGTCTTCTCCTCATTTTAATTATCTTAAATTCAAATATTTGCATTGTTGCCACATAGACTCTTTAATCCCCGTAATCCACTTTTTGACATATATTGCCAGCTTTTTTCCAAAATCTTAACTGGTCAAACTATACTTGTCTTGTCTTTCAATGACTACATTTATAAATAGAAATTTATTTTTAAACAGTCTATCTTGTAAACAAGCATTAAGAGATATAATTCATCCTTAGTGATGTAGACATTTTATAAAATTCTATTTCCTAGGTAATTTTCAGGAGGCCATGCATACACATTTGAATCTTCACTTTTTGAGAGTCTTGTTATTGTCTGAACAAGTGATTAATGGCAACCCTAAGAGACTATAAATAAAAATATTATCACAATGGAATGGAGTTTTATTGGTCACTGTTCAAAGAGATAATTTTATTCTGTTGGATCAAATCTCATCTTCCAAATGCCATTTTCTATAAAGCTCATTTTTTCGCTTTCCTTTGGGCTGTGTGGGCACCAGGCATTTCTAATAGAAATACTAGATAGAGGAACAGTATGATTTTGGGGGGAAGGGTCGCTCTAATAGAAAGCCCGTTCTTTCTTTAAGGGTCAGAGAAATACATGGTAATCCTGATCCCATGAAGGAGAACACGCACAGGTAAAATGACATAGATGACAAGTTAGCATCTAAAATCACATTATCTAGTTAGGAATGAGTTTTCCCCTTGTCTGCTCCCCTCGCTGTAACATAAGCTACACGTGGACTGTGTCTTGTTCTCTGTTTTGTTCTCAGCCCTTAGAATTATGTCTGGTGCATGACAGGAGCCAAATAAACATGTGTGGTCGAATGATAACGATAGCTAGCAGATTAATAAAGCGTATTAAGGATATTTTGTGTACCTTTTATCTCACAAAGATTGAGAGAGTATAGTAAAAGGAAAAACACTCAAGGAGATAGCAGGCACAGTAAATTAGTAATTTCAAGGCTTATGTTTCCTTATATCTGTTACCAACTAGCTATATGGTGTGAAAGGAGTTATTTCTCCTTAAGAATTATTACTTCCATATGTAAAACAAGAAATTTAGAATAAATCAATATTTTAAAAACATTGTGGGAATACATCATTCTTTGAGTATTTAGTGAAATGTATGGACTGTTTCTTCAGAGTAAAATGCATCATGTGTACAAAAATTTGCAGGGATTTTCAAGGATCCTGTGACCCCAGACAATTAAACCAGTGTTTCCTTGAGAGTTGACAGTTTATAAATTTATGACTCAAGAATTATCATTGTGGTCCCTCGACAATTGATCCTTAGAGCTGTGAGCAACAGAATATTCACATCAACCAATCGGGAAAATTGTCAAAAATCAAACAGACCCTTAATGGCGGAGCTTAAATTTGCACCAAGCTCTTTTTGACTCACTCTAAAAAATCAATTATTTATACTCTGCTACACTGCTATTACATGTACTTCCACAGACATTGGGTCTGTATCTCATGATTATCAGGTGAGAACAAAACCAAAATCTATCATGACAATAATATTTGCCTTATGTACTCTTTTTACTATTTTTAATTACATGCAAAATACATGAACACTGTACTAGTTATCCAGAGCTAAACAAATTACTCCAAAATTTAGTAGATTAAAACAATACGCATTTTTTTTTATAGATTCTGCTGGTCAGGAGTGTGGGAATAGCTTAGCTGGGTCCTCTGCTTTGAGGTCTTGCACAAGGCTGCAATTGAGGTGTTCTCTCCAGGTTCAACTGGGGCAGGCTCTGCTTCCAAGCTCACTCAGTGGTTGTTGGAAGGAGTCAGTTCCTTTGGGGCTGCGAGCCTGAGGGCCTCAGTTCCATGCTGGCTGGTGGACAGAAGCTGCCCTCAGCTCCTTGCCAGGTCACCTTTACCATCAGAACCAGCATGTGGAAAAAGCCAGGGTGAGAACACCAGAAAATCATGGTCTTTTATAACCTCTCCAGGAAAGTGTCACAGCATCACTTTGCTGTACTCTCTTCATTAAAAGCAAGTCCCTGTGCCCACCATGTTCAGTGCACACTCACGAGCATGAACAGTAAGAGATTGGGATTATTGGAAACCGTCTCAGAAGCTGCCCACCACAAATAGACTCACATCACATTGACTTTTTAAAACTCAAATCTTGTAAATGCTCTCAAGAGCATCTTGATTGGCAAATGCATGTGGTTTTCAGGGGGTTTGTTCATGTATTCAGTCAAAACCATAGAGTATCTGTCAGACCCTGCGCTAACGCACAGAAGGCAGGGTGGGCATCCTCCTCCTTGCCCTCGAGAGGCTGTTTCCGAGTCGGGAGACAAAGGTATAATCCAGCCTGTGAACGAAGCTGTAAAGAGAGGGAACAGGGAGGGGCAGGATGATTCCAGGCCAGCACAGCCCCTTTGCAGTAATTTCTTAAAGCACATGGCCTGTTGTTAACCAAGCAGACAGGCAGTAACATTTTTATGCTTAAAATGTGTTGTATTCAGCTAACCAAGCTGCAGTCAGTCCTCACTCTCTTATAGTGAAATGGAAAAAGGGACATGGGAATAAATTACAATGTTGTGGTACAAGTCTGGACAGGTGACACACACAAAAAATAGTCACATCCATTCTGGGAGCAGTAAGAAAAGGTTTTCTCTCACAGGGGAGACAGAATTAGAGTCTTGAAAGTCAATATCCCAGTCCTATGACTGAGTGTGTGTGTTTGGTGGTGGTACAATCTAGCAAGGCAAGGGACACATCAAAAGAAGCAGGTTTAGATGTGGTATGAAATATTATCTTAATATCGCATTAGTCAGGGTTCAATTGAAGAAAATAGAATGCACCCTATTTAGTTTAATAAAACAGGACTTAATAAAGGTAATTAGGTGCTTGCAAAATTCCTAGAAGGGCTCAAGAAGCTGGCTCTAAGCTGAGGTACTCTAGGACAACTTTCTAATGAGAAAAATAAATGTCTTTTACACTGTCTCTTTGGAAATGCCACACATTACCAAATTTTCACTGGTTTCACACCTGTAACTGTAATTATAAGGAAGTCTGGGAAATGCAGTCTTTGGTTTCTCCAACTCTGCTGGAAGGGGATTGAAAAGTTGGGTGCCAACTCTCAGGATTAGTCACACTTATATTTCAATATGTTGTTGATGTGCATGTGGGACACCTTTGTGGAGATGCCCAGTGAGCCCTGGATATACAGGTTTAAAGATCAGCGACAACATACAAACAAGAGATCTGTTGGTAGCTGAAACTGAAAATACACATCACCCAGAAAGAGTGCAAGAACAAAGAACCAAGGCTCCTAATAACTCTCTTGGGCACTATATGTTCATTTTAGAAGGAGCCAAGAATGCTAGAAACTCAAAGTTATCAAATACCAATTGGAACATATATTTCAACTTTCATCTAATATGTGAATTTGATTGTCAATTTCCTGGCCACATTAATGGGTAATGATGTTGCACTAAATGGATCCTAAATCCACCCATCCCATTGCCAGACAGCTCTGCATGAAACTTCGATGCTAGATTCAGCCGAAATCATCCTGCCTATAAATTCCACCAGTATTTTTCTGTATTCTGGAGTCCATCAGAATGTGTTTGTGCTTATTTCCTGCAAATGTTTACCAAAATGTAAAGAGAGTTTATGAATCTCCAATTTGGATCACAAGCCATATGTTACTCTGAATACCTGGGAAAAGTTCTTGCAAAGAAGAGACAGACATCTTAGAGGAATCTGTTCCCTAGTATTTTGTGGGTTTCCCTTGCTGTAAGAGATCTATGAAGCTTAATCACCCCCACTCTGTCCTCCCCGCCTCTACCTCTCTGTGCCCAATCAAGGCATCTGACTCCCTCCAAGGTAGCTGGCCAGGTGCCACCTCTGCTCGCCTTGGTGGGTCAGTCATGCCGCAGACTGGTCTGTTCATTTTCTCCCTCAACCCTCTGAAAAAAAATTCTGCTATTTTCTCACCTCAATTTTCTCATCTGAAGTGTTATCTTCCCTGGACAACATTAGCAAGCTTAGATAAAATCTGATGCCCTTAATTGAGTGACCTCAAGGCCAGATAAATGTAAAAAAAATAGATGTAACGATTTCATGTTAAGGATATAATTTTGGATTTTAAAATATGGCTAGCAAGGTCCAGGAACACTTAAGTGTCTGATGCTAAGAGTAGACATAGTAAGAAAAGGCAGCTGAAGAGTTCTAGAAAGCAGATTGATATTAGATCGCATTTCATTAGAAGAAACAGCTTTGCAAAGGGAATCTTATGGCATAGTAAGACCAACTATTTATTTTCATCTACCATGCACTCTAGGTACAATGTTAGATCTTTCATTTACTAGTTTTATTCAATACCTAAAGGAGGGTAGCCCTTATTTTCCCTTTTTCATAGACAAGAAAACTAAAACTCAGAGAAGATAGGTGACAGGTCCCTATATTAACTAATTCATTAATTCAAGCAGCATTGTTTATGACATAGCAGTCAGAGAAGCAAAGTGAAGTGCTAAGCTAAGATGTTTTTTGGTCTGTTCTGATACTCAGTGGATTAATATGAGCAGAGGTAGGATGCAATGTGGATTCTTAGGATGTGCTATTGTTTTATTTGTCTTTTTATTTTCTCCAGGTCATGAAATCGTTTCTCTCCACCATTTCTACTATAAATCTCTACCCAAAATGTAGAAGTTTTAATATGTTCCAGGTAATTAACTTGCTAAGACAATTCGGATATTGTTTAGAAAATGTGGTTGCATTCTCACCTCTCTAGAGATTGGCTGCCTATTTGTTGACTTAAAGAATATTATAAGTTCAGGAGATCTGAAGTCCAGCAACTTTGGCCTAGTTCCTGCCAGTGTTTTTCCTTTTGCAGATGAAAGAATTGAGATCAAGAATGATTGAATGATGAGGTGTCTTTTCATAGTCACAGAGCAAATCAGTAGAAGAAAATGGTCCAGAACTCAGAACTATGCAATCTTATATCCAAACTGATTCCCCAACTCCAGCTAGATCCTTTTCTTCCTTTCTGAGAAATGGCTCTCTTCAAGGGAGTGCATCACTGACAGGTAAACATCTGATCAAATGACCAGCGCCTGGTTTGCACTGAACATGCAGTGGTGATTGCTGCTCCCTTAGAAACTCGAATTTCTAGAAGGGGGTTGGGGTACTTACTCATTTTCCTATATAACACGCTTCCATCATCTTATTTCTCCCGACCAAATGGGACATTAGACAACTTGGAACATTTTTACAAATGCATATTGCATCCATGTGTGCAGTACAAGCCCTGCTTCAAATATGTATATACATTGGCAACCTCTCCTGTTCCTTTCAGGAAGTTGAAAACAGATGTTTCAACTAAACTAGTAACTGTGCTTCTGTATGTGTGTTTGGAATTCAAAGAACTTCTATCTAGTGTATTAGAGTCAAATTCATACAGTTTGTTGATGAAATGGGAGAATAACATTTCTGATAAATTAAAAGAAATTTTGTCATTGGAAGATATTCTTCATTTATTAAAAAAAAGTATTTGAGGAGATATGTATGAACCGAGGACTGAAATTCCACTTTGCTCAATTACTATAACAAATATCTCCTGCTCTACATCATTAGGACTGCTATGGATTGAACATCTGTGCCCTACCCTCCAAAATTCATGTGTTGAAACTTGAATCCCAATATGATGGTGTTAGGAGGTGGGGTCTTTGGGAAGTAATTAGGTCCTGAAGGTAGAGCCCCTTTGAATCAGATTAATGCCCATACAAGAAGAAGCCAGAGAGCTAGGACAAAAAACTCTGCCATTTATAAAGTAGGAACGCAGCATTCACCAAGACCCCAGTGATGCTGGTACCATGATCTTAGACTTCCAACCTCCAAAACTGTGAGAAATAAATTTCTGTCATTTAAGCAACCCAGTTTATGGTAATTATTTTAGAACAGCCTAAGCTGACTAAGACAAGGACTTACTGACATTTCATCTCATTTTGCTTTCCAGTGTCTTACCTGAAGCTTGTCTTGTCTGCACAAAAAGACACCAGTCTTTTCAGACACCAATAGACCATGGTTTGTTCTCTGTAATGTCTGGGAACAATCATGGCAAGGAATTCATGTTTCTGCTAAGTGTGCACCAGATACGTCTTTCTATTTTTCAGTGAGCATTAATGATCTGTCACATTCCAGGCTCTCGGAAAGTAAAATTAAATAAGAAATGGGTTCTCACCTTTAAGGAGCTCATATTTTTATGAAGGATACACACGTGGACTCAAATAATTGCACATAATATAATCTGTATTCACAGGGTCACCTGGAGTGCAAGGAGCTCCCTGTTTTCTCCCCCTTTCAGTCCAGTGAGAGAGGCATGAATGTCCCAGCATGACAGATGAAGAAATCGAGGATGGCGAGTGTAATTTACCCAGCATCCCACAAGTGAGCTGCAACACATATTGGCATCCAGGCTTTCTGATTTCTTGTCCTTTGCTGACCAACCTTCTTCACAGGTCTTCAAAGTGGGAGCTACAGCTAAGAGAGGTAGGTGTGCACCAGACCTGGAGGGGCTGGAGGCCTCCTGGGGAAGGTGGGGGGGCATAATGGGAAATCTGCTCTGTCTTCATCTTCTAAAGTCCTCCTTCTCACCCTCCTATCAGCCAGAGAAGGAGATCTGTGAAGGACATGTGCTGTCATACAACTTCCACACCCGAATGAGCAAGACAGCCCACCCCTTCTCCTCCCTGGGGCCTCCACTCAGTCTTTCTGCTTATTAGGTTTGTTTTTATTTATTTTTTAAACGTTTGCCTATAGCATGTTTTCATGTAATAAAGACAGTTGAACACCATGAAAATTGCTATTCATTTTTCACCTGATGATTTTATTGGCCACTATGTTTTAATCTAATGCTGACACTTGGCTTGCTTGTTTTCTCTTCTCTTGACCTTGCCTCTTATTTGATCTGAAAAATCCAATTCGATTAGCTTGGCACTCCCTGTTCTGTGGGAAAGCATGCTGATACTTTGCTAGTGACTCTGGGATCTATTGTTTGTTTCAATTGTTCAAATTTAATCCTGGTTCTCTCTGTCTTCAAAATGTAAGGGAGGCCATTCATTCATTCAATCATTCATTCTACAAATTTTCATTGGACATCTCTATTTATATCAGACTTTATGTTAGAGGTTAGAGATATAAATATTAATAAAATTCAGTCCCTGGCTGGGAAGAGGCAGAGTGACTATGGTACAGAGTAGTGAGTGCTTGAATGGAGGTGTATAGACTGTGCTGTTAGGGCACAGATAAGATAGCAAGAAAAGATACCTGGAAAAGTAGGTTTTATGGAGGAGATGGAATCTGAGCGAATGTCTTGAATAATTATAGATGAATCAGATGGATGATGGGGAGAAGATGGCTTTTCCAGGTTAAGGAGAATGATCTGTGCAAAGGCTCCGAGGAATGAAAGTGCAAGTGTACCAACAGCCTGATATGGTGCACCATCCCCCCGACATAAAGAAGGTCTAAGGCAGGCAGAGTGAGAAGGGCCTGCCCTGGGAGCTAAGGGGTAGACAAAAGAGTTTGAATAGGTGGATCTTCATCCTGAAGGACAGTGGATCGGATCTTAGGGTCCATGTACTGGTGTTAGGTGTCCATATGCTACCTAAAATGTCATATATTTTATATATATATATATATATATACACACACACACACATGCAATTATTTCAGGAAGGAGGGAAAGAGGACGACAACAGTACAAAACTGTGCTGAGCTTTTCAAAGACATTCTTTGCCCCAAATATTTTGCAACCATTTCTGTAGGCAACAATGCATCACTGTAGATTGTTAAGATAAGAAGGAAATAATCAAGTCAGTGCTTTAGAAATTCTTAACATGCAATTAAACCATTCGTGTTCCATATCATTAATATGCATAAATGCAATTGTCGTTTTCACGGTATGCAGAAAAATACTCTTTGTGGCAAACTAGAAGAATTTAAAGATTTTTGACCAGATATGCATACTCTTTCTTAAATTTTGGCAACATCTCTATTTATTTTGAAAATTGGTAATCTGGGAAGTCTTGAAAAAGGTATTATTTGAAAACAAAGTACTCTATTTGAAAATGCTTACTGACTCTTGTCCATAGACTGCCTGGCATTTCAGGAAAGGACGTGTCGCAAGGTCTGTGGGTCTGAGGCCATCTCCCTGAATGGAACATTGACTGGCTGACGCATCCACTGGCATTAGCCTGGACATTTCCATATTCATAGCTTCTACATGGTTTTTAAACAAACGCTCACATTTTCATCAGAAGCAAAAATGCAAAGTCTGGAAGCCCCCTTAGGAACTTATACAAGAGTTTTAAATAGGATTTGAACCTTGAACTTCTTTTACGTCTACATTGTATTAATGATACAAATTCCCCAGTTTGGGAAAATGTGATGCACATTAGTAAGAATTACAATTTTGGTCACCAAATAAACACTATATTTTTCTGATGAATAAATGAAGCAAAATATCCAACAGAGCCATTGTTATGTGAAACTTGGTTCAGAGTGAATGAAATGGCTATTTTTCAAATGACACATTGAATAGAAAGAACCAGGAGGAAAAAGATATGACCTGGCAACCTCTGGATTCCACAGACCCATTTCAGGGCCCTAGTTACAACCTACCGTAGTGAAATGAAGGTGAGGTCTAGGAATTCATTATTGGATGTTAAAAGTTAAATTGCAGGTAAATGCTGGTCAGAGTGCAGTGGTGTTTACAACTAATTGATCACAACCAGTTACAGAT